>JARJEI010000010.1:2520000-3120000 GCA_029955415.1 Lottia scabra
GTGCACTCGCATCTTTGGAAGTTTGTTCACATCGCGCACTTGCATCTTTGGAAGTTTGCTCACGTCGCGAACTTGCGCCCTTTGAAGTTAGTTCACCTCGCGATCTCGCATCTTTGGAAGTTTGTTCACATCGCGAATTCGTATCTTTGGAAGTTTTATCATGCCGTAAACTTGAGTCTTTCTTCGTTTCACATTTTGAGTTTTTATCAGTCTCATTGTGTGATCGAGCTTTATCATTTTCTTTAACGCTTCGCAAACTCGTATGTTTCTTATGGTCCCGTGAACTCGGTTTTACTTTTCTCTTTGCGTCAGTCGAATTAGATTCCCGATACTTCTTTTCATCTCGCACGCTTGAAATTTTGTGAGTTTGATCGTTTTGAGAGTTAGAATCTTTGGATTTGTTTTCTTTTCGCAAACTCGATTCTTTGTGTTTTGCGTCTTTAGATTTCACTTCTGACTTTACACGTGAAGCACTTTCGATGTTTAGTTTCGGGATCGCTGTATCCCCGCAAGCACTTGTTTTAATATTAGTTTCAACATTCACTTTTGCTTCGACCGCAGATTCGTCACTAGACTTTAAATGGACTTCAGAAGAACTCGGGGCACTTTTGCTTTTAGAACTTTTAGAACTAGAATGTCTTTGTTTGGAACCACTGCAAGATCGTACTTTAGTTTTCTCCTTTTCACTAATAGCGTCTTTTGAACTAGAAATTTCAAGTTTCTTTTCACTATTGGAAGATGAATGTAGCTGTTTGGAACTTGATTCTCGATGAGATTTTTGACCCGCAGAGCTTCGGCCAACTTTCACATTTTCACTACAGGTCTTGTGTTTTGAGCTAGAAATATTGGGAGTCTTTTCGGAACGAGTATCTGCTAATCGGTCCTCGTTACCTGCACTTTTCTGCTTCGTCGTGACGGATTTCTGATCTTCAGTAGAAGCAGAAGGCGAGGTAGTTCTCGAAGAACTTTTGCTCTTAGATCTTCGATTGTCTGAACTTCTAGCTTCTTTAGTGGACGCTTCTGACTTAAGCGCTGTTTGATGTGACAGTGCTGGTTTTGACACAGCCGATTCTTGCTTCTGAATGACCAAGTCTTTCTTCGATTCAGTCACGACCGCCGGTTCCACCTTAGGTGTGGCTTGCGGGGTTAAAGTTTCTGAGGAACCGATATTCCATATGAACGTTACTACAATCTGTTGGTCTTTTTCTTCAAATTTCCAATGAACTGGGAAAGTGGTAATCTCCAGAAGTTTGCACATTCTGATGAATTTTTCTGGTATAATGTGCTCCATTGTAGATGATGTTATTGGGATGTTGATCTGAAAATGATAAAAATGGGGATGGATAAAAAAAAAGGCGTGACCCAATATCAACACAGAATATCTCTATCAATAATTATAAAAGCTAAGATATAATAAGATAACTTATATGACAGTACATTCTTGTGTAAACGTTTTACAAAACAAAGATATTTTGTTATATCTTGGTCATTTTGACCTTATCTGTAAACAATATTGTGCATCAATAAATAAGCTTATACAAATTTGCAAACGAATTGACAAACAATGCATGCAAAATTCAAAACAAAATATGCAAATTGGCTAACAAAATAAGGGAATTGCAAACAAAATATTCACATTCCAATAAAAAGTATAAAACATTTTTTTTTAACACACTGCCTTAATAACCTAATTCATTTAATCAAAGGTAATTATAATACTTGAAAAATAACTTCTAATAATAAATTTTAACAAAATATTTCCATGTGAACCTACTTTTATCTATTTAGATTAAAGTAACGATAACTTCGAGTATACAAAATATTTGACCTATTATTCTTTCGTGACCCAATTATACAGAGATAAGATAACTATACACATATATTATATAGATATAATAAGTTTACAATTAATAAAATTGGTTTGGTTGATAGATGACAAGTTAACGGGAACTGATATCCAAAACTAGGAGCTTGGCCTATTTATTCATGATCTTAAATTGGCACGTGATACTCGGAGCCTAGCGACGCCTTTCAAACTTTCGATAAGACAATAATGGTAAGAAAGTTTGACAAAAGACAAAAGTAATCGTAAAAAACAATAGAGATGATTATAAACTAATTCATTGGCGTAAAACAATCATTAATCAACGTCATTAATGAGTTTCAGTCTTCACCATGGATTAAGTCCCCTGTGCCTTAAGGGATAATCCTATTGTCTACTGTTAATCCACACAACCATAAACAAATACAACATTTTAAGTACCGTTACAGTATCTGACATCTAATAAAGCATGCTAACCTAAAAATTATTTCGTAATAACGAATTCGTTGCTGAAGATGTCAAATGTCAGCGCTTCATCTTCACGTTCTTTCTGCAATGCTGTTTCTCTGTGACGTCGTATCTATGTGACGTTGGATCTTTGTGATGTCATTTCTTTGTGACGTCATTTCTTTGTTGGATTCTGAAAGTTTCTTTGTCAGACTTTTGACATTTTTCACTATTCTAACTTCTAAGCGACAGCTTAACCACAATGTCTAAAGTGCAACAGCATGTACATGGAATAAATGTCGCCACAGATGGTCACCAATCAATAATGGAAATATTCACTCAATATTCTCCTTGATTTTCTAATTGTCCTTTAACTAAATTTTGATTTACCTATATTCACACTATTTCAGTTCAATATCCTTTGTTTCTTTCAAATCATTTCGTAATCACTATAGTTTCCACTTGTACTTTCAACGTCGGCAACTGAAATCTTGAGAAAGAAAATCTGCAACTCGTTGTAAATCGGTCAATTAATGTCCACAAATATCCCCAAAAAGGTCGATCAAGAAAATAGGATCACTGACACAGAAAATGGACACTAGAATGAGTCACATAGCCGTCTAACTGGTTTATGTCAGTAAATTAAACTAAACTATCAGTGTTATCAAGAAATGAACAGGCCTATAGATCTATAGCCGTGAGGTCAAGGATGAATGGACTATACATGCTTCGGCCAATCGATCGTATGAATGCACTACACGTGTATTGTTCTATTTAGTAAGACACTCGTATCGACTTCGGTACTAGACTAGCTTGTTAGGTTATCTCGTTCATTATTAGGAGATCGCCATATTGAATACAGAAGCGTTCAGCCAATCAGAATCAATCTTCGACAAAAGTTTCCCGCTCTTGCCAATTTACCGGGCAAGATGTGAGGCTATAATGATCGAGTCATAATGTTAGTCTCGAACATTGAACTGAATGTATAGTAGCGGTCAGTTATAGATAGTATAGTATAACGAGGCTACTATATTTGGTCAGAGAAACACTAAGGATCCCATTACAATTAATTTAACACTGTGACCGGGATTAGATAACCATGATAAAAGACACTTCAACGTCGCAGTTGTCAATAGGGCTTTATCAACGTTCACAATGTATATATACAATAGACGTATACAGTCATTAATAAGAGTTTAACATAAAATTACGTCGCGTTATCTGATAGTTAATTAATATCAATTTCTCAAGTCCACGTGAAATAAAGCCCAGTGTTATAGAACTGTCGTAAAAGCAGATGTACCGGAAATAATTATGATAAGTAATAAAATCGTTTCCTCGTCGTGTACATTGTATATGATAAGATATACTTTCTTGATATAGTATTTACACAGAGCAGCGATCCGGTGTCGTTTGGTAAGACTCACAAAGACATATCACGGGACAGTGGTTCCAATAGTTGGTCTGGGTCTGGTGTCGTCTGTCAACAGCTTTCACCTACGATTTAGTCCAATATGGCTTGCAGTTTTTGTTCTTTAGAGTCAATGTTCACGCTTTTGACCCCGTTTTTCGCTAAAAGGCTTTTTCACTCTTAGCACTAAAACCAATACATACGATTGCAGAAATGATCTTGGCACCAGTGTATGCGTAAGCATGCAACACACATCCACAATATCTTCTGAATAAAATTATCAGCCTTTTGCTCGATTCCATGCAAATGTTAGTGCATGACTTCTATAAAATATCTATAAAGATTTTAACACATCCAAAACTTCACTATGTTACAAACTTTCACCTGACCACTAGATATACGATATACACAAAATCTGTTTTATAAATATCAGTTTCTAATGGTACTTGGTCTGTGTTAGCTCAGGTATTATTTGGTACTATCCTAGGTAAATCTAAAAATAGAACAAGTGGTCAGTATTTATATTAGGCCCATATACACAAACAGTTCAGGCTAGCTCATAATGGTCAAAGCATGTATAAATTCGCCCAGATCTTACGATTCATCTTCATAATCCTGATCCAACTACCACGACTACCAACAGCTACCTAATCTACCATAGTAGTTATTTAACTGAAAGCTGACGTTAGTTTGTCACGTCTTCGATTTCAGTTAACTACATATTTACTGGCAATGACACAGAAAAATACGTCATATTCTTTTGAAAAAAATGTTAAAGACGTTTTATATTGATAAAATATTGATGTGAAAATTCACTAAAGAGATCCATTGCCCTGATGCAAAACAAATAACGGTAAAACTACGATGCATTTCATTTCTGGGGCCTTATTCTCGAAAACCTAACAATGATTTAAGGAATTCTAGTAATCTGATTGGATAACTGTATTTCTTAAAATCTGGATTTTATCTAAGTTAAGTTTTCGAGAATAAGGCCCCAGATCCAAGAAAAACAATATCTTTCTTTTAAGCAGAGAACACATCTTACCTGATCTCATGAAAGTTTTCCAAATAGTTCGAAAATTATTTTAAATAATCAACTAACAGTAGGAATATTTGTAGTTTGACTTGAACAAAACGATCGTATCTCAGTCCTCGAGGAATTTTAACGACCACAATATCAGAATTTATAACTTAAAAATCTTACTTTTCCCACGGTTTGGCTGATTTATTGTTCAGTTCAAGATGCTTGAGTCACAGCTCCCAGAGTAGAGTATATATACAAAATAAAGATCAACTTTGAGGTACCATCAAGGTATTTCTTTCCTTGACCGTTTGAATTATAAAACCGAAGCACGAACGAACCCAACCGTAAAACAAATCTCGAAACACATTGGTTGTATAATGAACTTTTCATTTGAACCTTTACCAAATCTTTCTGTTCAGTTAATAATTCTAAAAAAATTATAATCTTAACTCCATCTGCTGTCGTTAATTCTATCGACTTTCTGAAAGTAATCTGATCTAAAACCTTACAAGATGCTGTGTTAAAAGTTATACAAATTACCCAAATTCTACCAAACCTTCGGTACGAAGTAACCATCCAATTGATCCTGATCCTATACCACGAACTACCACGACTACCAACAACTACCGAACCTACGGTGCGAACAAACCATCTTAATCTTACAACACGAACTAGCTCAACTACCAACAAATACCAAATCTTCGGTGCGAAGTAACCATCTAAATGATCCCGATCCAACCACGAACTACCAGGACTACCAACAACTACCCAACCTACAGTGTCAAAAAATCATCCTATTGATCCTGATACAACTTCGAACTACCACAACTACCAACAACTACCAAACCTTCGGTACGAAGTAGCCATCCAATTGCTCCTGATTATACCACGAACCACGACTACCATCAACTACCAAACCCACGTTGCGAAGTAACCATCCTATTGATTCTGATCCTACTACCAACTACCACGACTACCCAACAACTACGAAAACCTTCGGTACGAAGTAGCCATCCAATTGATCCTGATACAACCTCGAACCACCACGACTACCCAACAACTACCAAACCTTCGGTACGAAGTAACCATCCAATTGATCCTATACCACGAACTACCACGACTACCAACAACTACCAAACCTTCGGTACGAAGTAACCATCCAATTGATCCTATACCACGAACTACCACGACTACCAACAACTACCAAACCTTCAGTACGAAGTAACCATCCAATTGATCCTATACCACGAACTACCACGACTACCAACAACTACCAAACCTTCAGTACGAAGTAACCATCTCAATCCTACACCACGAACTATTTCAACTACCATCAGTTACCGATTCAGTGTTTGTAACACAGAGGACCTTCACGATTTCTAAAAAAAATAATAACTCTGAGCCTACCTTATATCTGCTTCCTAACTGCCTCTTACAAGCAAGGTCGTTGTATATTTGGTATAATTGTGGCCAAATTGTTATATATACGTGTATGATCTCATGAGTTATTTGATTAAAATAACAAAACGATTGAATATTGTTGTACCAAACATGCATGTAAAAAATAGATGATGACAAAATGATACGACTACCCTACTTTCTGATGTTATGATTTCGAGGGAATTCGAGATATATGTGATTTTCTGTTTAAAAACAATACATTGTGCATTTTCAATATAGAAAAATGTTTCAAAATGAAATAATTTCGACAATCAACACGATAATAAGCCTAACAACCTACGTTAGTATGGAGGTATAAAGTTGCCACAATATTATTGTTGATTACCAATGTCGTCATTACAAAATGCATTTGTCAATGCTGCAAAGTACAATCGTCGATGTAAAATGCAAAACGTTATACCTCCATACGTTAGTACTTGAGTACATACATTAGGACATTATTATGACATCAAGTACTAACTATTTTGCCTGGAAGGGATACCTATAAATATATTTTTTCGTGCCTTGAGGATAAATTACTCGACAGTTATATTGTTAACTCAATCATAAACCAACTACATTGTAATAATAAAAACCCAAGCACGAACGATCCATACCGTAAAACTAATCTCTCAATCCATGTTGCTGAATAGCGTATAGAGGCGGGAAAACTAGATGCTACAGTTTTATTGCAATTTTACAATAGTTAGGTCATATAACCTATAGGCTATGTCTTAAGGCTTTACCTTTTATTATTTCATTGTGTGAAATATCACTGGACACTTGATCGATATGAGGACCAGTGTTTATACAGAATACATTTCTGTTGAAAAATGAATTCCCCATTCCAATGGAAAATACGAAAATGCAGTTTCCGATAAAATCTCAACTCACAAGTAATATAATATAAAAAAAAACTTTTCGTTTCTTCATACGTATTAAAAAAGTTCCAACATTTTAGTGCAACCTACGTGATTAAAACGCGATTTTCCAATCTCTTATACAAAGTTGTCTTCCCTTGCCTTGCAGTCCCGATTCAATGCATATAGCTAAATGATTTGCTGAATGCTAAAAAAATGAATGAATGAATTGCTGAACGAACGAACGAACAAACGAATGAATGAATTGCTGAATGAATGAATAACTGTAATGCTGAATGGAGGAATTGCCAAATAAAGTAATTGTTGAATGAATTGCTTAAATTCTGAAATAATTTCTGAATGAGCAAATTGCCGAATGAATTTCTTGAATGAATGAATGAATGAATGAATGAATGAATGAATGAATGAATGAATGAATGAATGAATGAATGAATGAATGCATGAATGAATGAATGAACGGAACGAACGGAACGAATGAATGAACAGCTGGCAAAATGACATTGTATGACTGCCAAGTTGTTTCAGATCAACGTATCAGATCAGTCAATAGATCTTCTTCCAATCTTCGAGATACAATTTCAACAAACAGTTTTATTACTTCCGCTTCAATGAAAAACAATTCAGTGAAAACATTTTTGGGGTAGTTCCTGTCCATTGGGTAAATGATTTATGGTTCCTGGAAATTCTGGACAATTCGTTAGGTGTGATTTATGGGTTCCTAATAATCGTAAAAGTGGATACACAAACGACCATTTCAAAGACAATATTCTGGTAATTTTCAGTAATCTTTATGAAGTCAATGAAACGTTTAGTGTCTGAATCAGTTAAGAAGTTGTTATTTTACCATAAAACAGTTGTTTTGATGTTTAAAGATATTGTTCCACAGTGTAACAGAACGTCGAAATAAATCAGCTTGTATAATGTATATGGTACGGGTTTAAAGTCGACAGCAGTCAACTTTCGGTAGCACTGGCCATGGCAGTTTTCTTATCTTGAGAAAGATTGGAACCCATATAGCACCTTCAGATCTTGACGACCATGTTACTCGATTCGATACTGAAAGGGTGAAGGGCTGGGAAATGAACTGAATTGGTACGGCATTTGGTCCGACTAGTTTTCAATTTTAGTGAGTATCGTAGGTCTCCCATCTACCTAAGGCTAAGAGTTTAGCAGATTGTAATATCTACGGGTTACACCCCCTTTAAAGCATCTAATCTGGTGATGCCATCTTCAACAATGTTTTATCACATCTTATTTACTACGGTACTGTCTATTGTTTTTACTCCTGTCTGGTGAGGGCTGACCAAACTCTATCACCATTGATAACAGATCTAAGATATAGATGACTATTTACATATAGTTAGGCTGTGATTTATTCAATACTTTGACCAATTTTAGGAGATGTTTTGATGCAACTTGTTGATAACCTTCGCGGTTGCTGTCTAAATCAAAAACAACATACATGTATATTTTACTAATGCAACACATCCGAAAGTATAGGTCAGTATAGGAGAGGTATGGTCAAGGGCATGGATTTGTCCAAAATATTGGGGTGGGGAGACGAACAAGAATGGTTTGTTGAGTCCCAGTACGATGCAAAGCACCACAGGGGCGAGCCCCAACAGAAGGACCTCTTCTTAGAAAAACAAATGAGAAAATGACATCGATTTCGTGTATTCTAAACCATATTTCGGGATTGGAGGTTGAAGTTGGGACTTCCTACTCTTATTGTGAGCTGATCGATTTGAATTTTGCATTGTGTGTCCCCCACCCATTAAATCCTCACCCCTGTGTATGTTGTCCGATGTGGTACACTGTACGTTGTGGTTTATGAGATGTTTTGATGGATCTTGTTGATAACCTTCAGTGTTGTCTTGTTAAGATGGTGTATGGAATCTTTGTTTAATATTATTAACGTCTGGAGAGTTTATTATCAGTTTGTATATTTTGATCACTGTGTTGATAACACTAGTATTATTGACCATTTTACACATCCGATACTACCATCCAAAGATATTTCTACAATACTGTATGCGCACCATACATATTATGTTACATAACGGAATGGTATGGTATACTACTCCTTAATTTTTTACACACAACGTTTCAACAATCTACATTGTCATCTTCAGGTGTATGTGGCTTCTATCGACCTCTTCAGCTTAAAGTGATAATTCACTGAGAGCGAACACATGGATTCTTGTCAACAACGTATATGGTTAATTGATTATGTTCTAAATCAATTTTACATCTTTCTTCCCTGTTTTATAATGAATAAGAGCTAGTTTTAGTATATTCTTGAATGAGGTTCAATAAAGCCTGCTCATGTCAGCATGTACATTCAGCAATCACCTTTAATATATTATGTATTTTAAAAATGACAAATCTAAACAATGAGATTTTAGATGGACTTCAATTTTCGCCATATTGAGACAGAGAAACCCAGAACAATAAATCTGTTAAAGTTTTTCAATCAACAATATAAAATGTTTGTCTGTTTCCTTTGATGTGAGTAAATCCTTCAGATCTTTGAAATTTATATTCTCGGCTTATATACTACACGTGTATTTAAGCATGCAGGCGCGTGCATGTCCCGTGGTGAAGGATAGTGATTTATATTCAATACCAGCTAATTACAGAATGAAACGAGGACCTGTGAGAGTTTAATAGAAACAGAAGAACCTTGATGCATCAGTCTTTGTTGTTCAGATTTAGCCAATGTTTATTAGTTTCCATGATTTAAACATGATGACTCGATCATGATAGGCATACTTTAGACATCTTGCCCTGCAAATGGGCACGTTTAGATAACTCATGTTAATTTAGCCAATGTTTAAAAGTTTCTGTGATTTGAACTTTATGACTCGGTATGGGCAAGAGCAGACAACTCTTGTGTAAATATTGATTTTGATTGGCTGATTTGAATGCAAGAGCAGATCAATTTCGCTTGAAGATCGATCTTGATTGACTGAACTACTTTGTTTTCAATATGGCGATCTCCCTGTAATATACGAGGATACGCTAGTCGAAGTTGATACGAATGTCTGGGTGCACAATTCTTTGTTCAGCTGTATATACATTAAATAAATCATGATTTATAGGCTAGTAAATCTAGCTTTCTGATAATGGTGCGGGTGGGACAAATTGATAGAAATTGTTTCTCTGCTGGAATCAATCACATATACCACCAATAGCTGATATACAAAAGTTTACCAAAATCGGCACGTGCATAAGGTCAGAATTGGGGGTTAAAGGTCACGGGTCATATGTAAAAGCGGTGCATTCCCAATTTCTTAATTGTATGATTTACATAAGCATGTTTGGTATGAAACCCAACTTTTTCGAGAGCGTAGAATCCAAATTTGACGTCCATTTTGTCGTTGAGTGATTGTAACGCAACGTAACGTCAAAGTCGCATGTGACGTCACTTCGGCTTGGGTATTAATAGAATTTAAAGGGACTGTAAAGTTTATCTCTAAACTTTGTATGCGTATCAGGGGACACTGAAAGCATCATTTTTTGCCATTTCAACTTCAATTCCGACGTCTGTGGTTCTTGCAATTCCACTAAAACTTACCCGTTTTATGACGTCACTGTCAATACATACATATTAATAGAAGCTTCCGGTAGATGATTGACAGTGACGTCATAAAACGCGTTAGTTTTAGTGGAATTGCAAGAACCACAGACGTCGGAATGGAAATAGAAATGGCGCAAATTGATGCCATCAGTGTCCCCTGATACACGAACCTAACAGTCTAATTAAAATCAGACCCTAATTTCGTTCGTTCGTTTTTTTTTTAAATTCGGTTTTTTAACCACTACATTAGGGTCTGAGAACCAGGCGCGGCAACAGCCGTTCACGTTAACTTTGACCTTACCTTGATAAACATGACCTGATAAACTAGTCTAAAGCACTTAGGAATCCTAGAATGCACCTATTGTTCGTGAACAAAATCCCAGCGCGGGAGATGGCAACGATCTGATTGGTTTAAACAAAGGTCATTAAGGTTAGGTCAAAGTTAACGTGAACGCCTGGTTCTCAGACCCTAATGTAGTGGTTAAAAAAACGGATTTAAAAAAAAGGAACGAACGAAATTAGGGTCTGATTTTAATTAGACTGACGAACCTTATCACCAGCCATGACACAACGATATTCGTTGAACGATAAAGTGTGTATCAAATTTAATATTACAACGTCTAAAGGATATCAATAAGTTTTTAAATGTTAAAAATATTCCCAATTTCAACAGTGTGTATTTACTGAAGAGGTTGCAGTACAGAACTATTTTTAATAGCGGAGGCGTATTTGAGTAACGAGACTAGAAACCGGAAAGACGATTTAAGACATTTCGCACCATTATGAGTTGTTTCGACCTCATTAACATTAGTGCCTACGCGTGAACTATTTAAAACATGGTTGGTCAATAGGTCAGAGTAATATCTCCAATAGGTAGAAGTCCGAGGTTCTTTAACTCTTCTTTTGGCATGCCAGGTTTATTAATTTGAGCTGCAATATTCTGTAGGTTTGTGCTGCGTACAAGTTTCTTAAATGCCCCTTTCTTGCCGATGCCTGCTATTCGTCAGGGGCGCCGGAAGGAAATGTTAGCGGTGGGGGCGGAGCTGTGATATAAAGGGCAATATGTGACGGAAAATTTTGTATTTTAGAGCTTCTTAGATCACTTCTTAGGTATACCAGAACGTACGTCATGCCTATATTTTGGGGCATAGGGACACAACAAATTTTGCTGGAACAAATTTGCTTGAATCAATACATTGTATTATTTTTTTTAAAAAAGGGCGAAAATGGCACTCATCAAGACTAATACCAATATAAAAATATAATACGGGTACATGTACACCTACAGTCTGGATCCAACGCGCTGGTCAAGCTCCTTGGATTTATGGTTAATAGAGGGAAGGGGATGGGGGGTTGGGGATAGGTTCCGTGAACACCAGCTGACTGCAGCTCTGGGCTGACGCATGGTTTATAGTATCGGCCGGCTCTTATTTTGGGGAAAATCCCATTTTCCGTCTCTTGCCTCTGTCGGCTGTAATTTTTATGACATAAAAAATGTCCGTATCTCCGTGACAAAGAGGGCATATGTTCGCTCCCTCAGGTGAGGGGCAGGGGGGGGGGGGGGCAGTCGCCCCCTCTGCCTCCGTGGTTCCGGCGCCAGAGCATGGAGAAACAGCAACGAACGAGTGGCCATGAAATTGATCCGATACAGTGGGGATGGAAGTTTTTCAACGGCAATTTAGTACCTCATACTATGGATACTCCACCAGTACCAGGAAAATTAATTAAAATTATTCATTGTAACTGTAAAACATTAAGCGATACAAACAGATGCAGTGGAATTGCAAGAACCACAGACGTCGGAATGGAAATTGAAATGGCGCAAATTGATGCCATTAGTGTCCCCTGATACGCATACAAAGTTTAGAAATAAACTTTACAGTCCCTTTAAATTCTAATAATACCTAAGCCGAAGTGACGTCACATGCGACTTTGACGTTACGTTGCGTTACAATCACTCAACGACAAAATGGACGTCAAATTTGGATTCTACGCTCTCGAAAAAGTTGGGTTTCATACCAAACATGCTTATGTAAATCATACAATTAAGAAATTGGGAATGCACCGCTTTTACATATGACCCGTGACCTTTAACCCCCAATTCTGACCTTATGCACGTGCCGATTTTGGTAAACTTTTGTATATCAGCTATTGGTGGTATATGTGATTGATTCCAGCAGAGAAACAATTTCTATCAATTTGTCCCACCCCAAACCCTATCTTTACTAGCCTATTATCGCTTAACGCCGTCTGGTTCCCGGAACTGCCCCAAATTATTGGTCATTTTACGACAATCACAGCACGTGCTGATGATGTTTTACATGACAACCAGATGGCAACCGAGAGGTCAGTCTGAAGGTCAACTGGACATCCGGGGTGTTAAGTGACTTTTTATCACTGTATATTGTTAGGACACGTGTTTTTGTGATAATAGCCCCACTAATAAGACAATATTATAGTAGAATCTAATTGTTTTATCGTTGGAGGCGTGGTCGAAACTTCTTCAAAAGGAATAAAAATAGCGATGCCCCATCGTAATACGCCCACTTTTGTAATGGCAGCCAAGTCGTCCGGGAGGTCAACAAGAACTATCAGTAAATGAAACATCTGTCGAAAACCGTGCCATCAAGAATGTTTACAAAATTGAACGATTTTTGAGTGTTTACAACTACAAGTTAACAAGGGCAATAACCCATGAAATATTTTTCAATTCTTCTAATTTTCAATAGGTTTCATCCTTGGATGATTATAAACTCTCACACCAAGTTTCATCAAAATCCATCAAGAAACCAGCTCTCTATCATGTTCACAAAGTATTTTCAAAAACAAGGGCAATAACCCATCAAATATTTTTTGATTTGTCTGATTTTCAATAGGTTTCATCCTTGGATGATTATAAACACTCACAGCAAGTTTTATCAAAATCCATCAAGAAACCAGCTCTCTATTATTTGATAGCGTTACGGGCTATAAAATTAACACGTTTTAAAGAACAGGGGCAATAACTCATAAAATATTTACCGATGTTTCTGATTTTCAATAGGGTTAATCCCAAGGTCACGACAAACACTCACACCAAGTTTCATCAAAATCCATCAAGAAACCAGCTCTCTATCGTGTTCACAAAGTATTTTCAAAAACAAGGGCAATAACCCATCAAATATTTTTTGATTTGTCTGATTTTCAATAGGCTTCTTCCTTGGATGATTATAAACACTCACAGCAAGTTTTATCAAAATC
This sequence comes from Lottia scabra, assembly GCA_029955415.1. Lineage (NCBI taxonomy): Eukaryota > Metazoa > Mollusca > Gastropoda > Lottiidae > Lottia > Lottia scabra. The sequence continues at coordinate 2,533,846 of JARJEI010000010.1, forward strand.
CATCAAGAAACCAGCTCTCTATTGTGTTCACAACTTTGAAAGCGTTACGGGCTATAAAATTAACACGTTTTAAAGAACAGGGGCAATAACTCATAAAATATTTACCGATGTTTCTGATTTTCAATAGGGTTAATCCCAAGGTCATGACAAACACTCACACCAAGTTTCATCAAAATCCATCAAGAAACCAGCTCTCTATCGTGTTCACAAAGTATTTTCAAAAACAAGGGCAATAACCCATCAAATATTTTTTGATTTGTCTGATTTTCAATAGGCTTCTTCCTTGGATGATTATAAACACTCACAGCAAGTTTTATCAAGTTTCATCAAAATCCATCAAGAAACCAGCTCTCTATCGTGTTCACAAAGTATTTTCAAAAACAAGGGCAATAACCCATCAAATATGTTTTGATTTGTCTGATTTTCAATAGGCTTCTTCCTTGGATGATTATAAACACTCACAGCAAGTTTTATCAAAATCCATCAAGAAACCAGCTCTCTATTGTGTTCACAACTTTGAAAGCGTTACGGGCTATAAAATTAACACGTTTTAAAAAACAGGGGCAATAACTCATAAAATATTTACCGATGTTTCTGATTTTCAATAGGGTTAATCCCAAGGTCATGACAAACACTCACACCAAGTTTCATCAAAATCCATCAAGAAACCAGCTCTCTATCGTGTTCACAAAGTATTTTCAAAAACAAGGGCAATAACCCATCAAATATTTTTTGATTTGTCTGATTTTCAATAGGCTTCTTCCTTGGATGATTATAAACACTCACAGCAAGTTTTATCAAAATCCATCAAGAAACCAGCTCTCTATTGTGTTCACAACTTTGAAAGCGTTACGGGCTATAAAATTAACACGTTTTAAAGAACAGGGGCAATAACTCATAAAATATTTACCGATGTTTCTGATTTTCAATAGGGTTAATCCCAAGGTCATGACAAACACTCACGCCAAGTTTCATCAAAATCCATCAAGAAACCAGCTCTCTATCGTGTTCACAAAGTATTTTCAAAAACAAGGGCAATAACCCATCAAATATTTTTTGATTTGTCTGATTTTCAATAGGCTTCTTCCTTGGATGATTATAAACACTCACAGCAAGTTTTATCAAGTTTCATCAAAATCCATCAAGAAACCAGCTCTCTATCGTGTTCACAAAGTATTTTCAAAAACAAGGGCAATAACCCATCAAATATGTTTTGATTTGTCTGATTTTCAATAGGCTTCTTCCTTGGATGATTATAAACACTCACAGCAAGTTTAATCAAAATCCATCAAGAAACCAGCTCTCTATTGTGTTCACAACTTTGAAAGCGTTACGGGCTATAAAATTAACACGTTTTAAAGAACAGGGGCAATAACTCATAAAATATTTACCGATGTTTCTGATTTTCAATAGGGTTAATCCCAAGGTCATGACAAACACTCACACCAAGTTTCATCAAAATCCATCAAGAAACCAGCTCTCTATCGTGTTCACAAAGTATTTTCAAAAACAAGGGCAATAACCCATCAAATATTTTTTGATTTGTCTGATTTTCAATAGGCTTCTTCCTTGGATGATTATAAACACTCACAGCAAGTTTTATCAAGTTTCATCAAAATCCATCAAGAAACCAGCTCTCTATCGTGTTCACAAAGTATTTTCAAAAACAAGGGCAATAACCCATCAAATATGTTTTGATTTGTCTGATTTTCAATAGGCTTCTTCCTTGGATGATTATAAACACTCACAGCAAGTTTTATCAAAATCCATCAAGAAACCAGCTCTCTATTGTGTTCACAACTTTGAAAGCGTTACGGGCTATAAAATTAACACGTTTTAAAAAACAGGGGCAATAACTCATAAAATATTTACCGATGTTTCTGATTTTCAATAGGGTTAATCCCAAGGTCATGACAAACACTCACACCAAGTTTCATCAAAATCCATCAAGAAACCAGCTCTCTATCGTGTTCACAAAGTATTTTCAAAAACAAGGGCAATAACCCATCAAATATTTTTTGATTTGTCTGATTTTCAATAGGCTTCTTCCTTGGATGATTATAAACACTCACAGCAAGTTTTATCAAAATCCATCAAGAAACCAGCTCTCTATTGTGTTCACAACTTTGAAAGCGTTACGGGCTATAAAATTAACACGTTTTATAAGAACAGGGGCAATAACTCATAAAATATTTACCGATGTTTCTGATTTTCAATAGGGTTAATCCCAAGGTCATGACAAACACTCACACCAAGTTTCATCAAAATCCATCAAGAAACCAGCTCTCTATCGTGTTCACAAAGTATTTTCAAAAACAAGGGCAATAACCCATCAAATATTTTTTGATTTGTCTGATTTTCAATAGGCTTCTTCCTTGGATGATTATAAACACTCACAGCAAGTTTTATCAAAATCCATCAAGAAACCAGCTCTCTATCGTGTTCACAACAATTGTGGACAGACAGACAGACAGACAGACGGACAGACAGACAGACAAACAGACAGACAGACAGACAGACAGACAGACAGACAGACAGACAGACAGACAGACAGACAGACAGACAGACAGACAGACAGACAGACAGACAGACAGACAGACAGACAGACAGACAGACAGACAGACAGACAGACAGACAGACAGACAGACAGACAGACAGACAGACAGACAGACAGACAGACAGACAGACAGACAGACAGACAGACAGACAGACAGACAGACAGACATGGGCGACTACAATATACGCCCACATTTATGTGTGGGCGTATAAAAACGACTCTAGCGTCTGATGTGGAATAACGATAGCTTTAAGATGCTCATCTACAAATAAATCTAACCGTATCCATTTCTCTAGACTGTAAAATACATGCAATTGACACTTCATCTTTTAATCATCATACCAGGGTCCTTATTCTCGACAACTTAGGTCGATTAATGTTCCAGTCATCCGATTGGTCAGTTTTATTATGTATCCCCACTTTTTGGCCCATAACTTTTCTTCTTTTTCATCAAAATTGTTTGTTTCCTGACTTTGAAATTCGAGTGGCCGAAATCCGCAGAGTTTTGGTATGGGGGTAAGGGTGGGAGTGTGTTTTGTTCGATTTTTCGAACCACGGGCCACCCACATTCAAGAATGCTCCACAGCCCCTGTAAAGAGTATGCAAGATTTGTTTGGAACGATACATGGCAATGTCATATCTCCAACACAGAATCCATTGATACATGTATGCCATTTAAGATACTTTTTAACCTTGTTTAGAATATTTCAGAAAGACAATGACAATGCCAACACACACTATAACAGACCTTCTCAATTCATTTTCGTAAAGAGCCAAATGCATTTTATGAAAAAAAAAAAGTAAGGGCAATATAGAGCTTAGCTTGTATAGCGAGCAGAGCGTTTTAGAGGGGCCACTCTTGAGGGCGTCGCGGGCCGCCATTTGATGATACAATGTGCATGTAAATGTATTTCGATAGAAGAAATATCATGGCAACCTATAATAATATTTCTCCTGCTGATTTATGATAGTATAAAGTAATTATATAATAAAATACAATGATTCATTATCCAATATCATCAGCTTCATAATTGCCTAGATACTATCAGTGTCAGGTTAAACATACACGACCACGTAGGGCTACCCTGGATGGAGGGGACAGGAGTACTATCCTGGCCGTACAGGTAACGGAGGGGTGCTAGCATCGCAGGCTTTGATTTTTCTGAACGGAATGATGCACTGTACTGGGTAGCCTACGGAGGTGGCATGAAAGGCACAGAGGTGTTTCTATTAATATCAGGTCCAACATAAGTTACTAGCCTCCTCTTTCACCCCAACTTTCTTACCGCCAGAAACGTCAATGCATAGACATGGATACTTTGTAGGCTATTACAAAATGTAAACTTTCAGCATGCGTTAAATGCTTTGAATTGACAGCTAACAAGCGATCACTAAGGTACAGTGTAGGAGCAATTTGACAATGTCAATGAATATTGGTTTCGATGTTGAATTTGTTTTTCAGCTAAATGCTAAGGTTAATAAAAATCGATTCACGGAATAATATCACCAAAAGCCTGCCGAAATTGGAAGTAAAAGTTGCATAGCGGTTGACTCCTCTGAAAGGTCAAGTACTATTAGGTGTTTCGAAAAGAATAAGAATGACCATAAGTGGCCCATGATCTGCTTTGCACCCGACGCCCGCCACACGTTACAGCAGATCTATAGCGACTCGCTACCTTTAAAACAGCAATCTAATTAATTTTACCTGTCACTGACTAGATGACATGACATTTTTATCATTTTCTGGTGTTTTGTTACATTGATCTGTATGATCTACTTTAAATTACATAACAACCAACAATCACCTTATAGTATCTGACCAATCACTGGAAGGTTTGGTTGCTAGGGAGGATAACTCTCAGGTTAGAGACTGGGTGATCGTGGCATATAATGCACAGATCGTGTACAATATCAGCAATGACTCATTTTATACAAACATCACCTGATATTTCATTCTGAAGACTTATGAATTTGAAGACAATAATTTAGAATAATTTTAATAAATTGACAACTGATGTATTGACAAAGATTAAGAATTGGTGGCGCCATAATGATTTTAGTGGTGTAGCTTTAATAGACGGATATGCACACTTCACTCAAATACAATATTGCAAGATATATATATGTGTATATACACAGGAGCAGAGTAGGTGCTTTCAGGATCATCTCAAATGACAAAATAATTGTAAAAGTCATTGAACATAACAGGCATCCTCTGCGGTGTTCGTATCGTAGTTGTAACGTAGATCACCATTCCGTTGCATACGACACACCGGAATTCTTGCTACCAACAACGTCACTGAAGAGTTGTGTGGTACAAGAATGGTCTGTGGTGTTCGTATTGTAGTCGTAACATAGATCATCATTCCGTTAGACACGGCACTCCGGAAATCTTGCTTCAGACGCCACTGAAGAGTTGTGTGGTACAAGAATGGTCTGCGGTGTTCGTATCGTAGTCGTAACGTAGATCACCATTCCGTTGCATACGACACGCAGGAAATCCTGCAACCGACAAATTCACTTGCGAGTTATCTGCGGTGTTCGTATTGTAATCGTAAGGCAGATCATTTAAATTCCGTACTTAACGTATCACCTATTTTTTATTTGCTGCTATTTTTTGTAAATTTTATGAGGCAAAAACTACAACATTTCAAGACATTTACTGTCTGATCTAATATCAAGATAAGGTTAAAAATTACTGATGTATCTTCCTCCTACAAGTTTAGGTTCCGCTCCATAAACCTTTACCTAATATTTGATACATTCTTTTCGTTAGCTTAAGGTAGATACTTCAGATAGCTAGAATTGTCTAGATATGTAGGGGCGGATCCATATTTTTGGCCGACTGATGTCAGAACCCACTAAAAATTTGACACTCATGCCTGCCGTTGAATTTGAAGCATGTTATATTTCAAAGCCCCCTCTTTCTCTAAATCCTGGAACCGCCCCTGATTTGTAAGGTTGATTGGATGGGTAGTTGGACGCATGCAATGCTTCGTGGTACATGTAGTTGGTTATATTATGATCAGGATCTTTTGGGTGGTTTGATACATTCATTTCGTTACCTAAAGGTAGATAATTCAGATAGCTAGAAGTCTTGAGATACGTAAAGGTAGAGTTGGGCTCTTCAGTTAACTGATATAGCAGAAACGGTCGTAGATGTGGTAGATCTGTGGAATTGGATCAATTGGATGCTTCTTTAATGTTGGTCCTGTAGTTGATAGTAGAGGATCGAACTGTTGCGGTGGTTGGATCCGGAGCAATTAGATGGATCGGGTACAGATTGTTTGGTAATTGTTTGCTGACGTGGTAGTTGGATCAGGATCAGGATCAGGATCAATTTGATGGTTCGGCAATGCCAGTTTAAGATACTTTAGAGCTAAAGTGTTCACTTTTTTTAGTCACGAAATTGTCTTGGAAAAGGGATTCCAAGCGTATTTTTGGTTGCGTTGTATTAGTTTAACATATTAACATAATCTGTATGGTTTTTCTGAATGCTTAAGTGGAAGGAGGTAGCTAGAATAGCCTACCCCTCCGACTTTGTAGAGTTTTTTTCAAGACTCCTCCCTATCAATAAATATTTGTAATAATAAGGGGATGATGAGGGGATGAATAATTTGATCAAATATTCTTAAAGAACAAACACTGTGTGTGGTGACAGGTTGATTTTCGAAAACAATTTAATCTAAAAGAAAATACTGTCTTTGATCTTACAATGATACAAAATTCCAATAGGGTCACATTATTTGGACAAACACTCCACAATAATGTTTAGTTAATTTTTCCCAAATTCTTTTCAAAATAGTTTCATTCAATCATTTTTTTAAATTATCATTAATTTTTGAAGGAAAAACAAATTTTGGACATAATTCACGAAATTGAAATGTCAATCAAAACTAAAGATTTGTTACTGATAAGTGGGATATTGTTACAATTTATGTCCATCGTAAAATAAACTTGAAATATGATAGATGTTTATTTATTTATTCCTCCGTGTCGACCTTTGTTTACTGGGGGTGGTCTTCCCTTCTTATTTTGTATTATGAATATGTAGCAGTAGGGGTTTTCGTCTGTGATGATAGAAAGTTTAAATCAATTTCATGGTTCCATTTGTTAGGTTCCATACCGTCATTAATTTCTTTTAGTAAATTTTTAAACTGTCCCATTTTAAAAAAAGATGATGATATTGCCTGGGAGCGTTACCATTTTGGTAAAAATTGCCAATATACTATACTCTATGACGTAGACATCAAGCCTTACCAAGTTTTGCATTGACGGGTGCAACCAGCAAACATGGGTATGATCATTCTTTCCGTTCAATGAAACCTGAGTTTCGTCAACTTTGCATCTTTTACAAAAAATCTACATGAAATAGGTTTTTTGGGGAAAATGTTTTAGTACTCCCTTCTATTGAAATTTCCAAGAGTTTTTTTTTTCAACTTATTGTTCTTCTCAAAAAGTTCAAAATTCTATTTTAGTAGGCTATTTTAAAACCTTCTCTCCATTCAAATGTTGAAAGCTATATACATCTCTGTTTGACAACCTTTTTACTTCTTCAACTACAGAAAAAAAAACTACAAAGGAATTGTCCCAAGTTATAATAAATATAAAACATTATTTATGATCTTTTCATCTAAGAATGGCTAAGGTTGAGTTTGTTACCATTGAAGAGAGATACAAACAGAAGGACAACATTGGTGATGTTTGTTTACATGAATACCGGGCTAACATACAGGATGTTGGGTATTGTTACTGGACATCAAGGGTCAATTGCTTTATATAATGGCTATTTTGAAATATTATAATACATAGACAAACAAACACTTCACAACAAGTTTGGCCATCCATAGAAGGCTATGTTGAATTTTTTTTATTTTTTAAAAGGATTGTAAAGATGTTTCTAAACTTTGTATGTGTATCGGGGACAATTTCCTACGTCTGTGGTTCTTGTCATTGCACTAAAACACATGACACATGTAGGCCCTATATTGTGTTGAAACGATATGTGCCTCTTATTCAAAAAACGTATTTTATTCCATGATAATTGTTTAACGTATGTTATATTTACCGCCAAATATCTAAAAGTTATTTGATATCCCAGATGAAGCAGAACATATGTAAGAATACAAGATTTACTCAGAAAGCATTGAATCGTGAAATTAGAATTTCTAAATGTCGAGAATCATGTCGTATTATTGGAGGTTGGGTTTGATGTCATTGAAGCGAGTGGTATATTGTATTTTACAATGAAGATTAAAACAGGTTATAATGGTTGCCTAATGTTACAGAGATCCCAACCATCTGTGTAGGTTTAAGAGGATTGTATAGAGGTCTTCTACCGGAAGCTACTATTCATATCTCTGCAGATCACTGTCAGTGACGTCATTAAACGTGTTAGTTTTAGTGGAACTGCAAGAACCACAGACGTCGGAATGGAATTTGGAATGGCGTAAATTGATGATATCAGTGTCCCCGATACACATACAAAGTTTAGAAAACCTCTTTACAACCCCTTTAAGTTAGGGGATATTAAGGGTCCGGATTCATGCATTTCATCCGAAGAGGTACATGTATATAGGAAAATAATGTCTTCAAAAATAAGTTTTTTACACTATCTATTTGCTTCGGAGGTACATTCCATCGGTTTGAACCATTCTTACATTTAGTCAGGCGTCAGTGAGTCTTTACTTAAGCTAACAGTATTTTGATGGAACTGAAATGGCGCCCCGAATGAAAGAAATCGCCTCTGTATATACCCATTTTAAAAAAGCACTGGGAAAAGAATACGTAAGATTCAGTTCAATTTTACTATTTTGACAGTAAATTTTTGTGGTCCCTGGACTCGACAAAGACACAACTAATAATGGCGGTTATAGATGTCACACAATCTGCCACTAGAGGGCGATCTATACATCATTTTATATCACAGGTACCTGTAGATAACAATCTCATTATCAAACCTTCTGTCAGATTTTAAGCTGATTTTCTGCTCGTTGTGACTTCATTATTAGTCTCTTTATAGCAGATACATGGCAAAAAAAATTAATTTGAATCTCCCGAGGGGACAGGATAATTGAGATGAGAAATCTGTCGATGATTTTTAATTATTCACTCTTATAGAGACCTGTCACAGCGATGTCTCTAACAAGCGACAAATTGATATGTGCACAGCGATAAAAAAAAAAAAGGTTTACAAATATGTTTGGAAATAAATTAATGTTAAAAATTTATGTCTAGTGCTGCTAGTGTCCACGAGTACAGCCAAGTTACAACCGAATTTGTCGAGTTGACCAGGAGTTCCTTCCAAGGATATTAGGAGTTTCCCGATTTGTATCCAAATTTTACTCAGGATGTACTCGGCTTGCAATTACTGTTGGTGGGAGAGGGACCTTATGTACTTGGTTAGTTCCCTCTTTCATTTCTTTCTAAAGATTTATCAATATTTATTAGGAGAATGTGACCTCAAATGTATTTCAAAAATGGATTGAGGCACCACCGTCCACTTGGCTTCACCCGATTTTTTTAACATTAGTTTAGAAGACCGTATACGACTGAAAGAATATTCGAAAATTTATATTTAAGATTTAAAAAATAAAAGTTCGTTCAGTTTTAAACCTTCTGCTAGAAAGTTGTCTTGCTGTGAAATTTGACAGAAATTATCACTTGTAAGTAAAAATCAAGTGTTACCAACAATCAAGTCGCATGATTTGATAATTTGATTTGAAAGGTAGTAATTTATACACCAATGGTATAATAGTACTCTAAAAATACCCTTTACAACCGCAATACAACCCTTTATTGCCAAGCACTTTGTCACCACATGTACTGTTCTCAGGGGCAGAGTTTTTAAGCAGGGGTCATTCTCGACTTGTCAGTTTTGTCACCCTCTTGCTTTGTTCAATATCCACCTCCGTGAATTAATGACAACACTTTTGTGCTTATTTATTTAATAATTTAGTGTATGATTGAAGGTTTGACGAAAATCACTTTAGGTCTTTTTAAAAGGGTTTCGTATTACCATCAATAATTCACGAAATATACTCATCAGACTCTGATGGTTATAAGATTGGATACGTACAGTTGCAGTTTTTCTACAAAAGTAAAAAATCCTTTCTATGCTACTACTGTAGTTGTTTTCATGTGAAACCACTTGTGGCACTGGCATTGATCTTTCTTGGATTATCTATACCCGTTTACAGCTGGAACAACTGTGTGTTTACTGGAATTATGAGAAAAGGTTATATATTCAAGGTCACGAGACGCCGAAGAACTTTGATAATGGCCTTTCAAGAGTGACCACTTCCACTTAAACGCTCTCTAAGCTAGCTAAGCTCTATTTGGCTCTTATATTTCATTCATAAAATGCATTTGGCTCTTTACCAATTAATTGAAAAGGCCTGGATTAAACCAAAGAGTCCATTATGCACACATTGTGATGCAAATACTTAGATTTTTGGTTTAGTTGGTTTATTTCACTCTTCCATGAAATAAATAAAAGCAATATGACACAAGTATTCACAAGTTTTGAAAGGAAGTCAGTTCCAATTAAAGTTCTGATAAGATTTAAGTAAAAAGCGCGCCACCTCTCAAATCTGATAACAACACGTGCCATAGATCACTTCCCGTTTTATCTCGTCATCGTGTCACGTGACCAACATCAAAGACTAGCAACGACAATCTTCAAAAACAACTTTCATACCGCCGTGAAATTCTTTGTATGCAGTCGAAAATTTGATAAAAATGAAATTTCAATAACTTGGTTATGAATTTTAACAAACCAGAAACATATGGCCACGTGAACATTTTCTTAATCACGTGACGTTATGTCGTCTGTTGCGAGTTGTGTAATGTTTTTAGTCAGGTGGCCTAACAAATTTTATGTTACCGGCCGGACAAAAGTACAAAATTTCGCATGGAGTTTCTCTTCGACCTATATTTTGATTTTATCCGTGGAACCCACTTCTCCGGTTCCTATTTTCCAAGATGGCCGCCAAAATTCAAGATGGCTGCCATAAAAACAGGAAATATCATATATCTGTCTGGAAAACAAAGACAGGAACCAATAATGTGTCAATTTTGGTTTTCTCAAGGTCACTGAAACTGATTTTGGCCAGAACATTATGCTCAGGTCAGTCATTTACAAGATGGCGGCAAATTTTCAAAATGGCCGCCTGAAAAAGTTGGTTAAACCGTATATATATGACAGATAATTGGAAAAAATAAACAAACAGTGTGTCAATTCAGGCTTTTTTTAGTCTTTTAAACAGATACTTGTCATGACATTTTGCTGAGGTCAGAATTTTCCAAGATGGCGGCTTATTTTTAAAATGGCCGCCTGAAAAAGTAAGTTATTCCGTATATATGACTGTGAAAATCGGAAATAAACATAAGGTGTCATTTCAAGTATTTTGAGTCAGTTCAACAGGTACTGTTCATGACATTTTGCTGAGATCAGCATTTTCCAAGATGGCGATCAATTTTCAAAATGGCCGTCAATTAAAGAAGGTTATATTATTGTCGATATTTCTTGAATTGGGTCAGCTATGAACCTGTTCTCAATGACTAAGCATTGTGCCGCCTTGTGAAATTTTTAAATGGATACCGTCAAAAATCTACAACTGTCATTATTTCTGGGTCTATGTTACGTATAAGCCTAATTAAAGGAAATAATAATTGTTTAATTTTGGGTAACTGGAATTCAAGGGATCAAATTACAAGTGGTTATAATTGCGGTAAAACAACATATACCGTACATATTTAACCTAGTATTTTTAAAGTCTTGGCATGAGTTTAATTCTTTCAAGCACAAGAACAGAAACAACCCTTCAGCACTTTTTCAAGAAAGTCAGCTTCGATTCAGCAGCATTCAGACATACTCAAGCCAACAGAAGAGCTTGACTTCAAGATAGCAGACGCATTACAAACCTTCTGTTGCATTCTCAAAGGGATAGCCATTGTCCAGATACTGACGCCGGGTAGCAGAAGAATATTCCTTGAATATGGAACAGGGGAGTGTTGGTTCCATCTGTTATAGCAGGTTACAGGTCGTCTTGACCTAGTGTATCCTGGGAGCCTCACAGTGATTGCACAAGCCAACAGCTGGAACGATGTGTCGCCGTCGTTGCTGTGCTATCCAAAAAACTTGTCGAACTTTCTTCGCCTTGATTTAAAATGGAAGAGTTGTCCAGTTTTTTGTCTGGACAGCTGAAAGGATCATTGACAGATTTAAGATAAGACAACAAACTGGATGAACTCTTGCTTGCTTTCAGGACTGGAAAGAACTTCTTCTACATAGCAGCATGTGAGGTTGCTGCAGGTCAAAGGTGCTTCCAATGTTCCTTGCTGTCTCACAGGTTGTATCGACTTTCGCAGACTGTAGAAAGATAACAACCTGGATTGCATAGAAAACATTCCTAGAGGTTACAGCGGATTTCCACCATTCTGTCAAGATACCAGCAACCATTAAAAGATTTCTCGTCTTACTCTTTACGTACACAAAAAATAAGTTCAAGAGAAAAAGATGATCTTTGGAACACAGGTAGCTCTTGTTCAGCACTCTGTCATCTCTATGCAACTGGAGTTCGGTAAAAATTGAACAACTCTACAAGAAGCTCCAAAATCATTCATTGTTGATGAAAGAAAAGCAGCACTGGATGCAATTTTGGGGACGAATGCAACACATTTTGTTTTATAATGTTAAATCGTACAGTAAACACGCTCCATCATTTACTTTGTACTGCCCAGACTAAGATATGTGGCAACATAATTCAATATAGCTGTATCTACAGTAATACAAAGACTAGGATTTGGTGCAACATGTGAATAAATTACATAGAATCTGAATTTCAAGTGACTCCTTATTCATATTCACAACATATCAAAGTTACTATGTGACACAACATGCACAATGCCTTCATAAACGGGACTATGACGCTACACTGTTACTGCTATAGTTTTCAGGAATTCTATATTCAATATGCCAATACAATGTTTTGCATTCCATTGGTCATCCAAGCGTGTAAAGAATTTGTAAAATCTGGCTGCAAACAAGCGTTTACAGTACAGTCTATCTTTTTGCCCTATTTTGGGCAGCCATATTGAAAATTGGCCTCCATCTTGGAAATGGCTGGTCTTGTTAAAATATCATGACCATTATATGTTTAAGTGATCCCTAAAAAAATTTTTTTTGTTCATTTCCAATTTTCAGTCAGATCTACGAAATCTTTAATTTTTAGGCGTCCATTTTGAAAATTGGCCGCCATCTTGGAAATGACTGACCTGAGCAAAATATCATGACCAGTATTGGTTCCAGTGAACTTGAGAAAACCAAAATTGACACCTCATTTGTTTATTTCTCTTTCTTCCAGCCAGATAAATGATATTTCCTGTTTTTTATGGCGGCCATCTTGGATTTTGGCCGCCATCTTGGAAAATCAGAACCGGAGAAGTGGGTTCCACGGATAAATTCAATAAATAGGTCTATAAGAAACTACATGCAAAATTTGGTACTTTTGTCCGGCCGGTAACAATAATCTTGGAAATTGTTGTTAAGCCACCTGACTATTTGTGCAGATTTCATTTATGACGAAATAGAGAAGTTTAAAATTCTTTTTTGAAAACATCGACAACAAAATCTGGTCATGGTATGACGGTAAAAAAATACAAATATGTTAGATACATCAAAATATGGAGACTTTTTTGTAAAAAAGATAAAATGTTTTTTGAAATTCTGGTATCAGTTTTCTATCAACACTCGGTTGGACCAGCCATAAATCTTCTGTTTACGACATGGCAACCGTTTCTTTCAATTCTTAATTGCACAAATTACTTTACTGTACGTTGTTTTCTTACATTTTTTGGATTTTTTGACAAAATTGAATTTAAACTGCTGAGGAATGTGCGCGCCATTCTGTCGTTATTATTCAAATCCGTTGCTATGAAATGGGGTCACTGAATGCAAGAAATGGAATAATAATTAAAAACACTCTTTTACGATGAAAACGTGCGACTTGATGATATTGTGCTTGCTAGGAATTCGAATCTGTTGTCAAGACTTTGTTTGTATAGTGAGGACACTTGTACCTTCTTTTTCAATTCGGAATTTCTAGCCTTTGTTTGTATATCAAGGAAAGTATTGCTTATATTTGCACCATTCGGATTTTTTAGTCTTTGTATTTATATACTATTTTCGCCATTTCGAGTTCAAGTCCAATGTCAGTGGTTCTTGTAACCGTGGAATCTGGTTCCACCGGCGTGGTGCACTGACGGGATAAAGGAGCTTATATAACTTATCCATACAGCGATTTTATTTGCCAGAGATTTCTCCAGTTCAATTTGTTTCACTATATTGACAATTATTACATAAAATGTAAACAATATTTATCTTAGATTGTTTACCTGACACGTGCCATATAGAAGTCTCTAATCAACAGTTTGTTTACATTGTTTACTATTAAAATCGCACCCTGTTACATTACCGTCAGAAAAATGTTGCATTTTAAATTTTACATCCAACCATCCTTTCGACCAAATAACCCGAAAAGTATACTTACGCTTGCTCGTTAACCTGGAGGTCCAGGGTTCAATCCCGGCATGGGTCGAGATGATACCTTCGGATTTTTCAACCCGGTTTCCCCCTGTCAGTGATGCAGGTCGGAGGGGCTGACATGGAAAAGCGTCTAGTCGTTCGGATGGGACAATAAACCGAGGCCCCGTGTGCTATTGGCTGTGCACGTTAAAGATCCCTCGGCAGTTGGAAATCGAAAATAAGAGCAGGCTAATGCCTCTGTCCTGGCAAAATTTCCCTCATTGCACACTGCATGGCGTTTGCCCGTCCTCAATTAGCCCATATAGGTGCAGAAAGTAGGACGTAAAACTCCATTCATTTCATTTCCAGTACCTTTCGTGCTACCTAGTACTAATCGAGTATAAATAAATAAAGGTTACAGGCGTAGAGAATAATTAGATAGGATACTTATAGACTAACAGGACTGCTTTAGGTTTAATCAAAGTCGATTTATTTATTAATTAAAGGTAATTACGTACGCCGCCCCTGTCGTGTACCTTCAGGCATGTATTGGTATGTCTTCATATATTTTAAATTTCTTATCCGTTCACCTGATTAGTTTCACCCCTAGGAATCGTGTTAGAAGGGTACCGTTTTGTTGTTGGTAACGAACGATACCAGCCCAACACCTTATCACAAGTACCTGGAACAAGGTTCTTTCTCATACATATTCCAGTCCACCCAGAAGTAAATGGGTATGGATAATCCAGGAAAGATCAATGCCAAGAGGTTTGGCCAAAGACCAGCTGGGAGAAAGGATCCTCACAGAACCTAAGTTGTTATCCTTGTAAAATATAGATGTTTCTTTCTTTCTTTTTTATTCTAATTATTCTAACCCCAAGGAAATGTGTCACCGTGGGTACAGTTGTTGGTAGCAAACAGAACCTCGGTTGGAAAGCCTTCATATATTTTTAATAAATGACCCATTCACCTGAATATTCCGACCCCAAGATTCGTTTTAGGATAGAAACAGTTTTGTTGTTGGTTACAAACAGACGAAAGCTGCCGAAGCTCTTCCACCCGCCATCTAGAATATTCTAATGAACGTACATTTAAAATTTTAATGACCGCAGAATCGTGTTGGTGTTTTGTTGTTGGTTACATTACACGCAATAAAGATCGACCCACATTCAGTTGGAGAGTTTCTGGTCACTTCACCTAATTATTCTGATCCTAAAGAATCGTGTCAGGGTGGAAACAGGTCCAAGGTAACGACAGGTCGAGTTGAATTTCCTTATCTCGTTATCTGCTGCAAGGTTGGCGGTCAAAGGGCAGACAACTCCTAAACAAACACTATAATGAGTAAAGTAAACTATGACAAATGTTGAAGTATTAAATTATATTAGATTTGATTGAAATCTGTCTTGTTTATCAGAAAATCAATGGAATCAAAACAAAACGTTGAGTAAACAAAACTTTTCTATACAAAATATCAATAATCAATGTATTTTATCTGATAACACTAAACAATCTGTACCATGCTCTTCTCAACTCGTAAACAAGTGCAACCTACGTCAATTAATGCAAATCGACTGAATCTTGCATAACCATTGAGTTCGATGGAGTTTCCTACTACTTTGACTGAGAGGCTGTCAAAAAGAAAGAAACATCTATATTTTACTAGGATAAAAACTGAGGTTTCCATGAGGGTCCTTTATCCCAGCTAGTCCTTGGCAAAACCTTTTGGTATTGATCTTTCTCGGATAAGAGAGTTCGAACTGGACAATAATACAGGCTGTATGCGTTAAAGATCACTCTTCAGTTTGAAATTGAAAATAAGAGTAGGCTAATGCTGCTGTCCTGAAAAAACGTCCTTCATTGCACACTGCATGGCGTTGTGAGTCCTCATTATAATAGTTGCAGAAAAGTAGGACATAAAACTCATTTTCATTGCATTTGAGATCTTAACAAGTATTCAAGTGCAACCTGCGTCGTTTGATGCAAATCGAACGAATCTTACATAACCAACTCTGCTCGCTCTGCTGATGAAATTAAATCGAATGGAGTTTTACTCCCCTTCCTTGTGTAGTGTGCATTAGGGATCAGCCGAGAAGATCACTGCAAGATATCATTGTAGTGGGACAATTTTCCAATGACAATAATCTCAACAGGTGCGTGGACGGGTATCTACATGTGGCATCACACTCGTTGCTAGCACAAGGTCTCAGAGACAGAATGAAGACGTGAAGAATTTGTCAAAGAGGGCTGGGGGTAAGGGCTGAAGTATTCGACTCGAAACAATCAACAATACACTGGTACAGTGGTGTGCTAAGATATCAAAAATTAAATATATTTAAATTAAATTTATGTTAAAAAAAAATCATTAAAATGGTACTCCCAGTGGGTTGGAGTTGTAGGGAATATAGGGTGTGTCAAACAAGTCGCTATGGGCTTGCAATATTCCGAACTGATTTGACTATGGGGATTGCTGAAAGCGCTGTCAATTATTTGGCTAGAATTTAGCTAATATTACCTTTACGTTGCTTCTCTTGCTAATGTTTTTCATATTGCATTAATATCAACACAAATAACTTCCGCATTGATTAAACAATATAGAGCTGTATTGGAATATCATTTTATTATATTAAATAATCATCGAAAAACATGTTTACATGAAGAAATTGCACTCTAGGGACTAAGGTCTCTATCAATCGAGTTAGTATTGAGGGAAAATCCGAGGCGATGCCAGTTTCTATTGTCTATTGAACAATACAGTTCTGTCGTGCGTAAAAGCGTTAATTCATGCTAGCAAAATATAGAAATAGCGACCCAAAAGGGATTTGAGAACGTTACGCCCCATATTTTTGAGTGACAGTTCAACCACAAATTGTTACCGCCTTCTTTATATATGATATGAATATGACGCGTGTCGCGTGCCCCTCATAATATGATCTATTTCTCTGTAAATAACATATATTTCGGCACAAATGCACCCTCTTTGTACTTTGGTCTTTATTTCTGGTTTCTTTGTTCTCGGTTGTACTGGGGCATCTCGTTTTACAATGAGGTAGATTTTGAAGCATAGCATTGTTGTCTAATAAAAATAAATGACGGATCTGGAAAATTTATCAAGTTTGAGTAGGGTATAGCAATTTAATTTTTAATCTGGTAATGGTATGGCCATAGATTTTACTTTTATGAGAATGGATTTGACTTTTCAATAGGTGATGCAAAAAAGGTTAATTGCCTAACAAATTAATTGATAGACCTGGAAAACTTATTAGGTACGGTTAGGCGTTTTCAGCAAGCTACGGATAGTATGCGCCCTTAGTTGCCTCTTTTTATAGATTGACCTGGACCTCTTAGGTGCCCAGTGTTACTATGACCATGATTGGGATATTAAGGGCCCCTTAATTAATAAGGGGACAAGATGTAGGAGGGGGTGGCAGAAAAGTTTAAAGGGGGCTCAACTATTTACACTACCTGTAAATCACGATTCCAGTTACCACATATCGTGATCATGTTCAGTATATATATAACAGTTAAAAAATATTTCGCAGGTGGGGTGTGGGGGGGGGGGGGGGGATTCTACCCCGTTCCACACCACCACAAGTTTAGCTACTATGGCTTGCCTCAACCCACAAGGTATGACATTTATCTCAGCAAAACACCAACCTTTAAAATCGCCATGACGTACTTTCAAGGATCACTTCTGCATGCATCTTCCTACGTTCCCGCCATGTTTCCATCAAGTACGACTAAAATTGATTTCTATTTGTGAATATTGAAGAGTTGTTGAATTATTTATTCAATTCAGGGATTATAAATAAAATATGAAATGTCAAGGTGACTGTAGATTCATCAGATTTCAACTCGTTACGTATAGCAACCATCATAATAAACATTAAACAACAAAGATTCTGTCGAATGTGTGATAAATTTTAAAGGGGGGAGGGCTTCGATGCTCCTGTGAAGATCAGTACGCTGTACGCTGCCCCAATATTTTGTGAATAAAGTCTCGTAGCGTAGGCGTTGGGCGTTGAGATCGTGTGGGAAGGAGACCGAGCAAACTACTTGAGTTGCAAAAGAGAGACTTATAATTAAGAAGATGCGGAATGATTGTTGAGAGAGGTTTGCTTTCCTAATGCACAATGCATATCTTGATCTCATGATAGCAAACTAAGAGGCTACTGGTCTTAATTTTACTACAGAGCAGAAATTTCCGATACATACATATAAGGGATACTTGGATGCCCAAAAGACCGAAAACGTCTAATCCAAAATCATCAGTAAAAGTTCTCAGGGAATATATAGAATAGTACATATTAATCAAACGCTTAAAAATTACCAGTGATTTTATTCGAATGGGCATAAATACGCGTGATTCAAAAATGCATTCATAAAACTGCGGTTGTAAGGATGGGAACAAGCATAATGAAAATCAGTGTGTCGTATCGAATTGGATTCGTAAGATAAGAAAAGATGTAAAAAATTAATTTTTGCGGTTTCTCGCTTTATCTAGATTTTAATCAACGTACTTCAAACGTTAGTACAAATCCTATTTATTGCTTTAATAAGCTTTTATTGAATTGCGCCCCTTTTTACTGATTGCAGACGCTATATTAAGAAATGCATTATATGAACCATAAAATTGCATGCAAGAGTTAACTTCTCTTTATTAGCCCAAATAGATCGGAAATATTTTAATAAAATTGGACATAAAATAAAAATTGTGTTCATTGTTAATTAAAAGGATAGGTTAAATTCGGAAATTGTCCATTGTACGAAATATAATCACTTGATAATGAAATTTACAATATTTCTTGGAATGCATTAATTCAAAGTACCATTAAACTTGCATAGATATCAATAGTCGCTTCCGGTAGATCACTGGTATAGTGAAGTCACAAAACGGTTAGTTTTAGTGGCATTGCAAGAACCACAGACATCGGAATGGAAATTGATGCTATCATTGTCCCCGAAACACAGTTTAGAAAACCTCTTTACAATCTCTTTAAAAACGAACGGGGGGAGGACCTTGCCTTGCATTAGTTAGTTGGTCATGCAAAGAGCGCATAACATTTTTTTATAAATTATAAATCCCAAAACCAGTTCTTCCAGTTCTTTGAAAATCTAAGTAGCTTTTTGGAAATTGCAAAGTAACTCAATTATGTAAAAATAACACAGAGGAAGTATGCTCTCGATAGCAAGGGACCTAACCCCAAATTATATCTACTGGACCACAATCGTCAATTTGAGTCATTGGTAATCTGTCCAGTGATATTAAATTTCTCTGAAAGATCGTTGACAAATTATAAATAAGTTGTAATCTAAAGAGATTCGTGGACAATAAAATCTTAACCGAGTCTTTGTTTAGTGACTGTTTTTCTGGCAGCCTTCAAACCCACCCTCCCTGTAACGTTATCAATAATATAAGCTTTAATAACCGACCATATGGCCTGTCCTAGCATCTGGGCTGTTTTTTTCTTTGTTTGCGGTAAAAGGCGATTTAAGGATTTTTTACGCGGTGTGCCGTCACTTCAGGGCAATTTATCGTAATGAGAAAAACAAATAAGACCTTAATTCGACCCTTGATGAGTTCCTTATCATTGTTTAAACTCTGCACAACTCCTTAGAAAAACTATCTTAAAGTTTTTAGAGGAATTGCAAGAACCACAGACGTCAGAATAGAAATTGGAACGGCGTAAATTGATGCCAATTTCCATTCCGACGTCTATGGTTCTTGCAATTCCAATAAAACTAACGCGTTTTATGACGTCACTTCCAGTAATCTGCATAAATAGTGACGTCATAAAACACGTTAGTTTTTAAGTGGAATTGCAAGAACCACAAACGTCAGAATGGAAATTGGAATGGCGCAAATTGATGCTATCAGTGTCCCCGATACACATACAAAGTTTACAAAACCTCTTTACAATCCCTTTAATCGCGACATTGTTTTAAAGTTCATGCAGGTGTTTTGCAATATGATACTACTACTATAGAACTACTGTAAATAATCGCATGCTGTTTTATATCGATCGCTGCACATTGTGCATTGTCCTTGAGTCCTTGAAAAAAGTGAGAGCGCGACCTTAAATCTTTAATTATGCATCAAATAGTCATTAGGTCCATCATGACCAGGTGCCCACTATACTTTGTCCAGTACAATACTAATAAATAACTGAGTTGTGAAATTATTACCCGATATTGTAGGTTATTATTGAATTAAGGTTATAATTACATTAAATAAAAACCATAATTTTCTTAAAACCTTCACGCTTCGGACTCTAACCTAAATAACCTTAATTATATACAAGGGCCATAAAATACTGAATCTGTGTAAAGCCTGAAAAGCCTTCATTAGCGATTTGTTCACACTTTTTGCACCTTTTGACATTTTTGATACAAAATGACCGTAAATTATGTGTTTGGTGTAAAATCTAGTTTCTTTCTTTCAAAATATTTGACCATTTGATATGAACCTGAGATCATATAACGTATCATTATGTTCTGTATTGAATACCACACAGTCCTGGATAATAGAAAAATGAAAACACTATAGGCTAATTTTATGAACGAACGCAGGAGCTGTAGTCGGATGCAAGCGGTAAATCGGTAACGTTCCAAGCCAATAGCTAAACGCGATCGTTTGGAGGAGAGGGGAGTGTGGCAATTCAGTTATAATGCCATTGAAGTCAGAATTTATTTTTCTCGTGCGGGGGGTAATCCATTTTTCCGAGGGGCATTCCCCATCCCATTGTCTTTCTACCTTCCCCTGTAGCATAGCCATATGGAGCCATAGCCGGATGTTCCAGCTAAAAAAAAACAGAATCATTGCTCAATCATTCCTGGCCACCCCAATATCCAATATTAATTCAAAAAGTTAGATTTTAAATATTTGTTTTATTGGATGACTTATATGCTTCTCATTTGCCTATAACTGATGAGGAAATGTCTTATTTTCAGAAATTATAATAGTATCAAAAAAAAATCTAGTAAATCGTTAGGCCTAAATAATCTCATTTTAAGTTACCAATTTACTGAATTTCATCTTTTAGACATAGAGATGTTAAAACATTGTCAAACGAGACAATACGCTCTGTACGAATTGATTTAAATTATAGAAATGATTTAAACAGGTGTCCCTTATCTTTTGTTGAGTTTATACAGTTGTATTTAAAATAGTCAAAATTATCAGAGGGGCAGATGTGTCCCTGTCTCTGTAACAGGTCTGTGGGACCTACCCTCGTCCCATTGTGTAATATGGATGAGGGGATTTAGCCCTGGAGACGTTCGACCTCTCGTGTCTCCTCCGTGCCCTTATTTCTACCCCTTATTTTCACAAACAACACTTAAAGTTAAAAGAAGAATCAAAGGGATTTACTTGCATCTGCTCGAGAGATTAACCCCCCCATTGTAATTGACCCACATTTGTCTTGGATTACAGATTTAGCATACGTTGAAAGAGGGCGGATTGGGTGGCTAATTCCATGGGGGCAAGGTCACGTAACAAAATCAATAGAACGTCCTTCACCTTGCTATAGGCAACATATCTTTGTGTGCTGGGACCGTGTTCAAATTAAGCGGTATCGCGTCTCAATTTGCGAGTCAAAATGACCCCTTTAGCGATCCCGAATTAGCTATGTCTAAAACCGAAATTTCTTATGATGAATTGCTAATAACATTTTATTCTCAGAACCTGGAATCTTTTTGCTTATCTAAGCAGTAATAGTGTTCAAAACCCTCCCTCGAAATTCCAGCCTTCAAATCCCCGTGTATCCATAATTATCAACGTTTGAAAGTAAAATAACGACTCGTATTTCATTGAAACCATGCCTTATATAGAAACAAATGAAAAATCAATGCTAAGGTAGGGTAATAATTGAATTGCGCGATTTAAGTGCAGTGCTGGTATCGACCTTCCAAAATGCTGAACATTCCCCTTTAATCAAAATGAGCTCTGACTCGGTCTCTTAAGAAGTAGGTCACAGATGACCATAAGGTACCAGAAGATAAAGGTAGTCTCGAACGGTTGAGTAAGAAATAATTGGTCTAACGCTGACACCACACGACATGATATTGTGTAGAAAATTAATTCGTTTGTTATTTGTACCAAGTCAATGGCGTACGTTCACAATACAACTCAGCCATCTGGCCAAAGTTCGACATTTTTTAGTCTTCAATGTATGCTTGTAGCTCTATATTTTTACATTTAGTAAAATATTTAAGGGTTTCATAAGAGATTTTCTTAATTTTCTATGTGGATGAGGGGTATGTATAGGATCAATTTGCAAGATTCCAATTTTCTACAGATGTTGGTGGTTCCAGCAAGTTCCTTTAACTATATTGTAAACTTAAAGGGATTGTAAAGAGGTTTTCTAAACTATATATGTATATCGGGGACATTGCATCAATTTGTGCCATTCCAATTACAGTTCCCACATCTGTGGTTCTTGTAATTCCACTAAAACTAACACGTTTTATGACGTCACTGACAGTGATTTAACTTTCCTTAAACTTTCCTCTAACTTTCATGGTCCAATGGAAACTGCCAAATGGGAAATGTTCATTCGCGCTTAGCTGTCAAGGATCTTTAACGTTCCTGCGGTCACGAAACTTTATTTATTTTTCTACCTTTAAATTCAAAAATAGCCTCGATCATTAGGAAGCTAATTACTCTATGACGAATGATTCTTATAGAACATGAAATGTCAATGTGTTTTCAGAAAGACTATCAGAGCAATCGTATCAACTTCGGAATTAGACTAACGTGATAGATAACCTCGTATATTATTTGGAGATCGCCATATTGAAATCAAAATCATTCTTCAGAGTTGCCTACTCTTGCTTTCACATCAGCCAATCAATCTTCAGTCAGTGATGTCTGCTCCTCAAAATCAAGTAAATCACTATCAATCCCCAAACAAGAGTGGTCTTCTCATGCCCATTTACTGGGAAAGATGGCGGCTTATCACGACCGAGTCATAATGCCCCTCTCAAACATTACCGAAGGTTGTGCCGATTGATTAAAAGACCTCGTCTATAGATATATTAATTTGTCTGAATTAACCAACATGAGTATTTACCGATGTCATTAATACAACTTCCAATTAAATCATTTTACACGAATATTACATTTTCAAATCGCTAGCTTCAGGGTCCATTTACCGCACTAATTGTGGTTAATTAGCCAGGCCTAGAGCTTAGATCGTGTTTCGTTTTGTCTGGAATTGATCGGCGAGTGACCATTTAAAAACATCTGAACAAGTCTGGAACGGTCTCACACACGCAGGTCATGATTGACATTTCTGTTTTCTATTTCGATCTTTTATCAAATTGCACAATTTTGCATGTTTGAAAAGTAGACTGGAATGGAATTAGGGTTATTATTATGTACTGTATAGTTTTATTACATGAAACTTTGGTTAAATTTGTCGGTCAAAAAGATGCACATGTAATTATATGTATTTTGTCATCGAAAATAGCTCAAGTCTGTAAGGTTTTTGTATCCATGTTTTTCTATCTGGTAAGTGGTTAATCTGCTCCATAAAAGCGATATCGGAAATCAAAATAAAGTAAGAACACTGATAGAAAAATGAAGAACATTTTGTGCAGAAAGGTATCTATCATTTGCACTGCATGTTTCTGCGTCTATTGGAGAGTATCTTCTAGAATATTTCAAACTGATAACTAGACAAAAACTGCAGATAATTGATGTCTTCTTTTATTTGATTACAGACTGTTTCAACATACTGAAATTCTAATAATCATTTCTCATTAATTATGTCGAGTTATTGACATGCTTCTCAAGTACACTGAATCAATATCCAAATTGTCCTCTTAATTCGAAGACAAATTCACGTTGAATGGAAACCAGTTGAAAGTGTCATAATAACGATCATTTAAATCACTGGTTAAAACTGTATCAATTCAATAAACAGACCAAAGATTTTAAATTAATGACCTTCCATTGAATCGGACAATAAAATTATTATGAATAGTCCATAGTCATCATAGTCATTGACACTCATAATGAATAACAAAGGGCAAAGTAGAGCACCTGGTCTCACCCCCTTTTGAATATTATATTTTTAAAAAGCTTTCCATATCTCGCGGTTACTACTATGACCTATGACCTTATACAATACAGAATGTCAATGACAAACCTCGGTTTGATAAATTTTGACACTTATTATAGTACTATTACCATCTCGCCATATTGTATATTATCATACCGAGTGTGTCAAGTGTATCGTCTCTAACATAATGTGACAGTATATAATTATAGTCAAGTCAACCCTGTGGCCTTTGACTGTTTTAAACATTACAAAATACGAGCGCAATTTTAAATCATTTTCAATAGTAAAATGGACTTTAACTGCCAATGTTTTGGTTTTTTGGGGGTTTTTTTTTTAATCAATGAAGATATTGTTAACGTTTACATAATATAGGCCTACTTAAAGGGATTGTAAAGTGGTTTGTAAAACGTTGTATGTGTATTGGGGACACTAATAGCATCAATTTGCACCATTCCAATTTCCATTCCGATGTCTGTGGTACTTGCAATTCCACTATAACTTACTATAACAGTGATCTACCGAAATATACTATTGATATCTATGCAGACCACTGTCAATGACGTCATAAAACGTGTTAGTTTAAGTGGAATTGCAAGAACCACAGACATCGGAATGGAAATCACTTTAACATTAACAGTTTGCAGGGAATTGACAAATATATGTATATTAAAGATTCATAAACAGGGTGGAGGGTAGGATCTATCATGACAACCATACGAGATTATAGTCTATAAGTTTTGTGTTCAATATATTTGAAACTTTTGGTACAATTCCTATGAAAATCAACAATTTGAAAAAGATATGACAGTCATACAAACCTCGGATATTAGGTTACCTCGAACAGGGTGTTGAATATATTTGAACCTTCTCGACACCGAGCCTATATATTTTATATAAAATTTGTCAAGTAGCTGATCTGTGATGACAGTTTGGATTTACACGATGAATAGCCTTTCTTTACATCTTTATATCTTTATACAGGAAGATTTATATCTGGGGACTCTATCTCTATATAGGGGTCCTGTATAATCCACCAGTTACAATAATTGAAAGGAGGGTCTAAGCCGCGACAAAAAGTTTGGCGATTTTCACGAAGCCTTGATAAGCCGGGAGAAATAAGGGTTGAAAGGTATAATATATCTAATATAAGGTTTCGAATTTATGTGATATCTTTTGACAAATATGGAGTGGTCAAATGTTTTGGATGAGGTTGGTTAATGGATCTTTAATATTATTGAAAAAAACATTTTTGTTTTGAATTTTGATCTGATTCTTCAAGTCATCTTATGGGTCAATCACTTAAATTATGACTATTATTTATCATAATTAGAGTTTAATATTGAAGGTGGTAGGCTTCGGGTATATAGATGTCACATGACAGGAAGAGCAAGTAACTCTATCAGACTAGATTGATAAGAGAGGATCCCACGTACTATATTGTACCATTAGATGCCTCCAAGGGCACCCAACTTTCTAATCTTCCCTTTGAGAATTTCCGGTATATGTATTGATGATGTCTTTCATTTACGAATGTTAACATAATATATGGATGATCAAAGCTGTATTAATAACGATCCAGATTATGGAAGGCGGATAAGGTCAATTACATAATGCATAGGATACGGATACTTCATGTAGATCCCAAGATGGAGAAATATTTAAACATGAACCTTAATCCACAGGCCATGCGTTATAGTATAGCAAATAGTATACATGTAGTATTGTATACATATTTCAACCACTTACTGGTAAAAACAACCACCTGTTAATGGTAGGCAACTCTTCATCATAACAGGTGGTTATAGACCCAAGTGGTTTAAATGTCCTGTATCGTACTTCTTGCCATCTCTTGCATTAGAAATTAAAGGAATACTACCTCATAGAATGGTCAAAAAAGCAAAAACCTATATAATCTGATAACTAAATTTTATCATAATTACTACAAAATAAACAAAATTTTAAGCGTTTTATTAAGCTTTTTTTCAATAATAACCTGTAATTTAATGGAAAATTACTTAGTTTTATGGTTTATTTTATTCTGTCTGTATACTGTAGACACTTTTGATGAATATTTCCTCCTATTTGCAAAGTTTGAGAACTAAAATAGTTTGTTCATTTTAAGAGGTGGTATCGCTTTAAGTTAACTATTCTATTTTGGGGCACATATAACTCAATAAAAACATCCTTAAGTAACACATTAATACAAAAAAAAAAAAACTTTATTTTTGAAGCATTAACGTTATAATAAATAAATAAATATTTTCATATCTGAATGTTACTCTTAGAGAGTGAACACATTGGGCATTGGGAAGACAAACATTATTGGCATGCGCTATAGGACACAGTGGCGTAGCTAGAGGGAGAGCCGGGGGCTAATTCCTTTCGAAAACCTTTCTACGCCACTGATAGCACATAGTAGACTAGATCTTCTTTGGCATTAACTTTTTGGTCGAGATGATCTGTTCGGTTTTGATTGTTCGCTCATTTTGATTTGAGAATGTAGATGCGAAATGTAAGAGTTTCTAAAACCATGGACTTACAGTACGAAAAATGTAGGTTGACCCTGTAACTAAATAATATTGTCATAAGAAGCATGATCTCCTGGTCTCAAAGACAATCAGGATATGTGTTCTTTTAATTTTTAAACATTTGGCCTCCTCCTAAAAAGGTTGGTGTATAAGTCTTGACATTAATTCCGTCAAAGTCGTAACGTAATAGAGGCAAATGACACACTTTCGAAACAAGATCAAACTTTAGAAGTGTCTTAATTAGGTATTAAACAGATCCCTGGGGTATCTTTGATTTATCTAAACGTAGATTGCGCTACGACGTTGTCGTTGACGTATCAGTAATCGACGTAGCTGACTAGCGCGTCCACCACCACAAGCATCAAATGCTCACTAATGTAGAATGTCTTAAGTACCAATTTAACCTACTTCCGGTAACATTTCATGATGAATGAATCCACTTCCGGTACCATTTCATGATGGTTAAACCACTTCCGGTATCAGTTCACGAAGCTTGAACTGTCTCTAACAGAGTTTGTATATGAAGTTCATGGTCTTCAATAATCAACTTGTTGTTCGCCGATAATCGTTTTTGCTTCACTAAAATTCTAACTTCGTAGTCTAATTCAAATAAATGATCATCTTGATCTTCCGGAATGTAATATCTGACGTAGTCCGCAATTTTTGTGACGTATTCCACATTAGTTCCCGCTTTTCCTCGAGCAGACACAACCTGTTTCGCCATATTTCTGTAAGTCGTTGGTCCCAGATACAATTTGTTATTTTGAGTAGCAGTGTAGGACAAGACGGTGATAGTTTCGTTAGGCTGGTCTCGAGGATGAAATTCGGTCACTAAAGTCGTGTACCCACCCAATTCACATTCTCGAGTGTTCAGGTAACTTAAAGCTTTCATAATGTCTGCTTTTCCGGAAATTTTGAACGCCACTCCCCATGCTTTATTCTGAAAATATAAAATAATGACTCATAAGAAACTAGCTCCTCTAAGGTTTTTCGGACTTGTTATTTGGATATTACAAGGCCTAGTCTTGTTAAAAGTCAGATATAAAGTATAATAACTCATTTTATGAAAGTTGGTTCTTCTACTTGCTAGATTCTGAAAATAAGGTGGCAGGGGGTTAAATTGCCTTGCTAAGCATTCATACTCAACTTTAACAGTGCTTATTTATTTTCAAGAGGTGTTTGTACGAACCTTTCGAACCCCCCTAGCTACGGGTGTGACTATAGACTGATATTCTACCCCTAATTGTGTTGTATTTGGGGTTGGATAATAGAGCATTATCGAAGCAGTGATTGAAAACAAGTACCGGAAAATAATCCACCATTACCTATATAGGCCTAAGACCAAAAATTGGCCATGGTCGATGGACATGGTTTAATGGTCGGATAGTGACCTCAAGATCAGCAAATCAACTTATTAATTGCTAAACCAGGTCTTTGACCAAAAGATTACATCGTAACGTAACCTCTTTAACTTATTTCCCTCAAAAGGACATACGTTTTGCCTAATTTTTCTGAGTTTGACTTTGGATTACTAGTAATAGTTAAACATAATCAGTTAATAAGTCAAAAACCTATAACAACGGTACATTTTGACTTAAAATAGTTTTTGTTTACAAACACGACCTTCACCTAGAAACTATATAGTCTAAAAGTTATTGACTTAATTATTGAATAAGCAAGGCAACAGGTCATAACCCTGAGGTAAGCCTTTTTAGTCGGTTGGACAGTTTGAATTTTAGTGGCGGGTGTCGTTCGCGAAGCAGACCATGCTTACTCTTTGAGAATCACCTGATGGTACTTCTCTTTAGTCCACTACTATATAACTATTACTCTCGATTTTGCCTGTTTTTTTAATGCGATTTACGGAATTGTTTTGCTTTTACGGATTTTTATTTTGAACTCAGAGGCAAAATCTTTTTTCATTGGATATTAGCCTAAGTCATACTTAAGAAATTGGCAGGGCATGAAACCGTGGGTAATGTTCTATACACACAAAACTCGAAAATTTTCCACTTTTAATACAGTTTTTGTTCCACATTTGTAGAGGAATTCGGTTAAGGCTAAACTAATTCCACGCCAAACACCTATTACAACGCATGCTATCGCCTACTGGTAGTAAACATGACCTTGACCTACAGTTACTATAAATAGAATAACACGTGGCTGATGCAATGCAATGGATGGTATCAATGATGAAATTTAGGTTTGAGCAAATATTTAGCGATTTAAATCTTAAAACTTGTCTGAAAAATATTTGAATAGACTTACCCCTTGACTTTCTTCTATATGAGCGACTCGTCCTGGCTGAAATTATGAGAAATAACATTATGAAATAGGCATAGCTCGTTTAATCACATCATTTTCACAATTAAAAACCATATGGCACAGACAGTTTATCATAATTTTTCATAGATTTGTACATGAATAAGCTTATAAAAATGTTCCTAGATCGCTCTACATATGATGTATTAGGCCAGGTTTCTCAAATGGCGGCCCACGAGCCTTGTCCGACTCGCAAAGCCCTCAAGAGTGGCCCCTTTAGGAGTGACCCTTTCCACTAAAATGCTCTGCTCTCTATGCAAGCTTATCTCTATTTGGCGTTTATTTTCTTTCATAAAATGCATTTAGCCGCATTTAGCCTCTTACAAAAATTAATGGAGAAGGCCTGTATTAGGCACTATTTTAACTGAAAATATTTTATCATATAGATTAAGGTTATAAATCTATAGATCTGCATATTAAAAAGATTATATCAGTCAAATCACCAATACTGTATCGATATAAGCATCGTCCAATTAAATATAAATCAGATAAGATCATCACTTTAATAATTATAAACCATATGGCACTCTTATTGAATTATTCACCTACCCTGACAAATGCAATTAAGGACATTAATGATAGACGAATAGCAGGTAAACTTATTAGGCCTATTTAGGTGATAGGGGTAAACGCAGAGACTGAGTAGACTCTCGAAAACAATGACCGTGGTATCAGAATTTTTCTTAAGTTGAGAGGGATTTAGGAATGGATAAGCAGTCCAGCCCCCCCCCCCCTCCTTTCACAGACATGCCCCTCGTTGATTAAATGATCAAGGGACAAGTCCCATCCCTGCTCGCTTTAAAGATCTTGATCCGTATTTGACAAAACATGGTGTCCAGTCCAGTCCAGTCGCCTATACCAGCATCAAGCATTAGCTTGGATGTTCCCCTATGATAACGTATGCTTACACTTACCATTTTCTCAGTGCCTCTGTGAGTTGAATTTCCCAAATCAAATTTTCGTACATAATTCTTTATGAAGCCAACTTGTTTGGAATCGTATTTAAAGTCTGTTTTCCACAGTAAGGAACCGTAGCCGAACACATGTAGATGTGAAGCGTTGAGTACCAATTGCTTAAGAGTATCAGTATCCATTTTTCGGTAGTTTATACTAAGCACAGTGTGTGTTGAATATCGTTTTCCTCTGAGGATCTTCGTAGAACTAAATCTGACAGCTTGTTGTTTTGAATCCTGTTTATTTACGTTTATATATACATTTCCCACGTGAACCCACGTGACCTTACTAATCATCCAATGAAAACCACCTGATCAGCATATCCTTGTCATTTGATTGGCTGATCGATTTCATTCAATACTTTGGAGTGTAGTGAAGTGTATTGCATCAGCGTTTGAACTAAACTTGCATCAGCTAGCTAGTTTCCAAGTGTTTGACATGTTTGACAGATCGCTATGGGGAAGTTATGCAGAGTTTATTGACTATTAAGCGGTCAATCAAATATAAGTCCACATAAATCCAATTTAAAATCCTAGTTGGTATTTTTTTGGATGATGAAATCCACTGAAAGCCTACAAAGTTCACTACGGACTAATTGAAAAAAGACGATGCCATTTTTTGACAATGCAAACAGTGACTTGTCAGAGCGGACATTTCAAAAACACCAAGTAGTCCGGATGAGGCAATAACAAGAGACTCGTACAGGCTGTGCACGTTAAAGATATATCCTCAACAGAGTAGACAAATTTCCCTCGTTGCACACTGCATGGTGTTGCTTGTCTTCATACCCTAGCAAGTGAAGAAAATCAGATTGTAAAACAGCAAGCTATCCTAAGTATGTTTAGAACTTTTCTTGTGATGAGAGTTGAACACACGTTGCAAATTATGCGCATTTTTGAAAGGTGACTTGGTTGTTATGCACTTTGAAACCCTCATTCACTTATCTTGACCCAGCGTCTAGTTTTAGAATTCGATTGTTTTCGAGAATATGCGTCCTTTGCATCAATATTAATCCAGATTGAATATGAATAAGGTGTTATTTTTTCATCTGTAGTGAGCCTACTTTTCCAATATTCGAGTATCTTTCAAAATATGTGTATTGCACCAAAATTCAACCAGTAAAACAAGTTGATATTTTCATCTTTTAGAGACCCTATAATATTCGAATTCGAGTATTTTTAAAAATACAAGATTATATTTTTGTCTCAATTCATCCTATTTTTGGCAATAAACAGTTAAAGATTTCTAACTTTAGTATCACAATGAATCAAAAGGATTTGATCGATTTTAATACATGTATAATTATACATTTATTATTGCGTGACATACTTCTATATCCTATATTTATTTATAGTTTCCTAGTTTCGTGAAGTAGTTCTCCAGGGAAAAATTTTAATATTTAAATCTGCTAGCAGCTTCTAGAATGCACTGTATTATTGATTCGGTGTAAAACCTTTATGCACTAAACTACATGTATATGTATCAAGGCAAAGGTGAAGGTCAGAAAGTGCAGGGGAAATGTAGGCTACATCTGGTACTGTGTCCACACTAAAAAATGTTCTCGAATCAGATTTCTGTGTACAACGGCTAGGATAATTATACAATTAAACTAACAAGATGGTCAAATTCCCAGAGTATAATTTTTTTATGATATTTAAAGCATAAAGAAAGACGTAATAACGAGTTGGAAGTAGGCTTTGCATATGATGCAAACTGCTCCTGAAAATGAAGCTCATACAAAACCCAAAAAGATGAACTTTTTGATAGAAATTTGAGCGCCTGAGAAACGTCAGAAATGCTTTGAAATTTCCTTTTCTTATCCAGATGTCTGTGGTTATAGCAATTCCACTAAAACTAAGCCTTTAGTGACGTCAAAAACATCTGATTTAAAATTAGAATGGTACAAATTGATGCTATCAGTGTCCCCGATACACATACAAAATTTACAAAACCTATTCACAATCCCTTTAAATGACTAAAAGCTTAAATACGGAAACTAAGAGGATGTTTAGTCATCAAATCGTGATGTTTTCTATTGAGACAATTTGCACAAGGTGCATCAAGTTTGCTTTACTATTCAAGATTCATGTCACAAGATTTCATCATCTTCACCTACGAGTTTCAGTGGCGTAGCTAGAGGGGGGCCGGGGTGCCAATGCTCCCCCATTATTGATATCCGTCGGTTGAAAAGGTGTCGTCGGTTAAGTTGAGCTGACCAGCCACAGGTTAGCATATAAACATAAAAAAATCAAATAATATAGCTTCAATCAGCCTTCCTGCAGTTTGACAAATAGCTAAAATCTCCGAACTTCCAAGGGCTTTGCCCATGTGCCTGGGTCTCACCCGTTATTAGCTCCGCTCGTAATATCAATATTCTGTCGGTTCATCTTAACCAGTTTCAAAAACCTGGCTACGCCGCTGACGAGTTAAGATAATTATGAACCTGACCTGTTCGTAAGGTCGTGTGATCTAAAGATGATTGACTTGTGACAATTTACACTAGACATCTTAAAATTTAAAAATTATCATTTACTGTTAGAATCATTAGATGTACTGGAGGTCGAGGATCTGAGTAAGGATAACAGAAGCTTCAAAGGGAACCAGAAATTTCAAAAACTGGGAAGAGCAAATAGCAAAGTCCTTGCACCCTTCATTTCTGAAAGGATGGTGGGTATTAGAAAGTGCCCCAATTCCCCCCCCCCCCCTACCCCCTTTGACCTAATGTAGAAGCACCACTTACAAGAATAAATGTACGGTCATTGTCATACAACACACCTCTAACAACAAATATCCGTAATAGTTTCTGACGTGTTGAAACGAAATGGAGTTTTACTTTCCACTTTTCTGCACCGTTTTTTGTCTAATGAATACAGGCGGAAGTTTTAAATGACGATGACTTCAAATTGAACAGTTTTCAGTCATAATGAATCATAGATGTTTGTTTCCCGGAGTCATATAAGTAGATCACACCTTTGACTTTAAAATCGATTCAGGTAATGACTCAACCCATCCAGGATATTTTTGGTTTGTTGTTAACATTGATTTTAACATTATATTATTATAGCCCGAAATGTTTATCTGATCTCTCAAAGAAGTATCTGAATATAGTTTTCAAAAAATGATCACGATCAACCTAAAGCATTTACTAAATTTTACTAAATTTGTGCAATTAAAAGACAGTATTTATATGGAATTGATATTTCAAGTTCCTACATTTTGACGTCACGACGCGATTTCCTTTATAACTTGTAGCCTAAAGAGCAATCCTCATTTGAGAATGAAAACGTTTTTTATTATTATACCACTTTCCCACTCCACCTTTTTCCAGTGGCGATCTCAAGTTAGCTCGCACCCCGCCACTAACCCACCCCAACCCTACCCTTTGACAATTCTGTGACCCCCTTCTACCAACCCCCGTTAGCCTGATTCCTAAGCTCATAAATCTGCGGACGTCAAAGTGGGGTTGAAGCAGGACGTTTTTAGAAAAGGGCAAGGCGAAACGGAAATGGAATACATGTACTCAATTCATTGTTATGTACTTCAGTACCGGTAGGTGTTTTGATATTATTAAGCAATTGACATCCTTGAGAAATAAACAACTTCTCAAATGATTGCCAACTATAAATCATTATCAATCATAATATTCATTAAAACATTAAGATATATGGATATACTACTTCTGCATTTATTACATACTATACGTATCGTGTAATAAATACAGAAGTAGTATATCCATATATCTTAGTGTTTTAATGTAATCTTCCTACTTCTATATGTCTTATAAACAACATACTATTCATATAGTAGAACTATTTTCAGGTATAAGTAACTACGTTTTTAGTAATGTATACTATACCTTTAAATGCATAGTATTGTATTTTACTTGTTCAGTGCATAAAAGTGAGCAAACCTGATACAGTATTGCCATTGTGGTTTGTCAATAACAGTTTTTAAATAAAGGCAACGCAATACCCGTTTTCATTGTAAATATTAACATAAAATTACTAAAAACAATATTTATTTAATTAGAAAAACAGTAGGCCTATTTATCATAAAGACACTTCATATCTCATGAAGGGTGAACAATAAGTTTTTTATGCGCATCGTACATAATTAATAAGAAGATTTAGGGAATTCGGCACAACACTGTTGACAAATTTGCTGGCAGAAAAGAGTTGTTTGTTGCATATCATCATCAACTGTGCTGAAAAATATGGTGGTACGTCATCAGCCGTGCTGGAGAAGTTTCTGATACAATCAATCAAAATTTAAACGACGGAGTTTTCTTCGGGTCTATATTCTCTGTCATAAATATTTAAAATATTGAAAATGATATCAGAAACAGAACAGATGGATTGTTCAACTACTGTTAGTATGTCTTCTGCCCAGTATCAAAATGTTGAATTTCCAGAGGTTATTGTACTTCACTCTGACCAATTATCTTCATTCTAACATTTCTAACAAACCAGCATTTCTTTGACTTTTGATTTGAATCAAGTCAATTAAGGCATCTCTGGTCATTGATACACTAGCGGTGAGATGTATACATATAAACAGATCTGAGAACACAGCCTTAAAACTTTGTGCCCAAAGCTGACTATGTAACAATGACACAAGACCTGTAGAACTATGATCCATCCGTGTATAATAAATAATGGTGCTAGTCTGTTCAATAACTATTATAAACAGAAACAGCTGGGTAACTTGCACTACAAGATAGATATGATACACAAATTAACTAGAACGTAAATGTTACCACAAACAGGACTGGTGTCTCATGTCTGGGGAACTAGATGAAAGGATGAAAAACATCTCTGTTGTGTCTCGTATATAGGCTTCAGGGGCGGATCTATGATTTAGACATAGGGGGCTCTGAAATATAACATGCTTCAAATTCAACGGCACTGCATCAGTCAGCCAAAAATAGAGGTGGGGGGAGGGCTCGAGCTGGGGGAGGCCCCTCTTGGATCCGTCACTGGGCTTATATAATGGACGGTACACATAATAACCCTGAGTGCACACCATATTAGCCCTAAACGCACAACATAATAGCTCTGAACGCACAACATAATAACCCTGAGCGCACACCATATTAGCATTAAACGTACAACATAATTGCTCTGAACGCACAACATAATAACCCTGAACGCACAACATAATAACCTTGAGCGCACTACATAATTACCCTAGGCGCACAACATAATAACTCTGAGCGCATAACATAATAACCCTGAACGCACAACATAATAACCATGAGCGCACCACATAATAACCCTGGGCGCAATTTAATAACCCTGAACACACTCAACATAATAACTCTGAGAGCACAACATAATTACCCTGAGTGGAAAATGCTTTAAACCAGAAAGCACAATAATTACCCCGAGAGCACATCATAATAACCCTGAGTGCACAACACAATAACTCTGAACGCACAACATAATAACCCTGAGCACACAACACAATGATCTTGAGCACAGCATAATAACCCTGAACGCACAACATAATAACCCTGGGCTCACAACATTTTAACCCTGAGCGCACAACATAATAACTCTGAGCGCACAACATAATAACATTGAGCGCACAACATAATAACCCTGAGCGCACAACATAATAACCTCGAACGCACAACACAATAACCCTGAGCGCATAACACAATAACTCTACGCACAGCCCTAAAATTGGGTATTGACAAGTAATTTGACTCGTTACATGTATACGTTCCTGCCAGTAGACGTTTTTTATACCGACCAGTTCACTCGTGTGTACCGAACATTAGATTAGTGTGTATTGAAATTTTAACGGTGTGTGTACCGAAATTTAGCGGTGTGTGTATCGAAATTTTAGCGGCGTGTGTATCGAAATTTTAGCGGCGTGTGTATTGAAATTTTAGCGGTGTGTGTACCGAAATTTTAGCGGCGTGTGTACCGTGTGTACCAAACTTAAAGCGGCGTGTGTACCGACCATTAGACTCGTGTGCCGGCATCTGATATCTTCATTATGTCGTGTTTGATGAGTAGCGACAGAAAAAATCGGTTATTTTGTAATATTAGACATTTTATTATTGCCAGTTGTTACAGTTGTAGGAGCGTGGGAACCCTTTAACTTGCACCATATCGTCTGAAAATCAGTACGCTTCTGAACACCATTGGTTTAGCTTAAAGATTCGGTTGAAAGGTACTTTCTTGAAATATTGCTTTATATTAGTGTCACTGCATACAACAAGTGCTCTTTAACGGTGTCTCTGCATACAACAAATGCTCTTTAACGGTGTCTCTGCATACAACAAATGCTCTTTAACAGTGTCTCTGCATACAACAAAGTCACTGCATGCATCAAGTGCCAAATCAGAACGCCAACATTATTGCAGGCAATTTTGTCAGTGACCTTGAATGACATTGGCGCAGAGTTAACGGGACTCTCAAATTTCAGCTGACAGATCTGAAATGTCAAAATGTTTGAAATGATAATGTCAAAAAATAAATCTCAATGTATACAGATGTTCCATTGTTGGGTTCAATAGAGTAGAAGTCATTTGAAATATTTTGTTGTAAAAGTCCATTTAGCTGTCACATAAAGTCTCACGGGACAGCGATTCCGCACTTCGACTTCTTCTGAAACTTGTTTTCTGTCCTGCCTCTGATGTCCATTTTTAAATTTGTGTACATACATGTATCTAGGGCTATGATAGCATCAATTTGCATCCTCCCAACTTACACTCAGACATCTGAGGTTCTTGCAATGGCACTGAAAATTGGCTACATTTAGATATTTTTTTTTGAATCGACAGGAGTCTCTTTTGGAAAGTCACCTTTAAGACTTGTGTCAAAGATTAGTTTTCTCTATAAAACAGAATACGTTTCTTATCTTTCTCTTTCTTCGAAATTCAATTATACTTCAAAGGCAATTTCTATCACCTTCTTACCAATTAGGTAAAGACCGGAAGTACGTTGTCATACCGGAAGTTAGTCATACACGGCGTCATCATTCAGGCATGGAACTGAAACTTATCTTGTGCTTCCTTTCCGTTTCAAACTTTTGATGCATACTGAGCATTTTGGTTAATTGAATTTATGTACGAACGTTGGGGATAATTTTAATTCCTTATTGCACTATTCATCAGATGCCTTGTATTTTCAAAACCAGGTCGTAAATTCCATTGGATAGGAATCAGGATCATGCTTAAAAGAAGAAGCTACTATAGTGTCTCGGATATATATAGGCCTACGCTTCAAGACTTGATACCCTTTGACATGTTGTAAACTGTTTTAAATGCTTTCTCGAACAAAGCATTGCAATTCAATTCTGCATTTACCATTTAAAAAAAAATCAAATTTTAAGAAGTCGTAAATTAAATAGAAATATTTCAGCTGTCTGTTTAATTACTTCTACTTAACCCTGGCGTCGGGGGTCAACCCCAATAAATCGGCACACGACACACAAATTTAAAGAGGGGGAGTCGAGTTTCCTGCAATGGTGCTTTACGATTTTAAAAACCATCAGTCGATAAGTGACGTGTTGCATTTTGATTTATTATCAAAAACTGTGTTTTACGATCGTATATAGATTAATTTATGTCGAGTGAAACACGATAATTTTATAATTTTATATTTTGACAGGGCAATAAGTCATCTTTATATACATGAATAAATACTTGAACCCGTCAATGACAACATGATAATGCTTGGTAGGGTTCGTTTACTGACATGGGACACGGAGTTTCGGTTGTATTGGAATCATTAACTAACATAGAAACTGATTGAACCAAGTCAAGAGCTTGTCATCTACCAACAACTACATAGTTTCCGATATTAGCATCCACTGGAAGTGAACGCTAACTTGTCATCTACCAACAACTATCTTGTTTACGATATCAGCATCCACTGGAAGCGAACGTTAACTTATCATCTACCAACAACTACCTAGTTTGCGATATCAGCATCCACTGGAAGCGAACGTTTACTTGTCATCTACCAACCAACCAACCAACCGAAAAGCTGTGCTTGTGGAGCGCAAGTCATTATTAATTCCAGGAAGCTGTTGCATCAATCCAATAACTTTCCTTATTCAGAGAAACTTTTGAATTCTATCTAGTTCCTTTTAAAGAGGACCAGTCTTAATTTTTATTGGTTGATTTGGGTCTTGAATATACTTAAGTATCCTTCAGAAGCACTAGAAATGTATGAAAATTGCATATTTCCTTCAAATATATCTTAAATTAGATATTTTTCCTTCTATTTCTATAGATGACTTTTCTATTATATATTGCTTAGTATTGCTAATGTGTAGTAGGGCATTATAACTTTCAAATGCTAATAATTATGGATGCACATGAATTTGAAGGCTCAAATTTCAATGGTGAGTTGTGATAACCAGTACTAAATTGCTGAGCTAAAAAGTCCTGTTTCTGAGACTTGGAAACATCGACCCACGAAAATGAAGCCTGTGTCCCTTTAAGACATGGTCGTCCTTGCAAAATATTGGATGCCATTATGTAATTGAGTTTATAAGCTCGATACCCTTTTAAACCAGGATCACATGGTCAAGAAGCCCAAGTACATCTTAGGCTGACCAGTCTCTGACGTTTTTTGGTGGGTCCCGGGGTCCCATGTCCATTCTTTTGTTTTGATATACTAGTACCTCAATATGTGTTAGCCTTGTGCTCTTTATTTCAGACGTGTGGTTCTCCTGCAGTTCATATTAAGACAGAATTATAAGACATTACGTGTGCCGACTAACAGATCTAAGTTAAAGATGTGAACAGATGCAGTTGAAACGTTTTGTTTATGATTTTAACAGATGTAAACTAGTTTAATTCCCCAGATACGTTAAAAATACACTAACAAACATTACAAATGACATTGAAATACTTCAAGATCTATTTTTAAAATTTTTACACACACGAGCTGTGCATGTTTGGAATTTTCGTTCGCGTGGATGTAGATTTTCCCACGGTTTTCGAGTTTGAAGTTACCATATGGCACACGACTTGAATGTCAAGCTGCCTCCTTTTCATTAACTTACTGAGTTATTATGGAGCCAAACTTATAAAACGTCTGACAAATAGGTTCCAGTAGGAGAAGTTAAAGTGGCGAGTTGGTATTTTAAGAAATTTGGTTTGAAAATATCTCATATAATACACAATTAATTTCGATAGAGTAGCAAATGTTTCCAAAATCCTACTCTAACATCCTTTAGTCAACATAACTCTTTATGAAGCGAGCCTTTGTCCAGTCCCCAAAATATCATTAGGTTGGGGCGGGCACATCGTGTCCAAACCATTCGTCATACCTCCTCCAGGGGGACCCACAGGATTGTCAATAAGGGCATATAGCAACAGACACTCCAGGCCCAATAAGAAATCGGTTGTTGGGATAGAGTTTTCTCCCTTACTTTCATTTCCAGGCCTATTGAATAGATATAAAACAATAGCTCCTCTCTTGTTGCCGACATGGGTTACAATACACCGACAGTTCGTGTTAAGGTAGTTTTTTTTAGCTGCT
Organism: Lottia scabra; assembly: GCA_029955415.1. Lineage (NCBI taxonomy): Eukaryota > Metazoa > Mollusca > Gastropoda > Lottiidae > Lottia > Lottia scabra. The sequence goes on from JARJEI010000010.1 coordinate 2,573,301, forward strand.
TCATAGCTAACATTAATATATGACAAATTTAGAATTGACAAAATATGTAACGTGACCTTGTGATAATCAATAACAATAAAATTTTAATTGTTTGTATTTTATTTCATGTTTTTATTTGATTGAGGACATCATTAGACAATATATCATGTAAATAACTACAATATTAAACCAATAAATGTCAGGGTTCATTTTATATTTTTAACAAGTCAGGCTTAAATTCAGAGTTATCATTTAAAGGGATTGTAAAGAGATTTTCTAAATGCTGTATGCATATCAGACAGGTAACACTGATAGCATCAATTTGTACCATTCAAATTTCCATTCAGACGTTTTTAGTTCCAGTAATTCCAGAGTGTTTGATGACAACTAATTGTGAAATATGCTTGCATCACTTAAGGTATGCCTTCTCAATTAATGGCTGCCCTCAACACCCTTGATATTGGCCCCTTAAGAGTGACCTCTTCTGCTAAAACTAGATAAGCTCTATTTGACCCTAATATCTTTTTTTTTTATAAAATACATTTGGCCCTTTACAAAAAATTAATTGAGAAGGTCTGACAAAATGCTTTTTAGATAACTGATGTCAAAAGTGACAGGACTGCATCGGGCCCAATTTTTCAGGCTAATTAAAAAGATAATTTAATGACCTGCTTGCCTGCCTGTTGAAAAATAAAGAATAAGCCTGACATTACTTGTAACTTGAATAACAAACATTTTAGAGATTTGAGTGAACGTTACTATATATAGATTTTATATAGTAAATTGTATAATACATATTTTACAATAACAATATATATACAATTTATACAGTATTAAAATATACACACATTTTACAGTACAAACTTTACAGCATCCACATAGAACTGTCAACATACATCATCATGCTTTTAGTGAAAAATATACAGAGAGGAGTTTAGGGAAGGGGACATGATGCCATGTCCCCTCCCCTAAAAATTTTTTTCCTATGCCACTGATATATTTCATCATGCTTTAATTATATAAAGTGGCAAGTTTAGGGAGGGGGACAAGGGGGCTGATGCCACATCCCCTCCCCTAAATTTTTTTCCATATGCCACTGATAATAATAACCATTCATTTAAGATTTAATTCTGTAAAATAGTAAAAAAGAGCGTAATCTTGGATTTTCAATAATAAATAAGACATCCCAAGAAAAAAGCCATTACAATAAGTTTTCATTTATAAATCTTTGTAAATTGAACATCTATAGGCAAGTGGTACATTCTCTTAACTTAGCACTCAATGACACAAGATTACAAGCATTTTGATTAAACAATAATGACTACTCCTCTATAATCACCACCAGATGCAGGAAGGGCAGTGGACCCCGCCGTTATTCACTCTGCTCGCAGTATCAATATTTTCTGTGAGTTCATCTTTACCATTGCACCCCCCAGTTTCGAAAACCTGACTATTTATATGTATTTCATATTTGTTCGGTTTACTTTGTCATAACTTTGGTGTATATACTTAAAACAAGGTTCCTTATTCCTTATATGTTTCTTATAAGTTTAACGTCAGCCGGTCTTGTCTGGCAAACAGAGCCAATTAAACAGCCAAGATATATTGCATTTTTAACAACTGGTATACTATATGTTAGTTTCCATATTGAATAAATTATATTTCAGCCAATCACAATCATTCTTAAGAGATTGTCGTATTCTTTCGCGTGAAAAATAGCCAATCAAAAACAATCTTCAAACAAGAGTTGTCTTTTCCTGCCTATTTACCGGGCAAGATGGCTGCTTATCATGACCGAGTCATTACATAGTCTCGAACAAAATGACAAGGTTGAGCCGAATGTATCACTACTTCTCTATTCCATACCAAGATTCCTACCCTCCAAGCACTATCAGTGCAAATTTCGCCAATTGGATGGGTGTGTTTTCTGTGCACACACTGGCATGGACCTTTTTTACAACTTGACTTTTCATGTTCAAGTTATTCTTATTGGTCAATCGCTAAAATCCATTACAGTAATTTCTCCAAACAGGATTTCAACAAAGTATTTAAGGCCCCTGCAGTCACAATATCACCAGTAATGTCAAAAGTCTTCGATCACAAATTAACCATCTTTACACATCAATATTGGAATTGGGAATTTATTCCTGCTAAACAGTGGGTGTACTTCTTCCTGATGGTGGCAAGGAACCTGGTGTTCTTGGAGAATTTTTTGAATCTGAAAATGGTATGAAAAAACATTGTTCAAGACCGAAAACTAATATGAATTATCAATAAGGAAAATATATTTATTTGAATTCATAAAATGTCTTGTGACAATTATCCCTTCAGTGGAGAAATTTTAAATTTTCAAATATACCCTTTCATTTTGCAAAACTGCTACTTAAAGCACTTACAAATATGACTTTTATTTCTAAACAGACTTGCCTTCAGCCCACCACACAAAAACAATTGCCTATGTTTAATCCCAAGAATTGTTTTAAAGCAAGAAATTGAGTGTTTTTATGCTCAATCCAAGTGAAGGTAAGAATCTTTCTAAGTTTGAAAATAAGAGTTACCTGAAGCACTGATATTATAACCATAGGCTGCGTAGGCTGCTGTTAATCCAGCCTGGGCTCCAGCTTTCTCTGCTGCTGACATAGCTTTCTTCCCACCTCTACCTTTAGGTTTTCTACCAATACCTGATCCCTTAGGTCTACCCCTACCACGCCCTTTCTTTGGGGTGGGAGTTGGTGTTGGCACTGAAATAGATAAATGAAATAAAATAATGTTATCTACTTATTTGTTCGTAACCTGCTGAATAATAAATGAGGTATTGAATTATTGTGGTCTGAAGTTAACATTCTTTATAAAGAGTTATCTCCCTGGGCCTGAAGAAAGATAAAAGTTAAATAGTCAAAATTTCATAATTGGCACAACTTTATTGGCTTTTTGTTGTGACATGCAGACAACTGCCGACCCCAAGATAAATGGGATGCCAACCTCCAGTTCAAAGAAGGATAGTGTGCAATAAGGTAAACCACAGTAAAAGATACTATACATACCAGGAGAATAAGTAGAGTGAGCATCATCCACTATAACTAGTCCACCATCATTACTACTGTCATCTTGTAGAGCTGTTGATAGACTTGACCCTGGTATTTCACTTCCCACTGAAAACTAACAATAAATACAACTATTAGTATCTACTTTCCAAGTGAACTACCCTCCCCACTGACATACTACCATTATTAATGTTTCCCAATAGGTTTCCTAAACTGTTCATTTAGATTGGGAACACAGATAACTTCTATTTACATAATTCCAATGAAACGCCTATACGATTACGATTATTGGAATTCGGGGGTGTGGGGCAGACACGAAATAAAAGGGTCCTGTCTAATTCTGTCAAAAATTGTAATCATGAGCATACTTATCAATGGACATAGAACATGGCAATCTACACACTACATTTAATGTTTGGAGTATAAAAATACAGTCTCAATATTTGACTTAATCGAAACTATTTAATTCCTTAGGCCGTTTGGTTTTCAACTTGGGACATTTTTCCTGGGACACAAACTGAAAAATTATGTAATATTTGGTATTATCTGGGTGGATATGCATACAGTATTCGCAACAACTTTTTGTGACTTTTGAGGAAACCAGTTGAAAACTCAGAATTTAAGTATTTGAGCAAGCCCCCACCCTTCCTATCCTACTATAAATGTAGTACTTACCCCACTTTGTGGACTAGCTGGTATTGATATGGAGTCTCTACTGATATCGTTATCTACTGAGAGAGTTGAAGCTGGTACTGTGATATTATTCTCTTCTACTTTACTCTTCTTACTGTCTTTCTTCTACAAAATATAGACACAACATTTTTATTTTACTCTCTTGGAGTATATTACATTTATTTATCCTTCTACTTGCCGTAGTAGGTCATTTCATGTGACAGAAGCGGTTTCACAAATTCCTACCTTAAGATGATTCTAGAGTTTCAATTATGATTAATCTGATTGGTCAATCACTAAAATCCATTATAAATTTTTTTTTTTTTATCCAATCAGATAACTGTATTTCTTAAAATCTGGATTTTATCCTTGTAATAAATTTGTGAAACAGGTCCTAGATTGGTTCTCACACAGTATTTTTTGTATCTGAGCTGACTTGCATTTATGATTTATATATACTTCTTATTATGTACATGTATTACCAAACTGTAAGACATCAGATAAAGGGAATTTACCTGTCGCTTCCTTTTGCGTTCATCTTTAAATGTATAGGTTCTTTTGACTTTCTTCTCGGTCTGACGAACTTTTACTGGAAAATATATACATGGAATAATGACTTGGGTTCAAAGATGAAATTAAGTTTTATGTCCTACTTTTCTGCAATTGTTTGGGCTAATGATGATGAGAATTTAAAGTTGAGTATGATTGCTTTGCGAGTTCATGCAACCCCCACCTTGGAAATTCCAGGATACTTGTCTGAACTGTGCTACACCACTCCTTAAATAAGTTAAGAATAAATTAATAAGTAATAATTACGTTTATGTTCCATTTCATCATCATCAATAAGTAACGAAACAACTTCTTTAGGTTTTAATGTTTCAGGTTTAAAATTACCACCCGATATTACCATTCTTTGTATCTGAAATTACAAAATATTTGTACTTAAAATCCACAAACGCAATGGTTCTAGGCTAATAATGCTGTTAAAGTCATCTTTACTCATAATTCCAGTCAACCCAGCTGTAAATGGGTACAGATAATCTGGGAAAGATCATTGCCAAGAGGTTTGGTGAAAGATAAGTTGGGAGAAAGGATCCTTAGGGAACCTAAGTTGTTATCCTTGTAAAATATATCGGGTGTCCCAATAAAAACGTCCCCAAGTTTGAGGTAATTATTGCAGCTGTTGGTGAACCGATCTCTTTAAAAATTCTCACAGATTTACTTCAATGTGTCCATGTCAGACCCTGAAAATATGAAAGTCACCGAATAAAAATTGTACAAGTACTGCCTCGAACAAAATAGCATGTAAAAAAACTCAATATCAGAGCAAACTACACATTTCAACCTGTGTCTACTGTGCTTTCACAACACCGACCAGCAATATCATTTATTTTCCATCCCAAAACGCTCTCACCGATCTCATCTTAATATTTTCTCCCAAAAAGCAACCTTCCTGCCTTTCAGTTCCTGTTCATCCAGTTTGTTCCACTGGTGATGGTAATGACCCCGGGCAGTATGGGATGAGAAACAGGTGTACTTAGGTTAGAGGGACACACTGATTAAACAGGAACTGAAATGCAGGATGGTCGCTTCTTGAGTGATACCTTTAGATGAGATCTGTGAAAGTTTATCAGGATGGAAAATGTTTGATATTGGTGGTTGATGTGGTGAAGGCACAATGAACACAAATTCAAATATGTAATTTGCTCTGATATTGAATTTTTTGACATGCTATTTTGTCCGAGGCAGTACTTGTACAATTTTTGTTCGATCACTTTCATATTCTCAGGGTGTGCCAAGGACATGTTGAAGTAAATCTGTGAGAATTTTAAAAGAGATCGGCTCATCAGCAGCTGAGATATTTTTCGTCAAAGTTGGGGACGTTTTTTTTGGGACACCCGATATATCTTTCTTTATTTCTTTCAAAGCAGGGAAATATTGCAACCAAAGTTTCTGCTGGATATATCATTAAATGTATTTTATGACGTCACTGGCAGTGATCTGCATAGATATCAATAGTAGCTTCCGGTAGATCACTGGTAGTGACGTCATAAAACGCGTTAGTTTTAGTGGAATCGCAAGAACCAAACAGGCCCCAGCTACATTGGTTTTACTGGTTGCAAGGAAAAGATAGATATAAATGAAGCCTACCTCACTCTTTTCTTTAGCTCTCTGTACAATTCTCTCTTCTATAGTACCTTTACATATTAATCTATACACAGTAACTTGTTTAGTTTGTCCTAGACGATGTGCTCGGTCCATAGCTTGTTGATCTACTGTCGGGTTCCAATCACTGTCATAAAATATCACCTATAAAAAAACAATGAGCTTGTATAGGCAATGGTTTTAACGCGTCCAACAAATGCGCCATTCTAATATAAAGGGAGATAAAAGAATTTACCAGCTTATTCAAGTAAATTCAAAATTGATTTCAATGATTGACCAAACAGATAAATCCTAGGTCGGTGTTCTACAGAAGTTCCTTAGATAGTATCAGGGCTGTTGATTTATTTTTTTACCAACCGGACATTTTTCAACGTCAAGTGAAATCTCAATTTGACAACAGTTTCCAATAAATATTTTTCAAGTAGAATATCATTTATATATTGACATGGGAGTTGACAATAGGCCAAATATGTCCATTAAAAGTGCCAGTTTGCCACCATTTCGAGTCATTTATAATATTGACAATATCAGAGTAGCAAAATTAATTTTGTTTAAAAATATTTCATCACCTAAAGTTCCGTACTCGCCATTTTTGCTTGGTCAACATTTTTTCACCCCTGCCTTTATAAAACCCTTTATTGCTTTTCCTGGTGATTACCATCACTAACTATGAATTGGCATATCTCCTACATATTTTCCATAAGTTTCCTATCACATTTTCACATATTGAAACCTCTTTAACAGATCCCCAATTCCATAAATACATCGTTTTTTGATGTAAACAAGCAAAGTTTGAAGACTGCCATTGATTGACAGATAGAGAGATAATTTATGAATGTAACTTCAAGGGAGGTAACTGGTGAACAAAAAATATAACTTTCTAAATAGGTCAAAGTTTCAATGTCCGATTCTAATGTAAACAAATGTACCGGTAGTAGATTAATGAATTGATTATTAATTGATCACTTGTAACAGGTAATTAAGGGATTATCAGATAATTAGATTAGTATGTATGTCCTTCTATTACCCTACACTGATTGATGGCATGGTATCTTATCAGTGAGTTGTCATCAAATCTGGCATTTTGACTAGCATGGAAAAACACGTAGTGGGTAGCCTATACTTGATGTCCGATTGACCCTTGACCCAGGCGGACATTTGAATGGGTCAGACGGACATGTCCGGAATATAGAGCTAAATCAACAGCCCTGGATAGTATTACTGATGCCAGAAAACATGGAATTGGAATGCTGTAGATCAAAGATATCAGTGACCACGATACGCATAAAAGTTTATAAACCTCTTAACAATTGAAATAACAAAATGTCTTAATAATCCCTTTAATCAAGAAAATGGAAATAAGAACTTACAGTATCAGCTGCAGTAAGATTAATACCTAAACCACCAGCTCTCGTACTCAATAAAAATACAAAGATATCAGATTTCGTCTGAAAGTCAGCCACCATGTCTCTTCTCTCTGATATTTTAGATGATCCATCTAGTCTCATATAGCTATGTTTTCTATGCCACATATATTCCTGTAATAGATAATGTATGTATTAAAAGGGAAGCATTTAGCATTTTCGAAAAACAATTTGGGCCATGTAACTTTGGTAATGAAATTAGATTAAAATGCGTAAGCCTTAGTTATGACACTAGGTATCTTAACTACACTTCTATTAGGACATTCGGCTTAACCTTCGCAATTATTCGAGACTATATAATGACTCGGCAATGATAGGTGGCCATCTTGCCCGGTATTTCGGCAGGAAAAGACAACTCTTGTTTCAAGGTTGATTTTGATTGGCTGTTTTTTTGCGAAAGATGATAATATATTCTGAAGAATAATTGTGATTGGTTGAACTATAATTTATTCAACATGGCAACTAGTTCCGAAGTTGATACGAGGAGTGCTATTAGCCATTTTGAGAATTCTAAAAGGTAGTATCTCTTTAAATAACCAGCATGTCTATCCAGAAAATAAATTACATTTAAAATGAAACATAATGAAATTAGAAACATATCTCAATGTGATACGACATGTTTAAAACATCTGTCAATGAATATCTTTCTATGTTTTTATATTTTCTGTAATTTAGTTTAATTTGATGCACATTTACAGTAATTCTATGTATTTTCTATTTCAAAATATATAAACATTACATAAAATTTTGATCTTTCAAGACAGTCAAAACAAACTTTTATGGCAACATTTCGATAAAGTTTGTTATGTATAATAAAGTGAAATGAATAACCTCTAACTAGAAAGGGTAAATAAAATGGAATATCCTTTTTTACTGCACCTGTTCAGGCTAATCAGAAACAGTAAAGCCATTCAGTGTGCAAATTTTGCAAGGACAGCAACATTAGCCTATCTTATAAATATTAAGCTGGATTTTTAACACTCACAGCTAGAGAACATTGTGCCTCACAAAGGTCTTAAGATTTCAATGAGACACCATTTGCACCCCCCAACATTATTCTTTTAAACTTTTCAAAGCACGATTTTTTTGTATGTCTGGGAATGCACTAAATCAAATACAATTTTTTTCACAACCTCCCATAGGCAAATTGTGGTGGATAGCTTTTCCATATCTGGAACATCAACCTCAACAATATTGTCCCCAATTATACAGTGCGCCCTATTGGTACCCCCAGTTTCGGGAGGCTCGCCCTACCCTTGCTACCTGACACTAATGATAATACACCTACCTCTAATAAATCTATCATTCTAGTCATCTGAGAGTATATTAATACACGATGGCCCTCTGATTTCACTCTACCCCCCCTTTTATTGTACCCCAGTTTCGAGAGGCTCACGCTACCCATGCTATCTGACAATAATAATAATGATAAGCCTACCTCTAATAAATCTATCATTCTAGTCATCTGAGAGTATATTAATACACGATGGCCTTCTGATTTTAATCTCTGTAACAAGGAATCTAATACAAATAGTTTACCAGCATCAGTCACTAAACTCTCTTTATCTGTAATATAATAATAAATGCTTAATTAAAACCTGAATATTTTTTATCAAATGTATGTTTTCAAAAAAAGAAATTGAGTGCTATTATGTAAATGCACTTGTCACAACCCATAATATCATGATGATCATACAAAATTCTGTTTTCATTTGTCTTCAATACCAGATATTGATAAATAACAAACATTTAGGCACAAAAACAGATGAAGATTAGAATATTTCTCAATTAAAATTTTTCAATTATTAATCGATTATTGATTGGTAGACTGCCTTTGATAATCGATCTCAATTTGGTAATCGATACCCAGCCTTATATAGTACTGTACAACTTGAATGCTAGCTAGACTAATATAATATTAATCTAGATAAAAGATTCTAGATGTAGATTGATCTACCATGATGTAATTATGGTAAATCTAGATTATAGTTAAACCACACTCAACATCTGGATTATTTAAAGGGGTACGTTCAGCACTTTTAAGGGTTAATTTGAAATAATGTTAATAGCCTTGAAATTTATTAGAAAAACACAAAAGTCACATAATCCATTGCAATAATCTATAATTATTAATTTAATATGACGGATTAGCTTAGCTAAAAAAACATCATATTTATAGACAATAGTATGAATGGTGAATATATTCCTTTAATAAAAGGACCAGGAATTTTTTAGAATGAAGCACAAACTATGGAAAGAACACAAGTAGACATCACAATTTTCAAGTTAACCTAAACATATTGAAATATGTAAAACAAACCTGGTATATATACGTCTGACCAGCCATGTCTAGGGTGTATACTATACAGTCCACCTATATCAGGGGGTGTAAAGTAATAGCCCTTCCATCGTACTAGTTCTCTAATCTCTGGTGTACCGTACAGCAGACTGTTTCTACCTTCTACTGTACCACATAAACCTTCTTTTATAATCTCCCACGCTGCACTACGATCTTCTGTCCATCTACTTAAAGTCCCAGCTTGAACCTGCAGTGATTTATAGAATTTATTTTTAAATCTTAATGAAATGTTAGCAAATGACCATCAAATTACCAACAACTGGATGGGCTAATGAGAACGAGCAATACTGTGAAGTGTACAATGAGGGAAATTTTGACAGGAAAGCTGCATAAGCCTTCCCTTTTCTTTCATTAATAATTGTCAAATGAATTTTAAAGTGCACAGCCTGTAGCACACTGGTTCTCAATTATTGACCCATCAGAACGACTAGATGCTTCTAGAAGTCGGCCCCTATAACCTGCACCACTGACATGGGGTAGAAAGATATGAAAGCATTGTCTCTACTAATGCTGGGATTGGACACTCCACCTACTGGTCAGCACTCAGCAAGCACCACCACACCCAGAAGATTGCATCAGAAGACTTAAGGATTTATTCCATTCGTTACTGAGGTAGATTCAGCTTTATCAAAACTGACAAGAGTTGCTAAATTCACTAATATGAAATAAATAAAGCTTACCTTAGGTATAGAGTTATAAAGAAAGGAAGGGTAATCTGAAGGTTGAAAGGTAAAGATACGTTCAGGACGTAATCTATGATGATGTAAGGGTAGTGATATATCTTCAACTGCTATCGTATTACTACTGTGATGACCTCCTTTCTTCGGAGAATGACTCTATAATATATTCAAATCAACTCATAAATACATTTGGAAGGATCTAGGGCCCGTTTCTCAAAAAATCTTACGATAAATTTTGTTTTAAGTTCAGCATTTTACAGTGAACAATTCCACACTTACAACAATTTTTAATCGTAAGATTTTTTGAGAAACAGGCCCCTTCAGTTTAATGGGATTGTAAAAAAGTGGTTTCTAAATTTTACAAGTGAAGTTGCTTGAAACACAGATGCCTGATTGAAAATTGGAGCTGTGTGAATTGACACTATAAGCGTACCTGATGCACATATAAATTTTTAGAAAAACCTCTTTTCTTTCAAGTATATAATAGTGAATAGTCTAAATAGCTAAATTTGGTTAGGTTTATGAAGTGTTGATGATTTTTGAAGTTCTTAATCAGAAATTTGTCCAATTTAAATTAATCTTGTGCTAATATTCATCCAGAATTTGCACAGAAATCAAAGATCATATTATTTTTGTGACAAACTACAAGTTTCTTACCTTAACTGGTGATTTAGGTGGACTCATAACAGGTCTGTTAGCTAATAACTGATTCCGTATATTTTTTAATCTCACTTGTCTATGACCTAGTGTTTCTGGTATATAATGAATTGTATGGTCTTCATGAGATCTGAACGCAGAACACGGATTGATGAACACAACATTTTGCAAGTTTTTACTTTCCTTGATATTAGGGAAATAAGTCGTTTGTAAAGGGGTTAACAGAAAGCACTTATTGGTACTAGGGCTGAAATAGAAAATAATATAAATCTTAAATTTCTGAGTAAGAAGTCTTATTTTTGAAAATATAACATTATGAAGCACACATTTTAATAAACACAGTTATCTGATTGGATTATGAAACTTAATTCAAAATATATTTTAATGATAAACAAATCAAATGACATGAACACTTCACAGCCTTATTTCCAAAAATTTGCAAAATGCATAACTTTTTTTGATTTTTTGAGAAACAGACTGGTGTTTAAACTTACATTTGAGTTTCTTCTCTCCATTGATGTTGATGGTGTATCCGATAGGCCATCTTTAACCATAAAAATATACCTAACCATCTACAACAAATAACAAAACTAATTTCAAAATCAGAACATTAAATTAGGGCACATGTCCTTTTTAACTTGGAAAGTAAATATTTCATAATAAATGTTGTATTTTTGAAGTTGTGTTTCTTATATGCAATTAAAGGATTATTGTTCCTAATATGGTTTATAACGATGAAAAAATCCATGCAAATTAATCCAACTGAACGTAAATTAGTAAACTAAAACCAACCAAGACAAATGTATTTGACCTGTTTGATCTTAACTTAGACTTACCTGACTAATAAGCCACCAAACATATAATTATACAGATCATTTGGTGACATATCAATAAAACGTAGGAAAGAAAAAGCACTATTTACACGACCATCTGAAATAACAAACAATTCTCAGATAAACAAGGAATACTTCTGATGATCATAAGATTCATGGAAGGTTATAAACAAATTCCAACTACAAGACACTTAAACAAAATTTATATGAAATAACTTGAAAAAGGGTTTGACATTTAACTCTTCAGCACAAGATATGGCTGAGAACATGCAGTGTACAATGAGGGACACTTCGCAAGGACAGCCGCAATAGTCTACTCTTTTTCTATTTCCAACTGTCGTGGGGCTTTTTAACATGGGGCCTCAATATATTGTCCCATCCGGAAGACACTGCAAGCTTTTATCAATAGTGTCCACTCAAACCTGAATCACTGATTGGAAAATCTGAAGGTACAGTCTCAACTTAAGAACCCTGCATCTTCAGGTTAGGAAACAAGCATCTAACCCATTGATCTTCCAAGACTTGATACAAGAGGCAGGGGTCCCCCTAGCCCACGGACTTGAAGCGATATGATATCGCTTTATAGTGGACTTGGGGCGATATTTGGGAACTTGGGGCGAAATCAAGGCATACTTGCACAGAATGAATGACGATCATTTCGTCGATGAAAACTCGCGAAGTTTATAGCCGACATTGAAAGGTATATACTAAGTATTGGTAGGCCTGTAAAAGCAGTCATGAGCTGAATGTTTACAGGCTACATTAAAAAAAAACTGATTTTATGAAACGAAATTACATGTATATTAAATTTGTACTCCCAGTCTCGCATAATAATCTACCCATAATGGAAGGACTTGCTAAACGATGTCTACAGACGTCATATTGATGATTGACTGTTATTTTAATAATAATATCACTTCAAAAGGCTTCAAAATTTCGTTTGGTGGTAAAGATTAGGCTACTGTAAAATTTAGAAATACCCGGATGTTGTTATAAACATTTGTCACGTGTTATGGTGTGTTTAAAATGCCAATCATCGTGTGAAAATAGATCAAATTATCATCTTAATTAGGGGATTATTTAATAAGACAATGATAATCTCGTTACATGATGAGATTAACACGTGTTATGGGTAATCAGAATTTAATAATGATTGATTTTTTATTGATTTATGGTAAAGAATTTGGACATTGAAAATCGGTGGATCCCATAAAAAAAAATTCGGAAGGCGATATGATATCACCATTGCCGACAAACAAAGCGATATTGATGGTCTTACGGCGAGATCTTCGCCCATGTCGCCCTGTAGGGGGACCCCTGACAAGAGGTAAGAAGTTATTGATTAAGATTGTAGGTACTTACTAGATTGTGGTTGTAAGGTAGAATGAATTAAATTAAAAGTGTAGGTACTTACTAGATTGTGGTTGTAAGGTAGAATGAATTAAATTAAAAGTGTAGGTACTTACTAGATTGTGGTTGTAAGGTAGAATGAATTAAATTAAGAGTGTAGGTACTTACTAGATTGTAGTTGTAAGGTGTATAGAATAGGTACTTACTAGATTGTGGTTGTAGAGTAGAATGAATATGATGTGGTGAATGTATATACAATAAATTATAAATTATTTTAGCTTTACTTGGTAGAGCTTTCTCTAATATACCTACAATAAACACATTATACAGATCAGTTCGACCTCAACAACATATAGTTCAATCATTAAGATATTGCAGTTATATTGGAATTTTTTAATTTGTTTATTAGGGTGGGTAATTTGAATGTTGGGTCTAATTTTTATACACCCTACAAGGGCATGCCTAACTAACTGGGGGTGAGCATAATGCATAGTAACAATTTTTGGGAATTTTCATTAGAGGTTGATTTTTATGGTCTGCCATTTTGAACATGTGACACAGTCCAAAAATAAAATTTTCAATTAAAATTTGAAGATGAAGTTAATAGTTCATTCTGACTATAATTTGATCATATTGATCCTACACCTCCTTTGTTTATAGTTTCATATGAAAATAAGTTAATACTTACCACAGCGATATATCTGTTTAGGAATATAATAAGGTTCTAATTTCATATAGAAAGGTGATTTAGGTTCATGTCTTTCAAACAGATCAGGATGATTACACACCTAGAATAGAAAGGGCATAAATGAGACACAATCCACATTCACTTGATCAATAATGGTTAAATCTGAGAAACATTATTTGTTTAGCTAATAAGCAATAGTCTTCACAGCTCATCTTTTAATCCATGAAAGGAAGGGCATAAAATGGGCGACAAATTTGTTCGACCAATGGTAACTCAGTCTCAGAAACAGGATTTGTTTAACTTAGTTAACCAGTAATAGTGTTCGTAAGTTACTTTTGAAATTTGAGCATTGAAATACATGAGTTTTATTTTTTGCACAATGATAATTATTAATACACATGGATTTGAAGACTAAAATTTCAAGAGAAACTGTGAACACTGATTAGCTTAGCTAAAAAAAGTTCTGTTCTGTGACTAGGGTATTGGTTGACAAATAGTGAACATGCCCCTTGAACTTGGTCATCATGAATATCATTAATCCTATAACAATGTAAAAGAAATTAATCTTAAATGCAGACCAACCTTTCTAAATTGCATCACTAGATTCATAAGACTACTGGTAGTAGATTGAGCCTGGGTGTTATTCTCCATGGCTGTATGTAATAAATCTTCTATAGATATTTTATTCTTTATACCCTGATATAACATCTTCTGTCTTCTAGTTAGTGGACAGTATACTAATATCTCAATCTAAAATACAACAAAATATCTCAATCTAAAATACAACAAAACATCTCAATCTAAAATACAACAAAATATCACTTGTATCATTTTCAGGACTAGACTAAAGACTAGACTAGACTCCTGTTTTTAAATCAGCCAATCAAAATCATTTAATGAACATGAGCTATCTGCTATAGCCCATTTTCAGGGCAAGATGTCTGCCTCTCATGACTGAATCATAATATTCAAATCTGAACATTATCAAAGGTTGTGCAGATTAAATCAATCACGTCACAAGGCAACTTGTGCTTCATTTAAATTCGATGTTTCCTTTTCCATACCAATGAGTTACATTATCTTCTTAAGACAGGCCTTCTCAAATGGCGGCCCGCGACACCTTAAGGATTGGCCCCTCAAGCGTGACCCCTTCCGCTAAAACGCACTGCTCATTATGCTCGCTAAGCTCTATTTGGCCCTTTACAAAAATCAAATGAGCTACATTATCTTCTAAAGCTATAACTGTGAAGAGTATCAGCTTTAAAATAACTTACCTTATCTGACAGTTCATTTTCAACATCTTTCTTCACTCTTCGTAACATAAACGGTTTTAATATCATATGTAACCTGGACAACTGATCTGAAAATAGAATCAAAAGAGTGTTTTAGACAGGGAAATATTTACAGACAAAACTTTCTTCTTCCTTAACAATGATGCTAAAATAAATTGTTGGAATTTAAAAACCTGTGGTATTACCATTATTTTTTTTTAGGTTATTTGAAAGATTTTTAACCATGGCATTTAAATATAATCTCATAAGTAATAAAAAACTTGAAAAAAATATAAGCAAACTTCAAAGCACAGATAGGGATTCCAAATGAGTCATACATAGAACAGGGTAATTATCAAATTTAAAATAGTGTTTGAGACTATAGTACACTTACTTTCATCGATACCAGATTGTTTTTCTATATGACTTTCTATATCTTTAGAGAACCATTCATTAAATTCATCATGAGAATCAAACATTGTCGGCATTATAAAATGTAACAACGCCCATAACTGAAATATAATACAATAAACGTTAAACAAAACTTTTTATGACAACAACCAAAAATTTTTTCCAATTTCATATAAGGTTTATCCACTTTTAAAGCGATAAAGAATTTGTCAATGTTAATATCATTGATTTGCAACATTCCACATTAAAGGCTGATGTCGGTGGTTCTTGCAATTCTACTAAAACTCAGGATTTTCTGACACTACTATTGTTAATGCTGCTAATTATATCTTCAGCCCTTTGCATGAGCCAAAATGATAGAAATCAGTTCAGTTTCAAGCCTTAGTCTTTAGATAGTTCTTTTATGGAGGATACAGATTCCAAACTATTTATTTAACGAAATATCCTACCTCTGCCATACTGTTCTGTATAGGTGTACCAGATAATAATAATCTATTTCTACAGTTGAAGCCTAGTAATATCTTCCATCGTACACTGTAATATAAAAATCAAATAAAGATTCCAGTCCTAGTCTCCTGAGCTTATTTGACTAATTAAGGCAGTTATTGAAGCCATTAGCACTAGAAGCATCTTACCAGCCACAAGCATTTCAAAGAAAGAAATAACCAAATTTGGTTCTGAAGTTGATATTTTCTACCGGCTGGTTTTTGCCAAACCTCTTGGCATTGATCTTTTCTCTGATTGTTTGTACCGATTTACTACTGGGTGGACTGATGACTAAGTGAAGATGATTTATTCATAGTCACAGGACTTTCAGACCCTGATTGAAATCAGAACCTCATCAACCACTATTTGCTTAACATAACAAAGCAAATGACCGACAAAAGATGCTCTAACTGTGCTATAGAACCCACAAGTAAGAATACATGCCGATATTCTATACATCTAAGATTCCTTTCCTTCAACGATTTTTTGTGACAACCTACCAAATATGGAATCTACCAACCTGGAACTGCTTTTAAGAGCCTGTGCCTCATCAAGTACCATGTACTGCCATTTAATTCTCTGGAAATACTTGACATCTTGTATAACTAGCTGATAACTCGTAATAACCACATGGAATGACGCTTCTGCTGTATGTAAACATTTCTGATCCCAAAACTTCCGCAGAATCTTACGATCTTGTGCATTACCCCAATATGGGACAACTTTAAATTTGGGTGAGAAACGTTCACACTCTTGCTGCCAGTTGTGTAATGTTGAAGCTGGGGCGATAATGAGAAATGGACCCCAGATTCCTTGTGCCTGGAATGGAGGAAGAAATAAGAATTTAATTCAAGTTTTGATCAGTTTCAAATAGAAGTTCATCTAATGAATTACTCTGTTGAGAAATTGCTTAAAAAAGTTGAAACGTTATGTGCATAACTGTATTAAAGTGTGTTATACTCCATAATATTGTCTTGTGTATTTATATGTGCTCCTTGCTTCTATATGTTGTTTAAATCTTATGCCACATATTTGTCGGAAAAAAGTCAACCAATACAGCCTTGTAAGTGAGGATAGGTGTCAATTGATGCTAGTTTGAAATTCCTGGAATCAATCAATACAATAAAAAAATAAGCTGGAACATGGTTCAGAGAGGTTTCATTTAAATACGACAGAATAGTAGGGTTAATTCTAAATGTAACATAAATGGTTCTCTACCACAAAGATCAAGTTCCATCAAGGTAAAAATATGATATGTCTGATTTAACTTACCTCTGCTAAATGTGCTAAGAAAGCTATAGACTGTACAGTTTTACCTAATCCCATCTCATCAGCCAATATACCATTAATCCCCTGGTTATATAGATTAGCTAACCAATTCATTCCTTTCAACTGATATCCTTTTAATTTACCCTTAAATATAGAGGGCTGAGGCTGTTCAGCATCGGTACTGATAGCAGGATTGGCAAAACTAGATTCTGAAAACAGACAAGTCAAATTTGTGATAATTTATGTATTAAAAATTGTTAAAGTAATGATTATCAACTGCATTAATAAACTTGAGAAAACAACATTTGTAAACAAAATAAACATTTTCACTAGGAATTAGTAAATCAACCCAGCTGTAAGTCGGCAAGGATAATCTAAGAAAGATCAATGTCAAGAGGTTTGGCCAAGGACATGTTGATAGAAAGGACCGTCTTGAATTTAAGTTTTTATCCTTTTAAAATATGAATGTTTATTTCTTTCCTTGTTAGATCATTTTTAAAATTACTACATACCTGCCAATGAACCTGTAGATTTATCAAAATCATTTTTCTGAAAGAAAAACAAAGTATTAGTTAATATATATAACTGAAATTGAAGTGGACTAAAAATGATGAGACCATGCTTACTCTTTTCGATTCACCTGATGGTACTTCTCATATGGGAAGTCCACTACTATATAATTATTGCACCTGATTTTGTCATGCTCTGGAACAATATTTTTTGCTTGTACCAATTTTTATCATTAACGAGGCTGGTAGATCTATAACGTGAATGAACCCTAGAACATAAGGTTAGCATGCAAAAATCTTGTTGAGCTATTGGCTGAGATAGATGAAGAATAATGGGGACCAACCTTTTGTTGATGAGCTTTATAAGCACCTTCAGCATTTTTACAAACTAATCTCTTCATTTCAGCACTATCTGTAAATACACATCAAAACATTGAGAAGGTATCCCAAACACAACTTATATATGAGATATATACAATTAAAATACTAACTCACTCTTTAACAGTGTGTGATCACGTTTCAAATTAACAGTTCTTAATTTTTAATTAACAAGGACAACAATCAAATATCACATTTAATCAACTTTGAGCAAATAATATAGGACAACAGGACAATTTTCAAACCAATATTAAGAAATTTTTGGTTGAATTATATTTCTATCAACAAAAAATAATTCTAAGACAATCAGTTCTATTATAAAGCTAACATTCAAATTCACTTTTAAATAACCCAAAAAATCCCTAATCGACGAACATACAAAGGCAGTAATACCATGCTTACTCTTTTCGAAACACCTGATGGTACTTCTCGTATAGGAAGTCCACTACTATATAATTATTGCACCTGATTTTGTCATGCTCTGGATGAGATTTTTGATTAACAGAATTGTTTTGCTTGTAAGGATTTTTATTATAAGCACAAAAAAATCCAAAACCTACCATAATCATCATCCTCTATATCATAAACTCTAGCCCCTTTTATCTGTTTATTACTTCTCTCCTCTATTTCACCTTCATCTAGTTTATGTAATATCCTGTCTTTATTAGCCTCCGATTCACCCGTTATCTTACGCGCTACAAAATGGGCGAATAACTCCGTCTGGGTGATCAAAAAGTTTAACTTTCGTTGCTGCCTTTTAGCCTGAAAAAAGATACAGAAAGTGGTACATGAATATTAATATAAATAATGATGTCCTTAAACAAGAACAGTTTTGAGTTAAGGATAATAACAATGAAATTGAGTTTTACGTTCTGCTTCTCTGAACCTGATTGGTTTACTGAAGACAGTTATAGCCATGTAGTGTACAAGTAGTAAAATTTTGCCAAGACAGAACTTTAGCCCGCTCTTATTATAGATTTCCAACTGTCAAGGATTTTAAATGTGCAAGGCCTGAACTCATTTCAACAAATGCCAGGATTAAACTTCTGGTTAACAATTACCAATCCAATAAATATCCATGTTCCTTTAGCAACGGCTATCATTTCATTTCATTACATTAATCCGTTGCTATCATGATAAGCTTTTCTCGTCATTAACTTTGATTGGTCGAACGATTATGGTCGACCAGTTATATTCCTTGTAACAAATTATTGCGGGAAAACTTTCGAATGACCAGACGTCAAATTTCTTGTAGCAAATTTACCTTGTGATAATCGAGTCTCAACGGTCATAAATTGAATGTGCCGTATAGTGTTTTTTAAAGGAGGTTATTAGTTGTTAATGACGAGAAAACCCGGCCAATCCAGCAACGGTAGATAATGCAAATGTCTAACGTTGCTGAAGGAACATGATAAATCTCTAAGAATATTAGAATCGGGCATTGTAATGACCTTGATCTCTTAAGGTTATAGTTTTTACCTACCTCACGTAATTCCATATCCAGTTTTCGTTGTTCCAAGGCCTCCTTTTCAGCTCGTTTTCGATGTTCTTTCTCCACCTTGTCAAATCGTTTCCAATAGATCAACATTTCTCTAGTTAATCTTCGAGCTCTGGATGGAATTTCTTTTGTTGTTTTCTGAGAGCTTAAAGCAGCCCTTCTACAATCTTTCATACACTGGGTAGCTAGCTATTAATATAAATATAATAGTCAATAAATGCCTTTACGCACACACTTCATTAAACAAACCTAGTCACAAAGTGCAGACTCAAGAGCATGTACTGGTAAAAACATTAGCGTAGACAACATATTCATTCATATTCATTAGAGTTAAGCATATGTTCATTCAAGGTTTTGGACTATCATAAACTGCATATTATGTGTAGAAATATCTAAAAAGAATTCCTTAGGTTTTTTTTTATCATAACTCTTAAAACTTAAATATCATTTATATTTACCTTCTTGGCATTGTTCAACATCTCTTTTCTGGCTGATGCTCGTTGTTTCTGAATCTAAAAATCAAATGATAATTCGTTACATTGGACATAGTATTTATCTTTTATAATAAAATTCTAATGAAGAACTCTTAGCACTTTGCCATAAACATGTTTTATCTTCTGATGCTATATCCACTTCTTCAGAAAGTCGGCTCTTGTCGGCTTTTTTAGCCTCTGAACTTTGTAATTACTCTTCAAGATATCACCACTGTGAAGGGATCTTGACCTCAAATTAATATCCTTTCTGAATGATTAGTCACTTTTCCATTCAGTTTCCCAAAATTATGAAATATATTTTTACCTTTGGAATTTCTTTTTTGCAAATTGACATCCATATTTTCTTTCTCTTGACATCAGCTTGTTCTGGTGTCAATTTTTTAGATTTGCCCGGTTTACCAGCTTTTTGATGATGTTCAATGATAGCTTTTAAAACTTCTGGATCAATCTCATCACAGTCTTCATGATCTCCATTTTCTAATTTCTTTTCTCTACGTAATTTCTTTAATTTTGCTACAAGGTATGCAAAAGAATTATAATATATGTTAGAGGGATGGTAAAGAGGCTTTCTAATTTTTTTTATGTGCATCAGGGGCACTGATAGCATCAATTTGCACCATTCATATCAGACACCTGTGGTTCCATTAATTCCACTAAAACTAAGTGGATGATGATACAAGTATATCTACATCAAGTTTGACTGTAAACTAGGTAACAAAAATTCTGATTCTACGACCAATGCTTCAAAAAGTTAGCCCATTGTCAGCTTTCATTCAAACCATATCATTATACACATACCTTTAACTTTCTTTTCAAATTTCTTCTGTTCTTTCGAGATCTTTTTCTTGGGTCCAGCAAATTGTTTGCTATGTTCAGGATATTTATCATAGTTTGATAATAACCCGGTACTATAGTACTGATACTGATGTAACTACAAAATACAAGGGGATTAATCAGTATTTTTGAGGGGTTGATTTGAGTCTTGAATATAAGTAAATAGTCTCCCGAAGTACTCCATAAATATACCACCTTATAGTAATTTCTGTCTCTATCTTAAGATGTTTATCTATTATGTCATTTATTTCAAATATTATCAATCCAGGATTGGACAATAAACCGTGGCCCCTGGTGCTAACGGATGTGCACGTAAAAGATCTCTCGACAGCTGGTAATCGAAATTAAGTAGACTAATGACGTCCTAACAAAATTTCCCTCATTCCACACTGCATGGCATTGTTGTCCTAATCAGCCCATTGGATGCAGAAAAATAGGACGTAAAACTCCATTTCAGTACAATTCATTTCTTAAGGGATAGTTTTCCAGAAAGTTTCTTGTGAAAAAAAAAGAAAGAAATATTGCCTTACCTCAGGATCTTGATAAAAATGTAACTGATGTTTTTTCTTGTATTTATGGACTTTGATCATCAACTGTAAATCTTCATTTGTTATAGGTCTTTCTTCATCTTCATCAGATGAACTGTCACTCAATAATATATTCTACAAATATAGGAGAAAGATTAATAACAGTTGTTTCCCTTTACCAAGAGCTGAGTTTTATGCCATGTTATTGAAATGAACAGGGGCCTTATTCTCGAAACTTAACTCCAATAATTTTAGATTTCCAGTCATCTGATTGGACAATTATTATTATAGTTAAGTTAAGGCCCCAGATCCTAAGATGCCAAAATGCCAAATCAACAGTACAAAGCTATCCAATTGTTCCTTATCCTACTACTAACAATTTTGTCTGCCTATCAGTTTATTAGAAGCGGGCATTTTCTACAGACTGACCATTTACATAAATAAATTTTTATGACCATAATAGAAAACATTCCAACATAATTTTTTTCCATTATGAAACTTTAACCATAATATTAAATAGAAAAAAAAATCTTACTCTTAGCCATCTGCGACTTTTCTTGACTTTCCCAAAATTAAACAACCTTGTCTTATCAGCTTTTCTCTCTGAAAATAAAAAAATCCACGTGAACAAACTATAGAATTTTTTAAATCTGAATTCGTGGTTTCTAAATATACAAACTAATATGTCTTTGTCCCTAAAAACACTTTAAGTAATCTGGACACCTTGTAAGGAATTCTTACACAGGCATTTTTATCATCAATATAAAATTTCATATCATGCATGATTGGAAGACTGCATTTTTAAAATTAGGAATGTTTTTTCTTGATTGTCAGATCAAATCCAGCCTAGCTGACTAAAAAGTTTATGATTTCAACCTTTCATTATGGCCAACTTAAATTATATTCATCTTTGCTATACGACAATGTTTCGGATGACATCCTTTAAGTTCGACTTGAACAATTATCAAATTGATGATCTACCTACCTGCTTTAGTGATTGTGATTCCATTAAGAAGTTTATTTTCTTCATCATATTTTATACAAGGTTTGAGATAATCTTCGTTATCATCTGTATCTGTTACATCACTAAATAAAATATAGAAATACAGGATTTCATAGATGATTATCAATAATAAAATTTCCCTTAGTATGATATGAATCAACATGTCAAATCACACCAAATATTAGCCAATGACACATGTTTTAATTCAGAGTGCAATGAATGAATTGGCAATTGAAAATTATGTGTATTTAATTTATGCATATATTTTAAAATTCAAAAGTAAACTTATATTTATAATAAGTGTGTGTATCATTTCTAAAAAAAACATTATAATATGAACAATGTATCAAAACCAAATGAAAGTCACATATAAGTGCTCAGAATTTATTTATCATTCATTTCCCTCATTTAGAAATTAGGAAATTTACTCAAGGAAATATTTCGGTTCTTGACAACTACTCTTGTGCAAGATTATCAAACTTCAAACAGGCCTACCTTTCAGCGATAGGATCAGTTACTATCTTCTCAACATAATTCAGCAATGGGTCTAGATGTAGAGCCTTTTCCAGTCGTTGTAAATGTGCTGGTTCTGCTAACCTCTGCCCATAATCATGTTCCAAACTAATGGTTGCCGACATTTTACATGGTTCTGTAAATCAAATTCATAATAAGTAAATAAGATTAACTCGAAAAAGAAGGCTACAATTTATGCTTTTACTTTCAAGGGATTATGTGATTTTCATTCAGTTCTAGTCCTTCTGAACAATATTTACATATAATTGAGTGAGAAGTAAATCATCCCTAATATTTCCCCTTTATTTAAGGGGTTGATGATGCAATTACAGGTTTAGGAGACCTAAGCCTTAGGACTAGTCCAGAAATACATTGGTCTAAGCTTAAATTCATTTCATATTCATATTCACGTGGAAAAGCAATCATTCCTATAAACTAAATAATTTAGGTAGGCCTATTCAGATTCAATGCTAGCCTAGGCCAAAATATTTTCAATGCGTAAACAAAAACTTGAGAGGGTATTTTTGTCATTCATTAAGTAACTAGGCATCCCATCTTATGTTTCATAACCTAGAAATTGAAACTAAACAATTTAGGCTAGTGTTGCATGCATGTGTTTATAATTCATCAGATTATAAACATGTTCATTTGTTTTGAATATTTCCATACATGAAAAAGATCCCATGAAATAAAATGTGGAACCTTGTTAGAAAGAGTAGGATGGAAGTTGTAAGGCAAGACAGCCAGCGTGAAGACTTTCATAGCCTTAGTCATATAAGTAGCTCAGGTGTTCAAGGAAGAAATTAAATGAGAACACGTTCTTCCCGACTGGTTTTAGAAACTTTAGGGCAAGAGATGTGCCTCAAAAGGTGCAACAGCAGACGAAATAAATTCCATGGAGGGGTCAGGTAATGGTAACTGGACAGCAAACAGTACCTTTTCAGATAATTTCCACGCCCAAATATTAAAGACATCCAGACTAAAGTCCTTGTTGCAACCGTTTACAAGATGGCGAATAGCTAGCAATCGCGGTCTATGGCTGGCAGCCGCAAATAAAACCGAAGTCATGACTTTCCTCTCACGATGCAGGGGGTCTCCCGCCATTATTCGTTTACATCTCCAATCCAAAAGATTTTTAATAATTTATTTCATTAATAGGACGTTTTCTTCAAATCTGATAACAGATTCACATGAACTTTGTAAGCAGTTGTCGCTACAAATATTTTATTGTTTGATTTCTGGTTTCATTGAGCATTTATTCAGCTTTTAACATGGACTTATTTCGAGATTATGTTCTACTTTCGCCATAACGGAAATCTCCGAAGATATTTTTACCGACATTAAATTTTAAATTCTACAATTAATTTTTTGTGTTTATGGAATTTTGAATATTTCCTCCTTAAATGCTAAACTGTTTGGTTTTTGCGAAAGAAATTTTATTTTGAAATATTTGTTTTTGTAAACCTCGATCTCCGAGAAGCACGCGGAGATTGACGCCATATTTGTACAAGGTGCGTGGTTGGTAAAGAAATGTAGATTTAAATTTTGAATTTGCGACCATTGCAAGCTTATGAACGTCTTGAAACTCTTTCCCCCATTTTGCCACATCTTTGATTTTATTGTAGATCGCATTGTCATAAGTATATATCTTTTATTTGAGTAGATCGAGGTCTGTTTATGATAAATTTTTGCTTCATTCCTGATCCCTGATGAGTGCCAATCTTGCCATTTGACTTACACATAGTTACTGATTGAGGCTTGGACCTTTTCAACAGATTAACAGGTTCTTAATTAGTTGATGATGCGTTAATTAGGGGAGGAAAAAGCTGGATTGGTAGATACACTTTCTCATTTCTGACAATTGAAACTAAAGTGTTTTGAATCAAATTCAAAGACTGTGAAGGCATTGATTGACTGTTGGCCCAAACCTGGCTGGCCCTGGGTGACTGCCATCTCCAGATGGGTCCAAGCCCTTGACTTCCACATAAATCATCTGTAGGGGTTTAATTAGTTTTATAAAACTATATCGTTCTTTCACTAGATTAGTATACTGTGTGTAAAAATAACATCTTTTTTTACAGCAAAATGGGAACCAGAATATATATTGGCAAGTTATCCCATCATGCTAGAGAAAGAGATGTGGACCGATTCTTCAGAAGTTACGGGAGAATTAGAGATATTCAACTGAAAAATGGCTATGGATTTATTGTAAGAACTTTATAGCCTACTTTCAAACTAAAAGGTTGTAAAGGTATTCTACACTAGTGAATGGGGACACTGATATCACTAATATTCAAGGGATCAATTTTCAGTCAGATGTCTGTGGCTCTTTCACTGCCACTAAAAGCGCTTTCATGAACGTAGTCACTAGCTCAAAAAGCTGCAAACGAAATGAATGGATTTATAAGTCCTAGTAATGCTGATGCTATCTCAAGGCCAATGCAATGATGCCTCATAAAGAGAAGAATAAGAACTTGTTTTGAAATGTTATTTGTTGCTTTCGCTAGGAATTTGAAGATTATCGAGATGCTGATGATGCAGTGTATGAATTAAATGGTAAAGATTTGTGTGGGGAAAGGTATGAATTTTATGCTTATAAAGTTGTGTGCACCAAAATTGAGTCCTAAAAAAAAAAAAACTTTATTTATTGAGCATTGTCCTATGATAAATAAAATTGTATTTTGACAGAAAGAGGAATAAATAGTTTAGAAAAAAGACTGTTCGACTAATGTTTATAAAATTGTGCTCCTTTCTGATACAATATTTGTTATTTCAGGATATATTTAGAGATAGCTCGAGGAGCGCGTGGTCGTGGTGATGGAGGTTATAGAGGGCGAGGAGATGGAGGATATAGAAGAAATACTGTTCCTTCATGGTTAACCAAGTATGTATTCTCAAATAATAATAATATTTGATAGTTTGGGTTTTAGAGGTTGAGTGCAGACACCGGTTAGACGTTTGAAAGCATTGGCACAGACAAATAGTGTGCCAAGTTTACTACAACCTGTGTTTTGTGTTGTGATTTTGGCGGACTAGTTTCTTCTAAAATATTTTTTGTGCAAATAATCAGTCCTCTGTTAAATTTGAGACCTTCCCTTTTTATACGCCCTCATCTCTCTATGAGGACGTATATTGTAGTCACCCCTGTCCGTCCGTCCGTCCGTCGGTCCGTCCGTCAACATTTGCTCGTAAACGCTCTAAAAACTAGAGTTTTTGACGGAATCAAATGAAATTTGATATGTGTATACATATTCATAAAACGAAGATCAAGTTCGAATTTGAGCTATTTTCGATCGTTAGAAGCAGAGTTATTGCCCTTGCCCCAAATCCGTCGGTCCGTCCATCAACATTTGCTTGTAAACGCTCTAAAAACTAGAGTTTTTGACGGAATCAAATGAAATTTGATATGTGTATACATATTCATAAAACGAAGATCAAGTTTGAATTTGAGCTATTTTCGTTCGTTAGAAGCAGAGTTATTGCCCTTACCCCAAATCCGTCGGTCCGTCCATCAACATTTCCTTGTAAACGCTCTAAAAACTAGAGTTTTTGACGGAATCAAATGAAATTTGATATGTGTATATATATTCAGAAAACAGAGATCAAGTTGGAATTTGAGCTTTTTTCGATCGTTACAAGCAGAGTTATTGCCCTTGCCCCAAATCTTGAAAATGCTATTACTCTCTTAGTTTTCAACCGATTTTGATGAAACTTAAAATGGATGTTATTGGACCTAAATCGAAAGGTTTGAGAAAGTTTAGTTTTCTCCTGATTAAATTTTTTCCTTTTTCGACTTTTTCGTTAGGCGTATATGGCCGTGGTCCACTATCTTTATATTTGATTTTGAACAAACTGTCTTTTGCAGTGAATTTTTGGTTTTATGTAAATTGATTCTTCAATGAATTCACTTCCTGCTTTATTTTGGCAAAATTTCCCTCATTGCATACTGCATGGCATTTGCCCGTCTTCGATTAGCCCATATAGGTGCAGAAAGTAGGACGTAAAACTCCATTTATTTCATTTCATTTTTTTCCATCTTCATAAGCCCAATCTTATGCAGAATAGTAGGGAACAAAATGCCATTAAATTAATCTTTCTCATTTAACAGGTATGGTCCACCAACTCGAACAGATAATAGAATAATTGTAGAGAATTTATCTTCTAGGGTCAGCTGGCAGGTCAGTCTGGTTTCTATAGTAACATACATTCTAACTGTTGTTTTCACCATTTAATTTGTATTCATAACACTGCATAGATTCATGTAACCTCAAGTTTTATCAAAACTTCTCCCTGTTAACTTCTCCCTGTTTCATAGAATAACCTAGTATTTCAAAAATTTCAAGGAACAATCAAGAATGGAAGAGAATGTCGTCTCAAAAATTAACATTTATCACATTAATATTAAATGCATTTAAATGTGTTATATCTTCTTGAAAGACGATGAGATGAGGGTCATGGGAAACGTTGGTCTTTAGATGTCAGACGTCCCTTGCAAGATGATGTAGCTTAGGCTAGCCTGGCTTGACGATGATGGCAAAATGATGTCCACTTTCAAATTTGGCTGCAATGAATGATGAAATTTCTGAGCTCGAGTAGATGACGTAATTAAGTCCTGCTGATGTCTAGCAGAGGTTTGTCGCCTGATGATGGCATAAGAAGTCCACGAAGCCCCCTTCAGATGTTTCTTGTCCTTGATGGCATTTGGACGAAGCTGTTCCACTTGAAAGTCGGGAGACTCTATTGTCTCTGCCGATGTCAGATGTCAGGATGATGTCAGATGTCAGGCCGATGTCAGATGTCACGAAGGATGTAAGATGTAAGGGTTTGAGGGTAGAAGGATGTTTTAGTCTGTTTTAAGCAGTTGAAGGAAGAGGTAATTTGATCAAGTACATGTAATTGGCACAAATCAGTGCAAGATATTAAAGGTATATTACCCCTTAGAATGAATACAAAATCTAAATTCTTAAAGGGATTGTAAAGAGCATCAATTTGCACCATTCCAATTTCCATTCCGACGTCTGTGGTTCTTGCAATTTCACTAAAACTAACATGTTTTATGACGTCACTGCCAGTGATCTGCATAGATATCAATAGTAGCTTCCGGTATATCATTTGTAGTGTCGTCATAAAACGGGTTAGTTTAAGTGGAATTGCAAAAACCACAGACATCAGAATGGAAAATGGAATGGCGCAAATGGATGCTATCGGTGTCCCTGATACACATACAAAGTTTAGAAAACATCTTAACAATCCCTTTATACTTGGCCAATATACACCATTGATGAATATTTACTCGTAACTTGTTTATTGGTCAAGTTTTAGAATTTAGATTTTATGTTCATTCTAAGAGGTGGTACCGCTTTAATTTGCAAGAAAAAAAATGGTTGTTAAATTTTTGAAATGGTGTAATGATGTTTTTCCATCTTTCGGGGCATATCATTTTTGATGATAACATATCTAGCTGAACACCTTTCATAAATTTTGCCCTTTCTTTCGCTTTGGGTTGTGGGTTGGGATGCATTTTCATTTGCATGTATGTGTAATTTCAGAGTGCTTGGTGTAATTAGTCCAACTGTGTTCGACATAATTGTTAATTATATTTTAATATATTGTAGGATTTGAAGGACTATATGAGACAAGCTGGAGAGGTGACTTATGCTGATGCTCATAAGAAACATAAAAATGAAGGGTATGTGTTAACTAGGGCTGCAACGATTCATCGTAAAATCGATGAATCGCGATTCGTTCCTCCTTATCGATGCATCGTGTAAGAAAAAAATAATCGCGATTCATCGGCCCCGATTTTGATTCATTTAATTAACTCTTTTATTGACTGAGAACAAGAAATTCTCACGCATTTTATAAATTATGTCATATCGAAATGTTAGAAAATTGCTTTTTACGTATCATTTTGTTTATTATCATCTTAAATCTTTGTTATTACTGATGATGATCTTAAGCATATAAATTTGTTACGAAAATTATGTAAAAAATGTGTTAAAATGTTAATGATTAAAGGTTTTCTTTTCTTTCCGATACAAACTCAGGAATCGCGATTTGTAATCGCAATAAATCGAATCGTTGAATGTGTATCGTTTTGCGTATCGAATCGCCACTTCAGGAATCGTTGCAGCCCTAGTGTTAACTTTTTTTTCTAGTCATGTCAAATGTTAAAGCAACATTTATTTTATAACGTCATACCTTAATGGGAAGGTTTAACTCTCCCTACTTATAAATTAGCACACTTAAGTTTTGTCAGATCTTCTTTTGTCCTTGTCCTTTGGGGAAAGAATAACTTCATCAATTTAATATTTTACAGAGAGTCTTGTAGTGTAGTGTAGTGTAGTGATGTTTTACCATCTTTCGGGGCATACAATTGCTGATGATAACTTACCTAATGCTGAACACTATACACTTTTCTCTTTTGTATGTTCTTACCAGCCTTATCTGAAGATACTTATATCAGGCCAATTTTCAGTTTCTTTTGGTAGTCAAAGTTTTTATAGTGTAGTGATGTTTTACCATCTTTCGGGGCATACAATTACTGATGATAACTTACCTAATGCTGAACACTATACACTTTTCTCTTTTGTATGTTCTTACCAGCCTTATCTGAAAATACTTATATCAGGCCAATTTTCAGTTTCTTTTGGTAGTCAAAGTTTTTATAGTGTAGTGATGTTTTTTCCATCTTTCGGGGCATATCATTGCTGATGATACCATATTTTTAACTGAACACTATATATAAAATTTTTTGACTAATTGTTGATGTCTCATTTGAAATTAAAATAGATGCAATTTGTGTCTTATTTTACAAGTCTTGATAGCATAATGATGTTTTACCATCTTTCGGGGCATATTTATGCTGATGATAACATATTTAATGCTGAATGCTATTCAAGACATCAATTTTGAATTGTGACATCAGAAAAACAAATTTAATGCTCACTTGATTTTGTTATTTTGAGTTTATTTATGGCTTAAACTAGGATTTCATTCAGGTTGTTACATGTAGAAAAAGTCCAGACATTGCTAATAATAATTTCTGATATTATTTTCAGTGTGGTGGAGTTTGCGTCCTCTACAGATATGAAGACAGCTATAGATAAACTGGATGGTACAGAGATTAATGGTAGAAAAATTAAGATCATCTATGATGGACCTAAGAAAAGAAGGTAAAGTTCCCTTATCTATCTGACTGAAAGAACTGTCTAAAGGGCAACTATCTGCATTCTTTGGTAGTTGATCTGTATCTTGAATTATATGTCTCATCTTCAAATATACCTCAAACTAACAATCCAAACTAAAAAAACAGATTCAAGATCCAGAATTTCAATGGGAATTTCCTAAGCGTGATATACTTCCTCAAATGAAAAGTTCATAAGCTGCTACCAATAGATTGCCAATATGGATTTCTAGATTTGTTTTACTATTGGGCTAATTCTTACTTGGGTTTTATTATTTGAGGTATGTCTTGTTTTCAACCTCTATGACATTTTACAATGTTTGGTTTCTATTTCAGTCGAAGCCGATCTCGATCAAGAGGACGCCACAGCAGATCTCGTAGTCGAAGCAGGTCAAGAAGTCGCAGCAGAAGTCGAAGTAAATCTAGAAGTAGGAGTGGCAGTCGAAATGGAAAACGGGATTCAAGATCTAAGAGCCCTGCTCGTAAATCTAAATCTAGGTCACGATCTCGATCCCGTTCAGATTCACGTTCGAAATCTAGATCACCAGCTGAGAAAGCTGGTAGCGCAGCAAGAAATGACGATTAACTTAAATTTGTTTTATTATCAACTTATTTTGTGTTTCAGTATTTGAACATGCTTTCTAAATTTTCAAAAATTTCCTTATTTGGTAGATGTGTTAGGGCATATTTCTTCAACTTTAATATTTGACTAACTCTTTAGATTGTTTCCTTATCAACTTAGTTCTTCATTTTGAAATTTGAAAATGCTTTCTAAATTTGTCAATAATTCCCCTACTTGGTAGATTATTGGGTAGAAATAATTCATTTAGTGTTTCTTTTAGAAAATTATTCATGCTACATTTCCCAAGTTTGGTAGATGTGTTTTGGGGAATTTAGTGTTTCTTTTTGAAAATGCTGATTAAAATTGTTCATACGTTTCCCAAATTTGGTATATGTGTTAGATTCATTTATTTATCTTGTGGTTCACATTTCCAAAATGCTGTCATATTAGTACTATGTTTTAATGTTTATACTACTTACCTCTGATGGCTGTAAATAAGTTTAAGATTTGACATCAAGGCTTGAGATAATCATTTATACCAATCTCAACAGCGACGACCTTTAGAATGGCCCCTCATAAGTGACCCCTTCTGCTAAAACGCTATGCTAACTAAGCTCTTTTTGGCCCTTATATTTTTTTCTTAAAATGCATTTGGCCCTTTACAAAAATTACTTGGGAAGGCCTGACTTATACTAACTGTTCTCCATTGGACATAAAGTTGTCATCCAATCTAGCTTATATTAGTATGTAAATACATGTGGCCATATTACAATATTTTAAGCTGTTGGTCTTCAGCAATCCAGCACGTTGATTAATGTTTTAGCTTTATACGTTAAACCAGCTTACCCTGTACATTGTGTTTGTGATGTCCTCATTTGTAAATAATTCATATCAGACCTTTTTGTAATAAAAATTGAAAAATCAAAAATTGTTTTTCTGTCTCACAAATATATGTATTTAGCAATGTAACTATATAAGTATAAATGTTATTGCATACTTTTAGATAGTGAAATGTAGAGAATATACCAAAAATTGATTAGATGCGACAAACATACAAAAATATATGCATAGCCACGATGACACTAATATCAAAGGCAAATTTACTCCTTAGGCATCGATCATACAGCATCTAATCTAAAATGCACATAGGAAGGCTGAAAATTAAATAAATCCTTTGTTGTTTCGAATGAGAATTATTCCCCCTGAATACTCTTCATCGGAGACCAGAAAAGCATGTGCTCGTGACGTCACTGACCATGTGACTTTGTTGTCAAGGTCATAAAGACGCTTTGTTCTATTTATATATATATTGTGTGACAATCAAGACTACAAAGCCATTTTCCAAGAAACGCCATTCCACTTTGCTGAAGAAAAAAAAAATCGTGCTGTTTAGTTACAAATCGTAGGTATTTCTGAAACTGTTTTCTATTTGCAATTTGAAGACTTGGCAATGTTACAGCTTTCTACGTTGAAATAGAGACTCATGAATCGTTTTTGTGAAAGCATTTAGCAAGCTTGGTTTGACCTAGATTTCTTTTCTTCCATTTTTATTTTTGTTCACTGGTTACTGGCACTGGTTAGACTTGGTTGGAAGTGGTTAAGGTGCGTGATAGAAACACAAATGATGCGGCTATTCGTGCTAGTTTTGATTTTATCAAATAAAAATATCTGTCTGTGCCATGCTCAAAATTAGTTGGACCAGGGAAGTTAAAATGGCTGTACTGAAAGTTATTGCAAAAAAAGGGCATGGGCTCAAGTGTTTTGTAATATTTTGTATTGCCATAGCAGATAGCTTAATCAGATGGATTATGAACACAATAGAAAAGGCAAAGAGTACATGTTCTTACAAACATGATGCTATTACAAACTTAATTTCTACTGTTTCATTTTTAATGCCCATAAGCTTACATTATAGCTTGTAATCCAACGTTTCTATCTATTCTTAATTCTTGTCTATTTGCAATTTAAAGTGATTGTGAAGTGGTTTTCTAAACTTTGTATGTGTATCAGGGACACTGATAACATCAATTTGCTGAATGGAAATTGTAATAGTGCAAATTGATGCTATCAGTATTCCCGATACACATACATCAAGTATAAAACCACTTTACAATCCCTTTAAGGCTTTATGTACCGGTAATACTAATAGTGTACTGGCCTAGGTAATTTGGTTAGGTTCAATCATATAACCCTTTGTTCTATTGTGGTCACAGTCCTTATTATCCTTATATAAGCATGGCTTAATCAGAAATTTGAATTATTTTCTATCTAGATAATATAAAATGGGAACCCGAGTTTATATTGGAAGATTATCGCACCATACTAAGGAGAGAGATGTGGAGAAGTTTTTTAAATCTTACGGCAGAATCAGAGATATTATGATGAAAACTGGCTATGGCTTTGTTGTAAGTAAACTTGATAAAAAAAAATTTGAC
Source organism: Lottia scabra (assembly GCA_029955415.1). Lineage (NCBI taxonomy): Eukaryota > Metazoa > Mollusca > Gastropoda > Lottiidae > Lottia > Lottia scabra. The sequence continues at coordinate 2,606,529 of JARJEI010000010.1, forward strand.
ATCTCATGAATTTTTGAGTTGAATTTGGGAGGAATACATGACAGCTCAGAGCTTGGTCTGAGCCTGTAATGGTCCGAGCTATCCTTATTCCATTTCCATTTAGGAGCTGTGGTGGCTCATTGAGTTTTGTTCTTGCGTAGGCCTACCTGAAGGTCAAGAGTTCAATCCCAGCATGGACTGAAATATTAGCTTCAGATATTTCCTTCAGAATTTTCAACCTGGTTTCCCCCCGGTCAGTGGTGATGCAGGTTGGAGGTGCCGACTTGGAAAAAGAATCTAGTTCTTAAGATGGGGCATAAAACTATGACCCTGTGTGCTACATGTTGCATAAATATCATATATATGTGAAAGATCTCTTGATATTTTGAAGATATGGGAATGAAAAGTTGGTTGTGAATGTTAATTCATTTCCTTATTTCACTTATGTAATTGTTATATGATAGTGTTATATAATGTATCAGTGTATCAGGTAACAGCTGCTGTATAAATATGCTAATGTTATTTATGTATCATATATACATGTAAACAAGAAATTTGATACATTCTTCAGTCAAAAATGCAATGAATAATAAAAGTCTGTACAAGCAAAACAATTTAGCCAATCTTAAATCTTGTCCAGTGAATGACAAAATCGGGTGCAATGATTATTTAGTAGTGGACTTCCCATACAGGAAGTACCATCAGGTGTTTCGAAAAGAGAACTTATGTTTCTGTTCAACCTTCTTTATAGGGATGTTTTATTTGATTTCTGATTATAATTTGTTTACAGGAATTTGATGACCATAGGGATGCCGATGATGCTGTTTATGAATTAAATGGTAAAGATTTAATGGGAGAAAGGTGAGTTAACTGGTGCCTATCCCGTCTCGTTCAGACAGGATGGGGTACCTTAAAGATCCATTGACAATTTGAAATCAAAAATAAGAGAAGTCTATAGCCACTGTCCTTGCAAAATTTCCATCATTGCACACTGCATGGAGTTGGCCCGTCTCAATTAGCTCATAAAGATGCAGAAAAGCAGGATGTTAAACTCCATTTCATTTGAAAAAGAGGAACGAATATATTATATGATATTGAAAAGTTCACTAGCTGCTAACAATGTATTGCCAATGTGTTTGCATGGATTTCAAGATTTGTTATACGGTTGGCATCGTTCGTGCTTGAGTTATATATTAAAGTAATCAACTTGGATATTAAGGTTTGAATGTTGTATTTTATTTTAGAGTTGTTGTAAATCATGCTAGAGGACCCAGAAGTAATGATGACTACAGAGATCGTCGTGGTGGGGGAGGATTCAGGAGTCGTGGTGGTGGTGGAGGTTATAGCAGCAGCAGAGGCAGGGGAGGAAGTTACTTTGATAGAAGACAAGCTAGGAATGACAAGTAAGTCAAAATAATTTTCATACTTATATTTTTTCCATATATGACTTAAGTCCCACTAAGGTATGATTCAAATTTTCAATTTTAACACTAACACTGATATTTGTGGATATACATAATTTGAAGGATTAAATTTCGAGGGAGAGCTACAAAATTCCAGTTGCTGAGACACAAATGCCCCTTTGAAATCTGCTTTTGGCATTGATGATGATTAGACCATTAAATATTTAGTCAAAAGTTGGGCTTTTTGAGAGAATAGGACAACTTTATATATCTTATAAGACTCAAGAATTAAAACTTTACATTTAATTTAAGGTATGGACCACCAACAAGAACTGGTAATAGAGTGATAGTAGAGAACTTGTCGTCTAGAGTGAGCTGGCAGGTGGGTAGATTATAGTCACTATAATCCAGTGATGTCATATCTGTACTTCCGCTTTATGGCACCCTGTTATCGGCCGTATTCCTGTCACACTCTTTATTATTTTACTTTACGATATCATATCATAATAATTTCATGATTATTTTATTTTGTAGCATTCTAAGAATTGTATATAAATATGATTGATTTGAAAAGAGGGCTACCCGAGAATCACTCACGACTCACTTAGAGGGAGATAATTCAGAATAGGCTCAATCATCCAGTCTGCTTATACCTTAGATGGGGAAAATTCAATTCTGATAAAACACAGATTCATCCAAGCTTTGTAAATCCAATATCACCAGAGGTTGCCCAAGCTTTAGAATGTAGAAAATCAGAGGTTTAATACGAAGGATGGCTAATTTCATTTCACAAGAATTGGTGTTTTCTTTCGATGTCCTCCTCCTCGCTGTCTTGTTTGTTGGTTTGGTCTGCTCTTGTATTGAATATGAAGTGGCTAATATTAAATCACTGGAGAGCTAATTCAAAATGGCTTGATGTTGAGGAATAAATTGAGTATTATTAGAGTTTAAAATCAACTCTCAGACCCCACAAGGTGTCAAATTGAATCAAAACGAGATGAATTGTCGAGGTAATTTACTCCTAACAATTTTATTTGCCGATTTATTCGTACTCTACAATGTAAAATTTGATATTTTAAATATAAAAATTTTACTGCCTGCATTGAAAAAACAGAATGAATTGGAAAATATCGAAATATCATGCATTGCAAAAAAATAAAAACAGGATTTGAAGGGATGTGATTGAGAATGAAATATGTTTTTAGCTGATGACCGAATATTCCAGAGACACAAGTAAGAAGTTGAAAGTATATTAATATCGCTTGGTGTTTCAGTAATTAATAAAATGTTAACGATATATTGTAGGATTTGAAGGACTATATGAGACAAGCTGGTGAAGTGACTTATGCTGATGCTCATAAGAAGGAAAAGAATGTTGGGTAAGACATCATTTATTTCAATCTTCTTCCCCTTGTCTCAGTTGTCTGTGATACAGTTCAGAGGGTCATTAAAAAATCTTTCTTTTGAATGGGACAATAATCTGAAGTAAGATTTGAACGACATATAGAAAGTGGAACACATATAACAAAACACAATGCAATATTATGGAATATAACACACTTCTTTAATACAGTTAGGCATATAATGTTTCAACACAATATACACGTGTCGTCATTGGACTACTAATGTGTGACAGATCCCTCGACAATTGGACCCAGAAAAAAATAGATTATTGCTGCCATCATGGCAAAATTTCTTGCATGCATTCTGCTTGGCCTTGCATGCATCTAGCATATGGGTAGTAAAGTTAGTTTGATGATTATTTTTGGGGGTCATGTTTAAAATTGAAACAAGTATTTTTCAAATTTATTTTATTTTTCCAGTGTTGTTGAGTTTTCGTCAGCTTCAGATTTAAAGAATGCTATGAGTAAATTAGATGGAACAGAAATTAACGGTCGAAAGATTCATCTTATTGATGACAGTTCTAAAAGGTATGTTTAATTCTGACTCTATTGTCGTTTCTACAAATTAGAAACTATTAGTGACTTATGTATGAAAAAGGTTAACATGAATCAAGGTCCTATCTGTATATTAATTAGGAGGCATGGTTTAAACTACAATGCCTTGTGTTACTCTTAAGTTCCTGTTAGTTTCCCACAATTTTCACTTAACGACTTTCACAGCTCTTCCTGTCATGAGCTCTTCATAATACAAAATCTTGTATGCATTTTGTCTTTCACAAGTTTTGTGTACAATGCTTAAAGTTTCTTTGTTTTTATGAAAGATTTATATTTTGTTCTTTCAGGAGCAGAAGTCGTAGTCGAAGCCGATCACGAAGAAGAAGTTCTTCAAGAAGTCGATCCCGATCCAGGAGTCGAAGTGCTAGTCGTAGTAGAAGCAGGAGTGTCAGCCGAAAAAGGGATTCCAGATCAAGATCTAAGAGCCCTGCCCCACAGGCTTCAAAACCTAAATCTCGATCAAGGACCCCTCCCACTCCTTAGAATGGATTCAGGAACATATCTTGTTTCATGTACATAGAGGGAAATCTTTTTTCATCCATTTAAATCACTAGAAATGTGATACTAATCAACGTTTCACCACATGATGCAAAGATTTTTCGTCTTCATTTTTTTGTTTCAATAAATTTTTTTCATTTTTTGTGAACTTTTGTGCTAAGTTTTGTTAGAAATGCATTTTATTTTTGTCTGTAAGCTACAGTTCTGTTCCATTCAGTATTGCCTTTCTTCTTTGTGATTATTCTTCTTTTATGATATTTTTGAATTGTTCAATGGGAAAAGCATCCACTAATTTTTTGATTCATATTTCTTGACAACAGACTGTAATCTTGTGATGCAAAAATCATGTCCATGTTTGCTAGGTAACAATATTTTTTGAGTTCAAATCTTAAAGAATACTGGGGTCACAGCCACTGCTTCTGAGAGTCTTCTTTCAACCCCTCCCGTCCTCAATTAACCCATACAGGTGCAAAAAAAGAAGAATGTAAAAACTCCATTTCATTTCATTTATTTCAACCCCTGTCCAAATATGGTAATATGATTTTAAGATGTATTGAATGCAGAGGTTAAAAATTCTGTCTGTACTTTTGCATGATTATAAGGAGTTCTGTTGACATGAATACAGGTAGAAAACCTGTAAAAAGAAAACATGTTAACAGGCAATACAATAAGGTAACCTGTAAACAGGCCACATAAGATGATATGTTTACATGCCATACAAGAAGAAAGGTTTATGATATGTGAATTCAGTTGTATGTTTGTTTATTTCGTATTTGTATGTGATACTTAACTTTTATCATAATCTGATAAAAAATTAATTGAAGCCAATTTTGTTCTTGTGTAATTAGGTATTAATAAATATTTACCATGCATCTATCTTATTATGTAAATGCGTTGAGATTCGTTCTGAAGGTACAATTAATCGAAAGGTTATGTGCTACAGGCTGAACAGGTTTAAAATCTTGACTGTTTAATTTTGAAGATGAGAAGTTGTATGCCCCTGTCCTGGCAAAATTTACCTCATTGCATACTACATAGCCTTGCCGGTCTCTTAGTCCAATGGGGTTAAGGAAAGTAGAACTAAAAACTCCATTTTGTTCTATTCATTTCATATGAAACTCATAATTGCATGATGAGATTTGAACTTGCAATAAGGCAAGGGTATTTTACTCATTGTAGATGATCTGATCCCAAGCCTGATAAATCCTTCATTTTTGTCCCTCAAACATGATACATGAATATATAGACACAGCTTTATGGAGCAACAATCACTGGTTATAGATTGATGTAACGTTTAGACTTGTTCCCCCTTGTCCTCGGGCATTTGACAGGAAACGCATTGAAACTTTGCATAAAACTTTAACGTGCTTACAATTGCTGAATGCTATTTAAATGTGATGTTGTCTTGGGTTATATCTTAGAAACTGGGGAATGCTAGATTCTCCAGACCCTCTGCCTCCATACTAAAAAAATCATCAAAATCGTACAAGTTACTTCAAAGACACAAGTTTTCACAAAGCCATATTTATTTTTTAGAGTCTTCAATAAAAGCTACAAAATTACAACAAAGATTTTACACAATAAATTATTTCTTACAAAAAACAAGGATTATCTTAAACTGATTATTTACAAAAGAATGATCAACATCGAAGATATATATTATGAAATTAATAACATTATTAGAACATAAACATAACACAACTTTAAAATATATAGTTCTAGATTCATGACCTAGGCCTGTGCTTTTTTATGGAAATTTTATTCTCGTATCACTTCACACAACTTATTAGTATATTGTCATCAAATCTCATATTTAAAACTTATATTAAAGTAAAGAATTTGAAGGAAGAATTGAAATTGTAGAAAGCTTCCTATGGTAGTTATCTAAAGCAGGGGTGGATCCAAGGCGGGGCTCCTGCAGCTCGAGCTTCCCCTATTTTGAATTTGAAGCATGTTATATTTCAGAGCCCCCCCTTTCTCTAAATCCTGGATCCTCCCCTGTGAAGAATTCTCTAGATATTAGCCTCCAATGTAAAACCTATTGTGAATAAGATATTTCTCATTCTTTTTCAGGTCCACTTAACATGAAATGTATTCGTAAAACTTCAAAGTATCATTTCTAAATTATAAAAATTCACAGTACTTAAGTTTTCGATACTAAAATTATGAAGATAAGTAAGCCTATAATATTGAAATATATGTAAGTGAATAAAAATCTGTACGAGTAAAACAATACCGTTAATCAAAATCGCATTCAAAAACGTGGAGAGCAATAGTTATATAGTAGTGTACTACTCCAAAGAGAAGTACCATCAGGTGTTTCGAAAAGAGTAAGCATGGTCTGCTTCGCTTGCGACTACTATATATATGTAAGTGAATAACAGTATATTATTATAGAGATATAAAGTTATTGATTGCAGATGTTACAACTATAATAATAATAGAAATATAACACTGGTATATCATAAATTATGTATATTAATGTTCAATACAAACACAATATATTGGAATATTTAATAGACAAGAGAATTGATTGCTTGCTATCAATATAACAGAATGCATCTCAACATAACTGCACTGTATATTCAAACAAACAGTAGAGTGGTTTGGCTCAAAATAACATACAAGATATTCACTAAAAGCTTTTAACCTCTCTTGTGTTGCCATCAAGTTTACTGTCCTCAAAAGCCTAATATTTTATTCACTGCCAAACAACTTAAATTTAGAAAATACTGAAATATTACTTAACTGGAAGCTTTTTTTCAATATAAATTAAATATTGAAAACAGATGAGAGAAAAGTTAGAAATCAAGATTCTTCCAAAATAATTGATAACATCAATTCCATATATTCACAGCATCTAACTTGTTTCAAGCATTCAGAAATGCAAAGAAGAAACACGTAGCCTTATGACAAATCAGAATATTTATCAAAATTCAAACGCAAGATGCAATACCCATATTAGTGAAGAAGCAGTTGTTAGAAGAAGCTATAATAGAATTAACAATGAATATACTATTTTATATAGAATTTAATATTTAAAAGCAACATATATTATATATTATAATTATTATTTAACTTTGGTTTTCGATATCAGAAATATTCAATTTACTTATTTGGGAATGTGGGATTTTTCCTTTACAATTATGCAGGTGGGAGTCAATATTTCTGACATCTTAGTCTCTAACACCAAGACTGCTGTCTATTCATCAGTTTTGCAATGACAAAGTAAGACTGGATGTTCGAGATTAACATCATCTAAATCTATTTCTACCAGCAGACTAAACAGTAATATTTCGTGGTATTTGCGATTACACTTATCAAGCAATCAACATTTCATTTACAGCTATGCTAACTGGTCTGTGATCCATAAGAAAAATGAATTAAGACATTATTTACATTTTGAATGTTTTTTTATGATAATTTAGTTCAGTTTCCTTACCAATTTTTCTTGATAATAACTTACTTGCTGGCTATTTTGAAATTGGTAATTCTGATGTTCTTATAAATTCTCAAGATACTGATTTAACAAATACTGAAGTTCTTATTGAGCTTAAAATTTACATTTCCATTCCTTACTGTACTTTACTTATCTTGACTAAATGCTTGTTTAATGTCATGATAAAACTGGTTCTATAAAAACTTATAATTGTAAAACAGTTTTCTGATTAATCTATTGAATCACAAGATGTTTGATCTTAATTTTTTTTCGATTTTAAATTTTTGATTAAAAACATAACAACTACAAGAGAAATACTGTTGAAGGCAGTTTATATACAGCGTTCTATATGATACAAGATACTAGGAAAATTTGCACTTAGCCCAATAATATCATTGAAAGTCGAACATGGGGATTTAAAAAATTGAAGCAATTGTAACATTTGCAAGCCATATATTTAAAGGGATTGTAAAGAGGTTTTCTAAACTTTGTATGTGTATCAGGGACACCGATAGCATCAATTTGCGCCATTCCAATTTCCATTCCGATGTCTGTGGTTCTTGCAATTCCCTGTTACAAATACAAAGTTTAGAAAACCTCTTTACAATCCCTTTAAGGGGAGAGGCCAGTCAAAAAAGTACCTAAAACAATAAGTGGACTTTATCCTGCTTATATTTTGATTTGCAAAATTGTAATTGCTTGACTATGCATATCAACGATAAAGCATACAAACTTTTATGTGAATAACTTTTAAAGCTTGGGCCTTATTCTCGAAAACTAGACTTAAGATGATTTTATTGTTCTAGTTATCTTATTGATCAATCACTAAAATTGATATTAAATGTAGTCCTATGATCCAATCAGATCACTGTATTTTTTAAAATCTGTATTCTATCTAAGTTAAGTTTTCGAGATTAAGGCCCTTGATTTTTAATTAAGAATATTATATTAAAAGGCAATGATCAAGACAGCAGAATGATTGAAACATGTAAAGTTATTAAACCTACAACTACAACTATATTATAATACAGATATGATCTTATAGAAGGTTTGACTATCATGATAACACTGTTACAAGCTCAATTTGGACCTTCTTTATATTCACAGCTTAAAAGAAACCCTTTTAGATGCTTTGGTGTCATGTTCACAATATCAAGCTATATACAGAGATTGGAATAGTTTGATATTGTGAAGATGCTATGAGTTTACAATATCAAGCTATTGCAAACTGTGAAAATGCTTTGCATATGGCCTTCTCAACTCATATTTAGCTCTCTGTGTATTTTTACATTTAAACAAAAAAAGCCATAGCTACATTCTTTTCTTGCCATTTGATAATTCGCACTACAATAAGTCATAAAATTTTCAAATATTTCCGCATAAATTTGATGCAACCTTTCCAAAAGGGTAAAACTTGAAAACTATCCACAAAGCTAAAAGAAAGTGGCAATCAATGAAGTCTTAACCCTTTGATAAGTAAAGAGACAAATATGACGTCACAGATGAAAGGAGCAGAGCGACATAAATGTCACTAAAGTGACACATGTTATAACCATGCTATAACGTTATTAACGTCAAATTAAGTCACTCCCTACAGTATGACGTCATAATTAAACTCACTGCTCAAAGGATTAAATTGCGCTCTGAACAGTGTTACACATTACCTTGATGTTATTATAAAATGGTTTTATATACAAGTTGTTTATAGGAAGTATGGTGTTATACGATCTATTTACATATTGGTTTTTATCTGGTCAGTGCCGTAGTTTAAATATTCACATTTAAACTTTTAAAATAGCATAAATATACATCAAATATTCTAAATATCCCACTACATAATAATTTATTTACAATAGCTTGTCAGTTAATTTGGTTTGGACCATCTTCAATGAGAGACATCCACAAGTATGTAATTAAAGAGATTGTAAAGAGGTTTTCTAAACTTTGTATGTGTGTCAGGGACACTTACAGCATCAATTTGCGCCATTCTAATTTCCATTCTGACGTCTGTGGTTCTTGCAGTGTTACTAAAACTAAGCATTTCATAATGTTTACTATCACAAAGGCTCTTTATTACAATATTTAAGTCCTAACGTTTAAGCATTTCTATATGGCCCTGATACATATAAAGAAGCTAGAAAAACCTCTTAACAATCTCTCTTTAATTCTTGAATTATGTACCTTATTCGCTCCCTGGGAAAGCACAATGATTTATAAACATTAAGCAAGTTTAAAATGTAAAATTTTAATATCCATTGAGATATTTCATGCAGCAGCATCCAATATAACATTGTGCTGTAAGATTTTCCATAAAAAAACATTAGTCGAGTTTGAAATGTAAAATTTCCCAATCCATTGAGACATTCAAGTATATCACATTTAAGAAACAAAACTTGAATGGGTGGGTTGCCCAGGTTGACTAGTTGGTACAAAAAACGTATCCCAGATGAAGGAAATAGCGACCATTAAAATAAAGCAGTTATAATTTGTGCCATGTTTATGTTTGAAGATGATCGAAATGGAAGGACTGTTTCTTCCTAAATGTGCATTTCCATTTAAAGCCATATCTATGAAAGTTCAAAAACATAACTATGGTACATGATTGACTTATCAATTTCTACATAACTAAATGCAAAATACATATATCATTCTAAACTTCCTAACTTCCTAAGCTTAAAGGGATTGTAAAGAAGTTTTCTAAACTTTGTATGTGTATCGGGGACACTGATAGCATCAATTTGCGCCATTCTAATTTCCATTCCGATGTCTGTGGTTCTTGCAATTCTACTAAAACTAACGCGTTTTATGACGTCACTAATAGTGATCTGCATATATATTAATAGCAGCTTCTGGTAGATCACTGTTAGTGACGTCATAAAATGCGTTAGTTTTAACGGAATTGCAAGAACAACAGACGTCAGAATGGAAATTGGAATGGCATAAATCAGTGTCCCTGATACACAAACAAAGTTTAGAAAATCACTTCACAATCTCTTTAACAGCTTCAAGCATCATTGTAAGTAAGCAAACAGATGAAGCAATATTATAAAGTTACTAAGTTACCATTCAAGGATCACTTACTAATTACTGTATGCCTCATAGTCAAATTACTGTTATACACACTTCTTTGATATAATGTTATGAAAGCAAGATTATATACTGATCAAGCTATAATATCATTGATATTTGTATATAATATAATATCGGAACTAGAATTCACAATAAATTAATAAATATATAACTACAAAGACAAGATAATATACTATAGATTATTAACAATCATTGTATTTCACTACAAGATGGCAGTAAAGTTGAGAAAATTGATCAATGTGTAAAAAATATGCGAGCTTTTTCAAAATTATGTCTTATATAATAACTAAGGATATTGTTTATATAGTGTGTAATGTGTCAGAATAACATGGCAAATTATTGGGATAACGGACTGGCAGTAATATTGAGAAATTTGATTATTTTGTGAAAAATATGCTAGCTTTTTCAAAATTATGTCTTATATAATATTAATCAAGGTCCATTGTTTATATGATTTATTTTAATAGAATAATGTGACAAATTATTGGGATAATGGACTGACATAATTTGTTGCAATAGTATCGCCATATGCAGTGGCATATGAAGGGGGAGGGAGCATGGTGCCATGCAATGCATCCCACCCCCTCCCCCCCTTAAAAAATTTAGCGCTACACCACTGGCCATATGCTCACTATTCCAATCGATTTCAAAATCATGCCTTACATAATAAATTAGTCAGTCACAGAATATTGTGCTGTAATATTAGATTGTGCTATATCAATCCGTTTAAATGCTATACTGGCAGTTTTCTACACGAGATCACAAGAACACATTGCACTAGATAAATTATCAGCCATGTCTAAGATCATTAAAAACACTAAGATATATGGATATACTACTTCTTCATTTATTACATACTACGTTTCGAAACACATACAGGTAACGTTATCAAGTAAAAAATACTTTTTTTACTATTTTTTACTTGATAACGTTACCTGTATGTGTTTCGAAACGTAGTATGTAATAAATGAAGAAGTAGTATATCCATATATCTTAGTGTTTTTAATGTACCTTCCTACTTCTATATGTCTTATAAACATAATATCTAAGATCAGTTGAAATTATGCCATGCAAAATGATAAGAAATTGCCATAGATGATAATGACTTGCCAAAGATGACTACTTGCCATAGATGATAATGACTTGCCAAAGATAATAATGACTTGCCAAAGATGATAATACTATGCCTAAAAATAATGCCTTGCCACAGATGACTACTTGCCATAGATGATGACTTTCAAGCAATGATTATGCTTTGCCAAAAATCATTATGACTTGCTAGAAATGATTATGCTTTGCCAAAAAATGATTATGCCATGCAAGAAATGTACAATATGAGATGTTTTCAGATAAAAAATGGATGATATTTTACATTATGACGTGACAATTGAGACAATTAAGCTATTTATGATTTTTCAAGTTTTGCCAACCTTTTTTTTTAATTTTACCTTTTTGATATAAAAACATTGATCGGCATTTTGATTAAAACACGTAGAAGCTGTGAGGCCAGCAGCACAAAGTGATTCTTGTAATGGAGAACCAGGTCACTTTTCTCATGAAATCTGTTACAAGAATTTTTTGTTATGGAATTTCTTATTGAGAAATAACATACTGATAATAAAAAGTGATCGAAAGATTTTTGTGAAAAGACCTTATTTCTGTAAATGCTTTTTGCTCTAGAGCTAAGATCCTTATGATCCTGGATTCTGAATATTACAAAGAATGAATTGGTTTGACCACTAACTTGTGCTGCTGGCTTCGAATTTGATCATTGTCGCGTCTTCGCTGGTAGTATTTGATTTACAAACAACATTGAATAACATTGAAACAGAGTAGAGTAAAAGTTTGGTATAAAAAGCTAGGTAATATATCTAGCACTATCATTTAAACAACTTGGCATCCATCTTGAATTTCGGCAGCCATCTTGAATTCTGGTAGCCATCTTGAATCATGGCTTCCTTCTTGTGTTTTTGGTGTAAACATTACGTTGGACATAATACTGAAAGAGAATAATGAAGAATCAATTGAACAATGTGCAACTTAAACGATATTAGCAAAGTGGACTTTTCAAAATGAAGGCTTCGTTGACAAACCAACATCCAGAATAACATTAGGGGCATGCTTGATTGACAAGTTTGGATGTTCAGGATTTATGGAATAAAACAAATTGTACAGAGTTCAGAATGCGTTCAAACTGTTCCAAAAAAATAGTAGGTGTAGACAGAATTCAAAATGGCGGAGAAGGAAATAAATGGGTAAATTTTGAATGGACAGATCCATTTCAGTATTGTGCGAATTGGAACAGTCGGAACTAGTTCAGAACTCTCAAATAGAGCGTGACATAGATATTCCCCAGAAGAATGATTCAAGGGAGATCATCCTTTCCACCGAAGAGGCTTTACTTCAAATTTATTCAAGTTAACCTACCTTTAAGAATATAATCAGTAAGGAGAGTAGGGACTGTTGAACTGTCTTCATTTATTGCCTGCAAAACTACAACAACAAAGATTTGTATATATAAATATAAAGAGTTAAAGTGATTTTCTATACTTTGTATGTGTATCAGGGACACTGATAGCATCAATTTGCACCATTCCAATTTCCATTTCGACATCTGTGGTTCTGGAAATTCTATTTAGACTAAGCTTTTTGTTAGGTCATTATGGCAAAGGTCTTTATATCCTTTCATCAGTTTTTGTGACACTAATATCACAGACTTAAAATTTTGACAACAAATTGCTTGTGTTTTATAATGAATTACTTACTTTTAATATAAATCTGCAATTGTTCGGAGGTTGGGGCACCTTGATTTGTATGATATGGTATCACTGTTGTTAAATGCTGTAATAAATATTATAACAATAATAATACTGAAAATTTTCCATTCATGCAATTTTTAGTGTTCAATGAAAGCGACCGGATAGCGGCTTTAGCCTACCCTTTATTTACTAGTGAGCTTTTACATGCAGTCTGTAACACACAGGGCCTTAGTAAATTGTCCAAAAAGACAGGGTTAAGTAATGGGGCCACAAAAATTACATGGATATCAAAGCACTATGCATTTAAGACCTTCTGTGCCTGTTTCTCTCAGGGGTCATCATGGTGCCCTTTAGCCCCACTCCAGGGTCATCCTATCAAGTAGAAATCGAGACAAAATACTTACTGCATTAACAGGAGATTCTGCAGCTCCATTATTGTTATTATGACTAAAACTTTTAGATTTCTTTTTCTTCTTATCTACGTTATTATCGCGTCGTTTTTTCTGTATGGTCAGCAGCAAGGATATAAACTGGTTCTTGAGTTCTTTATCATATTCTAGTTCATCACGTAGAGCTAGTTCATGTACCAACATACCAGATAACTCCTTTATTGTCATCTCGTACTCATTTAATACTTCATTTATCTCACTACTACTCATATCTTTCATTTCTGAAAAAAAAAGAAAATTTTTTGTAGAACAAAAAGTTAAGTCATATTGGTCACTAAATTAACCAATAGTTTCATTTCTGAAACAAACAAAACAAAGATTGTTAGACTGAAAACTTTTTGGACAACTTTGTCTTTGACAATGTATGGATGCATGAAAAAAATGGTGCAGAGCAGTCCTTCTCAAGACAACTTCCTGAAGTGAAGGGCCAACGCTGATTGAGAAGGCCTGGTCTAGAGTTACGTTCCTTTTAGGCTGCGGATTTTTAAGTAACTTGATATTTTAAAAAATTACTCAAAATCAATCTGAAGTGTTATGGGGCTTGGGCAAGAATATGCTCAAATACTGCGATTTTTAAGTGGAAATAGAGCAAAATTTCAGGCCCAAGGGGAGCCCTTCCCCTAAATATGCAACTGAAAGTAGGCTAACGAAATAAAGAGCAGACTAATTAGTATAAAGACAGAATAAACCAGTTGAATAATATTCTTATTCACAGGTTTCAAGTGTTATAATATAACTTATCTATACAATTATACAAGTTTTGAAAAACGCTTCAAGTTTTTTTGTTCTTTCTTTCGAGTAGGTATCGCTTTAATTTCCTTCACCTTGTCATTAACACACATTAGCTTTTAGTCTGAATTGTGTTCTAACTGTCACTCAATACTCTCATTTCCTGTATTTTGATCACGATGGTCAACATGTTTTTCCCCCGTCAAAGTCCAGATCAATTTCTATTTTTAAACTGAACTGAGATAATCATCTAATACAACACAATCTTTGCAAATATTTGTTATTTTCCATGAATAGAACATTGGCATGGTCATAAACACTTGTATCAACTTGGGAACTAGACTAGCGTGCTAGATAACTTCGTATTATGTACCGGTATACTATACGGTAATCGCCATATTCAATAAATTATAGTTCAGCCAATCACAACCATTCAGAGGGTGTTGTCTTCGTTCACGGTAAAAATGGCAAATCAAAATCAATCTTCGAACAAGAGTTATCTTCTATCAAGACAATTTAATGACTTGGCCATGATAGGCGGCCATCTTGACTGATAAATGGGTAGGAAAAGACAACTCTTCTTGGAGATTGATCTAGATTGGTTGTTTTTACAACACTCTCTGAAGAATGATTTTGATTGGCTGAACTATTTTGTTTTCAATATGGCAATCTCTCTATAATATACGAGGTTATCTAGTCTAGTTCTAAAGATATTACGAGTGATAATCATCTAATGGGCCATCGACCAGACATTTATTCCCAATGAAAATTCACTTTTATTTAAATTCAGACTAATTCTTATCAATGTGGAATAAGGTTTGACATGTGACCAACTTATCAGAAAATAATGGTACACTTTAAACACAGTCCACCATAGTTGATTTGGCTGTATTTACAGTAGAGCAACTCAAATGATCATTTTTGCAATGAATCTGTTGAATATCATAGTTAAATGACTTCCTTAATCCAAATGAATCATACAAAAAAAAACTTCTGGGTTTTATAATACTACTTGCTATTTTTGTGCAAATTATTTTAATATGGTGAGTGGTGACAAAGGTTGGATATTATAAATACTCTGCACATAATTCACAATTTTATTATTGTAAATCAAAGCTGTTAGTCTCTAAGAGATATGTCAAGAAAGCCTGTTAAGCCCTTGTGTTCTCTAATGTTGGCAAAGAAAAGTTGTGTTTACCTGCTTCTGTATAATGTGGAAGTTTGAGGAGATTTTCTTTAAATTCAGCATAATGTATATCTTCTGGTGTTTCTTCAAGTTCTACTGTACCTTCTTCTAAATTCGTATCCTGAAAATAACAATCAAATGAAAGTTGAATTGGTTCTAAACTAGTGTCCACAAGAAACTATACCAACTTATTTTCAAAATTGTTTTTTTTCACTAAGTGAATTGTCTAGTATGAAAACATGTCAATTCGTATTACACATCTCAAACACAGAATTGTCGATTAAAAATACCGGGAACATGTGATCACTTCCTGGGGAAAAAGTATAACACCAATCTTGGGCGGATCCAAGGGGAGGAGGGGAGGCTCCCTTTGGCGCTCGCGGTACCGTTGAATTTGAAGCATGTTATATATTAGAGCCCCCCCCCCCCCCCCCCCTTCTCTAAATCTTGGATCTGTCCCTGCCAATCCTCAACTTCTGCTTTGTTTGGTTTTTTATTATGTCGTTGCAAACAGGTGGTATTGTTTCTTTTGGTCATTATGTTTGCATGATTATATTTAGAAACTTATTTCCAAATATAGAAGCATTTCACTAGCGCTAAGTGGTAAATGTTTCCTCATAAGAAAAGAAATGTACGTAAAAGGCTTCAGACATGTTTAATATAGATTATCCGATTTGTTATAGCACAAGTAGTTATTATTCTAAACATATCCCACAATCCATCATGTTTATCGTCTGAAACTTATATTTTCTACTTGTCTTTTTACAAATTAGGATTATCTACTTGTCTTTTTAACAAATAAGGATTTTTAACTTGTCTTTTTTTATACCAGTTAGAATACTAATTGTTGCGAAAATAAAATTGGCTGTTGGACTAGGTATTATAAATTTCAGTGACTTGTTCCGTTCATTTTTTATCTCTTCAGACTTATCAGACTGACATTGACTCTTATTTTTTATTGTCAATTGTCGTGGGATCTTTAACATGCAAGTCCTCAGTTTATTGTCCCATCTAAACTATAAGATATGACATGCATCACTAACAGGAGAAAAAATACTTGAAAAACCAGAAGATATGATCTTGACAAATTCTGCTGATTACACTGAACCTTCAGGTTAGCAAGCATACCTCAGGATCAACCAATGCTTTCTGATTTGACTATTACAACTGAACCAGTGCCTGCGAACTCAGTCCAATGCATTTTGACCTAGATTTATACTATATATATAACTTGACCATTTCAGATTTCTTAGATGTTTAACTTCTAGAGATTACCAGCATTATTTCTTATAAAATATTTATTTAACAAAATCTCGATCGTTACATCTTAAGATTTTTTTAAATCATTTTGTACTTTGATGGTGCTTCATTTTAATAAGGCTTCAAGCCATAAATGATCTTGTTCTGCTTTACTTCTTGAAACAAGAATTTGAAAGATTTTGAACCATACAAGAGATTTTTGAAACACTTCATTTTTCCAATAAGTAATGTTTATTTGCAAATCTACCAAAAATAGGCCAGAATCAGATTTAGATCCTCAGTAGAACCTTTACAACAACATGTTCAGTAAATACCAGAACGTGGAATAACACACCTCTATACAGCAGCGCTAACACAATAGAGGATGACCTCATCGCTATTAGATACGACCTTTAACAAGTCAGGGGAAGTAATCAATAATCTATATTTACTAACGATGTGGGAATATTACAATTTATCTCATTACATTCACAACTTTTCTTTAAGACGCAGTTTTTACAAATATTGGATATCGGGGAATTTCTTGTTAATTGCTTTCAACTCCGTCTTAAAAACTCAATTGAAACCAACCAAACAAACTAGACATTCAAAGTAGTAATATTTTCTACGGTTTAATGAAATAGGCGGACTGCTTTCAAATCATAGAAACTATTCAAACCCATCCAACCCATTCCAAACAGACATTTGAGACAATCTTATTACAAATCTTCGGTCTACTTCACAAATTTTCAACTAAAAATTGCAGTTAGCAACAAATTCAAGGAATTTAAAAATCTCATTCCAATAAAATGTCTGTCAAATCTGCAATTACAAACTGACTCAGTTTTTCTGTCAAAAAACTGTCAAATTCTTTGTTAAATTTTGTGGTCTGTATTCACACTCAATATATTGTTAAAAATGTCCGATTGGCAAAAAAATAAATCAACAGCCCTGAAACTGAGCCAGAAATAAAATCAAATTCCTTGGCTATTATTAAAAAGATGCATTGGAGTTAAAAACGGGAAGATTACTTTCTGCGTCATAAGATATCTTCATTCTCCATGTCAACTTTGAATTCCTTGAAACTAAAAAATTCAGGTTCTGAGACTAAAATTTTATTGTTTTAACGAATAGTATCCCTTTAAAATAATAAATAGATATACGCTTACCTGCATCATGGATTCGATCTCACTGATGACATCATCAGCTGATATAATATTATCATCGTCTGATAATCTGTTTAATATTAACGAATGCATATCAAACGCTTGGGCTAATTCTTCATCATCTGATAGATCTAAATCTTGTACATCTTCTTCCTGGAAATATATAAAATAGTTAAATTAGATAGTTGAAAATGACTGCCAGTGTTACGAGAGATTGATGGAGCAAAAATAACATACACCAACATAGCTACTACCAATAGTTAAATTAGATACTTGATGATAAAATACATATCCATTATAAAGAGAGTATGCCAGAGCAAACAGAAGCACTTTGGTGTTTTGACTCCTTCGCCCTCTTCCAAGATAAATTAAAACATAGTTTAGTTAGAGATTTGACGATGACATACATCAACATAGACAACATAAACGAGAAATGGCAGGACCAAAAAATCAGTTTGTGTTTCTCCTCCTTCAATATCTTCCAAGACAAATCATAATAAATGTTAAACATAATTTGAATATAAACACATCTTATAGGAACAACAATCACTGGTTCTATAATAAAACCAAAGTACGAACAATCCCAACCGTAAAACAAATCTCGAAATCAGCACATTGGCAATACATATGAGGAAGTATATCAATATATGAGTAAATATTTCATAATGAAAAGTAGTATCAAGTGTCTAGAAGAGTTTGCAATGCAATGTTTCACCTGTTTCCTCCAATGACCTCAGGTACACTGATATAAAGTGCAAACTATATAAGATTTAATTTACTTATTATAAGAAAACAAAAGAGGTAAAGTAGTTTTATTAGTAGATGAAATGCGTTAGTTTTAGTGGAATTGCAAGAACCACAGACGTTGGAATGGAAATTGGCATGGCGCAAATTGATGCTATCTGTGTCCCTGATACAAATACAAGGTTTAGAAAAAGGCTTTACAATTACAATCCCTTTAAATTACTTATTATAAGAAAAGACAAGAGGTAAAGTGGTTTTATTAGTAGATAATAGTATACATGGTATTTAATATTAGTATTTATAAGTTATAACTGGTGTTGGTTGGAGATCAGAGACAAAGAATTCAAAGAAAATCAAATAATTGTCCTTATGTCCTTTATATTGAAAGGTTATGTCATGTATGTGAGTCTGGGACACTGATAGCATCAATTGGCGCCATTCAGAAGTCTGTGGTTCTTGCAATTACACTAAAACTAACGCTATTTTAGACGTCACGTCACAACCAGTGATCTCCATAGATTTCAATAGTAGCTTCCCGTAGATCACTGTCAGTGACTTCATAAAACACGTTAGTTTTAGTGAAATTGCAAGAACCACAGACGTCGGAATAGAAATTGGAATGTCGCAAATTGATGCTATTAGTGTACCCAAAACCTCTTTACAATCCCTTACAAAGGGATGAATGAACATTCAGACAACAAAAATGTAGCAGTAAAATGAGATTATTAACCCCAGAACATAAAACTAAAACTATCGAGTCTTATCAAGAACAGAAGGGACGTTTCTTTTTCCTTTTGGTATATATTGAGAAAGCATGTCAAGTTTCCCCTCAATAATTTTCCATGATCGTTTGCTGTCCATGTCTTGGATAAGTTTACTCACTATTGTACGTGAAATTCTTAGAACTTTATGGTGGTCAAGAAGCTACAAGCTTATTAAAAGACCGGTTTACAATTGATAATAAAATTGATAGGGTATAAAACTCCTACTTTTGTACTTTTGTTTTGTTTTTAAAAAAAACAGAACACTTGTCTGGTGCTATTTTAAGCAATAATCATTTATAAAAATAACATTTGATAAAGCTGTTTTTATATTTCAAATTAAAATAAATATGCTGGTTTTTTTTTTTCAAATTAAAATTGATACGTTTTTTTTTTTTCAAATTAAAATTAATACGTTTTTTTTTTTTCAAATTAAAATTGATATGTTTTCAAGTGTTGTAAAAGATAATAGACTGTCAGTTGATATGAAATATTAACGAGGACAGACTGAAATATTGAGAAAAACATGTCAAACTTCTAAATACCAAGGTGACCGCAATCTAAATAATTATTATATTTAAATTATCACCAATTTCAATAAAACAGACATTTCAACAAAATCCAAAACACAATCAAGATAATTTAAACAGTTCAGTGTCTACCAGGGGCGCATTTTTAAAAAAAAAATAAAAACATGTCAAACTTTTAAATACCAAGGTGACCGCAATCTTCATAATCATTAAATTTAAATTATTACCAATTCCAATAAAACAGACATTTCAACAAAATCCAAAACACAATCAAGATAATTTAAACAGTGTCTACCAGGGGCGAATTTTTAAAAAAAAATAAAAACATGTCAAAACTTTTAAATACCAAGGTGACCGCAATTTAAATAATTATTATACTGGAAAGTACACTAAATCCAACCAAATCCCAAACACAATCTAGATAAACAGTTGAGAGTGTACCAGGGGCATACGTTTCTCAAATAACTGTACAACTTGCAATTGACCTTTGATTGCTCTAAGATTTTTTTTGGAGAAACAGCTTCATAATGACAAGAATTTAGACCAAATCTGAACCAAAATCTAAAAATTTTAAAATTTGTGCTTATCATTATCTTCCCTTTAAAGTCTTGTAAGATATATCTATCAAAATATACATTTTGTAAAGTAAATTTTGCTTTTTTACCAATGGTAATGGAAGGTGTTTATAAACTTTATTTGGTTACCATTAGCATTATTTCCAACTCTCATTATGATATCAACACAGGCAGGTTGGTAGGTAAATAACAAGTTAACTTCACTGCCAGCCGATACTGATATCACAATATAAATACCTCAGAATGCCCTATAAATAGACCCACATTGTCACTTCAAAACATCAATTTGAACTTCTATTAATTTATGGCTTCATTACAATCACTAACATCTCTCAGAATGATTCAATCAATTATTATCAGACCAAAATTGGCGCCAAGGTCATATCAGGTTAGAATAGCACTCGTATCTACTTCGGAACTAAACTAAGTGGCTAGATAACCTCCTCGAATACTAAGCGGTAGTCGCCATATTGAATAAATTATAATTCAACCAATCACAATCATTCTTCAGAGAGTGTTATATTCTTTCGCAGTAAAAACAGCCAATCAAAATCAATCTTCAAACAAGAGTTGTCCTTTCCTGCCCATTTACCGGGCAAGATGGCCGTCCATCATTGCCGAATCATGACATAGTCTCGAACAAAATTGGCAAGGTCATATCAGGTCAGAATAGGTTACTATGACATCGACTAATGGCACCATGCCATGACAAGCAGCCACCTTCATCAGATTTATTATGGAATAAAACAATGTCTTCTAGCTATTGTTCTAATGATCCCTTGACATTTGGAAATCAAAAAGAATAATGGGTTAATGCTGCTGGCAAAATTTACTCATTGCACACTACATGGCATTTGCTTGTTCTCATTTGCCAAAAAGATGCAGATAATTGGGACATTTAATTTCTAGCCACTATTTTACATTGAGTAGGAGGCATTCATTACAAAAAACCATTACAATCTTATTCAAAACAAAGAGTAGGCTAATCAACTGTCCTGACAAAATTTCCCTTACTGCACACTGCATGGCATTTGTTTGTTCTTATTACCCCAATAGGTGCAGATAAATGGGACGCTTTGATTTCATTTCTAGCCAATATTTTAGGAAGCATTACAAAATCCATTATTTAATCTTACTCCAAATAAAGAGTAAAGGCTAACAAAATTTCCCTCATTGCACACTACCCTAATTACCCCCATATGTGCCGATAAGTGGGACTTAAAACACTTCCATTTCATTTCTAGCAACTATTTGACATTGAGTAGGAGGCATTTATTACAAAATCCATTAAAATCTTTCTGAAGGCAAACACTTTTCTTCGCACTAAAAACATGAAAACATCTAGCAGTTATTATCTTTAATCATACTCTTGTAAAGTCATAAAACAATGTATTATCACACCATGATTACACTGGTAATCATGCTGAACATTCTTTGAAGCTTTTTAAATTTGAACACACAATTGACTGATTTCCAACATCGAGGACAAGAATTAACTGCACTTTAAAATATATAGTTCTAGATTCATGACCTAGGCCAGTGCTTTTTTTATGGGAATTTTATTCTCATATCACCGTAACACAACCTCATATTAATCTTTTTTTAACAATATTAATACATGAATATGAAAAGAAGGGCTGGGGTATAGTGCCATAGCCACTCACTCTGGCCCAAAAATTTGCTGTATTTGCTGTATTTGAACATTCTTAAACTGATCTGGAAAGGGAACTTCATTTAAACACTCAAAACATGACTTGGCCAAGTCCTTATCTGATTTTGTCAGGCATGACTAGAGCAACTACATGTATAATCAAACAAAATACCAATCCAAAGTATGTGTGGTGTGATGTTCACATAAAACACATGCAAGTTTATTTGTTTTTATACTAATAATAGCTCTGTCGGTAGCGAGGTTGGATTTTTGTCAGGTGATTAGTTGCCTTGGGTTCAAATTCCTCTCAAGATAAGACAAATTCTGAAGCTATGACCAGTGCTTTTGGAAGCAAGCTATCAGCTTTCACCCATTATCAAGAAGCTAATACAAAATTTACAAGACTACAAAGGCTTAATGCTTGAAAATTCGTTGACATCTACTGATAAGTTATGAGAGCTTTGGTCAGAACAGAACAAAAACAATCCCAAGTATGTGTGGTTGTCAGAAAACACATGCTAGTTTATTTGTTTACACATAACAACATGATAAAATAACATAATAAATCAACATAATTATCATGATGATTATCATTAACATAATGATTATATACACAACATAATATTGGCACTGTGACAACATCTTTAAACTATCTTTGCCCTGGTTTTTTAAAGCTTATTTGCAGTGGGAACAAGATTCACAAATGAATGGAGCTAACTACCTACTTTTCTTCACCTGTTTGGACTAACAAGGACAGAAAAACAGCCTGCAGTGTGCAATGAGGAAAAAAATCTATTATACTCAAGTTCAACAATCTTTGCATCTATAATATTATCCTTCAAAGGACAATTTGATGTCATACATAATAAGCAGATTTTGAGAACTCAAAACAACACCTTAAAGTGTGCAATAAGGGAAATCGATTTAGATTTCCAGCTGTAGATTGATATAATTAGGAACCTCTGTATATTGTCAAAAGTGATCAACAAAACGCCACAACAGTAGTTGAATTATGTTTATAGGTAAAGATACTTTAAATTGTGATGTATATAAACCAGTGAGTGATAAATACTTTAAGATATTCTTAATATCCAGTGCCAATTTACACAACAATATACCAGTCAGGTGGCAATATATCACTTATATCACTTCATACCTTCAACATAAAACATTTACTAACTTCAGTGATAGTGCCAACTGAAGTTAACAGAACTTTCAGAACAGAACAAGAATAGAAGGGAACAAATCAGATTTCAAGACCTACAGATTAGCTACAACTACAGTCCATCCCTTATTTCAATTTTTTTACTAGTTAGTTAATTCATCATCATCATCAATTCTTATTTTATCAATCAAAAATCATGACCCATATCTGTTAGCTCCTTGCATCAGTGATCCGATCTGCTTGAAATCAATTAATATTTTGATTAAATACCAATACACAATGGTCTATAAAATTTTACAGCAGAACCTGAAACCTCCATTAATGAAATTCAACTTTATTAATTAAAATATACATACACAGATGTACAATAATGCCCTAGATAGTAATAATATACAAATATACCAATACCTTCAATATTATTTAATAATAAGCATAGGCCTACCTATACACAAATTATGAATAGGGACTTAATTTTCATTTTAATAGCTACAATTACTTCAATTTAATTAATATATTAATTACAATATTCATACACAGATGTACAATATTGCCCTAGATATATTAATAAGTGTATAGATATTCACCATCTGTTCACTGTGAATCATTAATATTGTTTTATAGCCTGTTGTCTATAGAAGTCAGTAATAAACCTACTTTCTATTGTTATTGTTCTGTTGTCTTCAATCAATTCACTTATTCTGTAATTGGTCAACAAGATAATTGTCTCTTATTAAAGGGATTGGAAAGGAGGACACTCATAGCATAAATTTTCACCAATTTTCAATCAAATATCATTGGTTTTAGCAATAACAATAGGTGTTTGATGATGTCACATTAGCAAAATATCCTTGTACCACATTGCAGTTGAGACGTTTAGCGACTCTTTTTCAATTTAATATGATGGAATCACTGACGTCTGATTGGAATTGGAAAATGATGCTATCAGCTGGGTAAACTGGAATTTGGAGTGACGATGACTTATTCAAGGCCAATCAGACTTTCACATCCTGATCAAATTCCGAAAATTCATCCAAAACTACCTTCATTTGTTTGTATCCAAGCAAATAAGGCATTAAAATGTGGAATAGAAAAGTAATTGCTAGGTTTATGTAAATATTAGTTAAGTAATTGCTAGGTTTATATAAGTAAAAGTATATAAGTAAAGTAATGGCTAAGAATATATAAGTAAAGTAATGACAAGGTATATAGTATATCGTATAAGTAAATCAGGAAGTAAAGATATCCCAGGTAATATCAAACGGTATTTTTCTATCTGGGAACTAATCTAATATTAATGTAAAAGGAAACGGGGGATTTTAGTACGGAACTATATCATTTATAAGTCATTAAACACTATACTATTTATAAAACTTTATACTTTCACTTTCTTAATAATTCTCTGAGTCTAATCTTATATCAATATGAATATGCCAAGAATTTTGGTACTAATTTTTACCTGGGAAACGTTATCTCTTTAAAGTTTAAGTAAATAAATATAATTGTGGCTTGTACTGCAGTGATCTGCATAGATATCAATAGTAGCTTCCGGTAGATCACTGGTAGTGACGTCATTAAACACATTAGTTTTAGTGAAATTGCAAAAACCACAGACGTCCGAATGGAAATTAGAATGGCACAAATTGATGCTTTTAATGTTCCCGATACACATACAAAGTTAAGAAAATCATTTTACAATCCCTTTAAATTCAACCCTTACACAGTCCAGTAATCTGGAATTCCATTTAAAATAAAAAATACTCAATTACATATTTCATTTTCAATACCATATCATCTATTAATTTATAAAAAAACCTAGATATGAACTGAAGGTGAAAGACCTCTCTCATAAAAATCCTGATTAAAAAGTGAAAAATAATCAGAGATGATTACTACTAATGACAATATGTTCTGACAATAGGTGATTATAAAAGAATGATATATATTATACGATTTATACAAATACATGAACATATGTTACTAAATTAGACTCTAACATGAACATTTTTCAGATTTTATCCTTAGCAAATTTAAAATCCAACAATTCATAGGAAAATTTGTTGTTACTCTCCTTAGTAATCATCATAACAGAATGATGCGTAATGTGTTCATTTCTTGAAATTTGATGAATTTACACTCTTTGATAAAGCCTCCCGCTTTTTTACACATGTATGTACACACATCAAAATCCTAAAGCAAAATAATTATTCAAAAAAAATTTACATTTGTCAATTTTTTTCTTCTTACTTACTCAATAAGAGTATATTTTCTTCAGTGGATTTACCTGGTGCCATAATTGCTTTTTTTATCCCATACATCCGCAAAAATAAGTCATCATAGGTTACAATTTTATAAATATTTATGACCTTTAATTAATACATAAACTGGGTTTAAATCAATTAGCAATTAGTAATATACTACGCATTTTATTCAAACCAGAATATACACAAAAATACTAGTTGCTCATACTATTTTAATCCCCTAAATCTAAACATTATAAATTAGGACTTTTTAACGCCAATTTTACGATGAAACAAAGATCAAAGGAATTTTTTGAAGATATGTTATAACACACCCCAATCAATCCAAAATATAAACAAAAATACTATCAACAAGTACTAGTACTAATTTCCTATATCTAGTATCTAAATCTAATGGACAAAGATAAATTCAGG
Source organism: Lottia scabra (assembly GCA_029955415.1). Taxonomy (NCBI): domain Eukaryota; kingdom Metazoa; phylum Mollusca; class Gastropoda; family Lottiidae; genus Lottia; species Lottia scabra. Next base: position 2,632,522 of record JARJEI010000010.1, read on the forward strand.
AAGTTGCTTACCATAGAGGATCTCAGAAGAATTAAATTCCATTAAAAATGACAACAATGTAGTAAATCTACACCATCACAATTTCACTAAAACTGTTTTGTTTTGAAAATCGTCGTGAGTGATGTCAGCCATGTTGTTTCTGGTCGTCAATATGAAATGTGTGAAGTATATCGAGTATTAGACGACCGTCCGTGGTGCTCGTTAGAAAATAGAAATCTCGCGTCTAGAAACCTCCACTTATTACAAAATCAATAATTCAATATCGAGTCTGTTATAACAGCGACGTAGTTTGCTGTAACGTCGAAGTTTACCGACTTTTCTAAACAGCAATTAAAATTAGCAGTAATACCTCTTAGAAAATTGAAAATGAGCAATTCCCTAATTAAAAGAATAACCTAATAAAATTCAATTTAAATACTCAAACTTGCCTTCTTATAACAGAAAGGTAGTTAGCTGCAAGTCAGAGTTTACTGAAAACAATTAAAATTCTTTGCTTATTGAAGGAATTTGCTGAAACAGAGTCATATCTGTTGTATAGTTACAACACCAGGTAAGTCCGTTGATGAATGAATATATAATATTGACCAAGTTTGAGATTTTCGATATTTTGTTCATTCTAAGATGTAGAATTCCTTTTACACTTTTCTAATAATTTGAATGTTTTAATTTTGAAAAAGAAAATGTAAGAGATTGCTGACATGTTTTCAAAAAGCCAAAAAACACTTTATATATTTACCTAATTATCAATGTATAGACACAGTTTTATTGTTTTCCAGGAAAAAGGCACAAATTTGTTGACATCGATTCCAAACCATCCATAATTAGCAGCAGTTCTCTAAATATTTTTAATGTTATTTTAGACAAATTGTTTCCGAGATAATCGAGTCTGAATGTTTCTATAAATAGATTAAAATGATAAGCACCATTGAGCTATTAGACTTTTCCATTTATCAAATTTGGAATCAAATTGTTTCCTGTCATTGTTGTTAGAATTTCGTGAGAGTAGATAGCAATAATATCAGCAATGTTCTAAATGCAGTCATTTTATTGTAACTTAACGTTTCTTAATATTCCAATTTAACAGAAATTATCTTTTTTACTAGACCACAATAAATTTTTTATGTAAGAAATGATATAAAATGAAATGGAGTTGAACACTCTTCTTTTCTGTTCCTGTTCAGGCTAATTAAGGCAGGCAAACGCCATGCAGTGTACATAGCTTTAGCGTACTCTTATTTTCAGTTGTCCAGTGGTCTTTGACATACAGTCTGTATCCTCAGGGCCTTGGTTTATTGTCCCATCCGATCAACTATATGCTTTTTCCATCTCAGCCCCTACGACCTGTAACATTGACAGGGGACAAAGGTTGAAAAATCTAAGTTATGTCACCTTGAGATCTGATAGAAATGTTTTAATTTATATATCAAGATGTCAGCTTATCATGATGTAAGGGAGAGGAAGGAGGGAGAGGAAGGATGGAGAGGAAGGGGGGCGAGGGAGGGGTACATGGGATTTGACAAGGCACCCTTCATGTGTGATGTTGTGATATGATAGAAATGTATTAAGCATAGGATAGGTCGAGAATATAGTGTTATGGGAGCAATGGTAGATGTTATATGATAGTAATGTATTAATTTCAAGATAGTCATAGGTTGAGAATATAGATGTATGGGAGCAATGGTAGATGTGATAAACATGTTTGATTGTGATATGATAGAAATGTATACATGTATTAAATATAAGATATAAGAAGATATACAAAGATCTCAGATTATAACAGAAGATTCAACATGAAAACTATAATTAAATAGAAAGGCAATATCATCAATCTGGCTTGTCATTTCATAGAAATCTCAAATTAATTCCAAGTTTCGTTATCAACTATCGTTATCGTTATCGTTTATTAACTATTTTTACTTCCATTAAACTCAACCCTGACAATTTCTACATCAAGGAGGTTGTTGACTCAATCATAAGGAGAACACTGACACTTCTGAAGGATCATTGAAAATAAAATCTGCAGACACCTAACTTTACCTCCTCTTCTATAAAGGAGCCCCCAGATGGGGAGAACATGGAGCAGCGCTATTTTATGTACACCGTGTGCTGGTGATGTTTGGTATGTATTTGGCCACACGTGGTCTACCATGTGCTGAGGTCTTATGATGACATAGCTACAGCTGACAGTAAAAAACATAAATGGCAAAACCAGAACCAAGGTACTAGCTGCTCCAAAATGGGCTAATGCCACGCAGTGTGCAATGATGGAAAGTTTGCCTCGAAGGATCCATAACATCCACAATCTACATGGAACTTTGACCTATTCACATAACAATCAAGTATTATTGGCATAAGAACCAAGAATCTCACGGAATGCTAAAATGACCATCACTGAATCCCACATACACATCACAGCTCCTATCAGAGGGGTAGCTGTTGCTCAGTGAGTAAGATACCTGCTTGCTATAACCTAAAGGTCCAAGTTCAATCCTAGCAAGGGTGTAGATGATACCTTGTTTTTGACAATCAGTTTACATGTAGTTTGCAGTCTGCCTACACATTGAGCCGTGTATGAAAGCTTGTTGTACGAGAGAGATTGATAGAATATCTATATCAGTGGTTCCCAATCTTTTTCAAACCATGGCCCACAGAGCCGTGGCCCTCTGTTCAATTTCAAACTAGGGCGAAAAAGGGCCAATAGAGTAAGGGTGCTTCTTATGTTTCTCCTCATCATTGGAAGGACCGAACTAAAGACCTTACCAGCAAGATATAGTTAAACAAAATTTAGGCTCGAGAAAAAATCATACACATGTTCATGCCCAATGGCCCCCCGACAAATGCCCCCTGACAAATGCCCCATGGCCTCCTGGTTGGGAACCACTGATCTATAATATGAATAGGTGAGATGTCAATATAGAATAAGAATGTCAGTCTATAGAATATCTATATGAATAGGTGAGATGTCAATGAAGAATAAGAATGTCAGCCTATAGAATATCTATATGATTTGCTGTCAGAATAAGAATGAAGGATGATAAATGATAGCAGTATAACCCGGGTATAATGATAAATTTACTCTTATATTACCCATCAAACTAAAAATATCTTATCACAGATTAATACCAGTGGCGTTTCTAGGAATTTTTAGGAGGAAGGGCCGCGTTGGGGCCAAATAATTGTCAGGGGGGCTACCAGCACATACCATCTGTATTTAACATTATACAAAAATTTCAAAGTGGGGGGGCCCCCTTGGCTTCCCCGTAGAAACGCCACTGATTAGCCTAATACCAGTTCTCAGAATCTTGTCACATAAAGAAACCATGTACTAACGATCCGAACCGAACCGCAAAAAAACGAAACCCAAAATCCAAAAAGACATTTTGACGAAACATAGGTAACAGCTTATGAACTTTTCACATGAAGAATTATATCAATCATACATGAGTAAGTATATCATAATTAAAAGTGGTATCAGGTGTCTAGAAGAGTAAGCATAACCTGCCTGGCTGATCCTGATCCTGTCTAATAACATATCACACCAAATCTTAGGTGCCTAGCGAAAACGACTTTGGTAAGACTGCATACATGTGTAATCTCCCAATGAGTTAATTTACAATAATTTATATCTATCAAAATCAAAATCTTTGATCTTTTGATGTCTAAGTGAAAGAAAAAATGCTTTACCTTCCAGAGTGAAATTTGTGTCCTTTCGAGAGCCAACATACAAAATACGGACTGCAACACAGAACAAGATATATCTGCTGATACATGACAAGAGTTTATAACCTAATTGCAGTTAATTTACAATAATTTATATCTATCAAAATCAAAATCTTTGATCAATTTACCTTGGGGTGAAAGAAGAAATGCTTTACCTTTCAGAGAGAAATTTCGAGTCCTAGAAAGCCAAAATACAAAATATTGACTGCAACACAGAACAAGATATATCTGCTGATACATGACATGAGTTTATAACTTATTTAAACTTCATTTAAAAGCAGACGTAAGCCTCACTATCATTTCACATGATTGACATCTCGACAACACAAAATCACTTTTCTCAATTTTAATTCTGCAAGCTACACCATTTATAACTTTGTCAATCAATTCTGATATTTCAAACTTTGCATCAAGAAATTACATTGGTCTGCATTTTTAAATTGTTTAAGGAGGGAAGCTGACAATTTTTTTCGTTCGGTTAGACTCCATCAAATTTGACCTCTCAGACATCAAGCAACAAACAGAGGAAACTTTGCAGCAAGGAAATTATATCAGTCATTTTTTTTCAATTATTTTAAAAACAAATTAAGAAACATCTATATTTTACAATGATAACAACTTAGGTTCAGTGAGTAAAGACTTTTAAAAGGGCATGTTAACGATGTTTTCAAGGGGAACAACCTGTATTTATGGAGGTTAATTTTAGTCTTGAAGATATCTAAATTATGTTCAGAAGAACTAGAACTGTGCAAAAATATGGTCAAATGACAAACTTCACTGCCTTTTTTTTTTTTTTATATATGCTATCATATTTCCACCGAAAAAGAAATGATACAGCATGTATTTAAAGACTATTTAGTCATAATTCACATATTTAACCTTTAACTTGCACTTTGTTTCATCATAAATCTTTACTTTGTGACCTAAGCCAGTGCCTTTATGAGACTGTTCTCATCACCACCTATCACAATTTTTTAACTTTCAGATGATTATGAAAACATGGTCAACATGCCCTATTAAAAGTATGTCTTGACTCTTGACTATTTCTATATCATTGATTGTCTGATATAACAAGTGAACTAGATAATCAGAGGTAGATCAATAGGTGAACAAGTAATTTACATGTTATTACAGAACAATGGTATTTAGTACTGGTCATTTAGTACAGTTCACCATCACTCAGTTATTGACTTTTACATAGCCGTAGGGGCCCACAACTCAACAGGGGGGCAAACTGACTTATTGCCCAAATTTTAATGTTATTTTGCCCGATTGTGTAGATTTTTTGCCCAAAAACATAATATTTGCTGTCCCCTCTGTTTCCTACAGTTATGGTCTTTTAAAGGGGAATGTTCAGCATTTTCGAGGATTGATTTGGGCCTTGAATTTATGTAAATAGCCTTTAGATTTACTAGAACTGACCAAAAATCACACAATCCCTTCAATTATACCTGTACCTTAACAATTATCTTTCATATTCTGTATATATGTTTTCTATATAAGTCATAGTCTTACTAAACGATAAGGGCTTCAATTTTGAGGAAGAGTTTGGAATATTATTATGGATTAGATAAGCTAGACAAATTTTAGGTTCTGAGACTAAAAGTTTTTTGGTCCAACGGTTAGTGAACATATCCCTTTAAAGGGAATGTAAAGAGGTTTTCTAAATTTTCAATACTATTGAACTGTACTATAAGGTTAAAAACAATGGTATGAAGAACTAGTCATTTAGTACAGTTCACCATCACCTATTACTGTGTTGTCTTTAAAGGGATTATAAAGAGATTTTTCTAAGGTTTACAAGTAATCTACATGTAATTGCAGACAATCAGAACAATAGTATTTAGTACTAGTACAGTTCACCATCACTGAGTCATTGCGTTTTATTATTAACTTATAGAACAATGGTATTAAGAACTATAGTCATTTATTATAAGATTTGAACGACATATAGAAGCGAGGAGCACATATAACAAAACACAAGACAATATTATGGAATATAACACATCTGCTTATCCGTATTAAAGAAGTGTGTTATATTCCATAATATCGTCTTGTGTTTTGTTATAGTCATTTATTACAGTTCACCATCACTGATTGCTGTGTTATTGCCTTTACCTTTACATAATTCTGGCACTAATTTTGCACCAAAAAAGCATTGAATTAAAAAAAATTTCATTATTATATATTCTTTTTTTTCTAATTATGTCTTTGGGCCATTCTTGAGGGCTGGATTTGGAACTAAGGGCCTGACTTAGGGAGACACATATTATTGATCTGTTTGAAGTTGACTGTGATAAGAAGCCAGCCCCCACACTATGTTATATAAGAGTGATCAAGACCTGAGGTATTATTTACCACATCAACCAATAATACCAGATGTTGTATTTTAATTAGTCTACAGTTTTTCCTATCTTTATTCACAATATCAACAGACTGAGAATAGAAAACTGTCTACACTCATACTTTGAATCACTCGTATCTACTTTGGAACTAGACTAGTGGCTAGATAATCTTGTATACTATTAGATAGTTACCATATTGAATTTATTATAGTTCAGCCAATCACAATCATTCTTCAGAGAGTTTCGTCTTCTTTAGCGGTAAAAACAGCCAATGAAAAACAATCTTTGAACAAGAGTTGTCTTTTCCTGCCCATTTACCGGGCAAGATGACCGCCTATCATGGCCGAGTCATTACATAGTCTCGAACAAAATGATGAAGGTTGAGCTGATTGACTTTGAATTTTTCCTTGTTTTTTCTATAATATCATGTTATTTCATCAAACCAATGTTACAAGTTATAGGATCCACACCATATCAAAGACAGAATACAAAAATTGTCTACACTCATACTTTGAATTTCTACCTTGTTTTTTCTATTATAGTTCATCAAACCAGAGTTACAAATTATCCACACCATATCAAAAACAGAGAATACAAAAATTGGCAATAATTATTCTTTGTTTCTTACAAAATTGACTATCATTCTCTGTTTCTTGTATTTTTTTCAGTTTTGTTAGTTTACCAAACCAAGTACCCAATAAGAGTCTCAATATAGATTAAGTTTATAGACACAGCTTTATGGAACAACAATCACTGGTTAACGTTTTATGCAACGTTTCGACGCGTTTCCCCGGTCGTCCTCCATGTGCCTGAGACGTTGCATAAAACTTTAACCAGTGATTGTTGTTCCATAAAGCTGTGTCTATATATTGTGCTTACAATTGCTAAATACCATTTAAAAACTTTATAGATTAAGTCCATGGAATTTTATGTCTACTTTTCTGAACCTGGATGATGCCAACCACAGAAGGTCAGGTCAACCTACTCTGGTTTGATTCCAACTGTCGAAGAATCTTTAATGTCTAGCCTGAGGCACAGCGCTTTCAGCATATTGTCCAATCTGCTCAACAAGATGCTTTTATCATGTCAGCCCCTCTAGAGCCTTATTCTCGAAGACTTAAGTTAGATAAAATCCAGATTTTAAGAAATACAGTCTTATGATTGGATAATAAAGCTATATTTAAAATCAATTTTAATGATTGACCAATAAGATGACTGGAACGCTAAAATCATTGTAAGTTAAGTTTTGGAAAATAAGGCCCCTGATCTGCATCACTGACAGGGGAAACTGTTCTGACAACTCCAATGGTAGGATCTTAACCTATGCTAGGATTGAAAACTGACAGAAATCAGAAATACTCCAAAGGTAGGTATAATGTCCATACCCGTATCCAGGGAGGTTTTGGGAGGTTTCGGGGGGTTTGGATGAACCCCCCCCCCCCCCCCACCACCCCCTTGAAAACAAATAAGCACTGTTAAAGTTGACATTCTGTTTGAATTGTAACTGTTAAAGTTGAGTTTGATTGCTTTGTGAGTCCATATACCCCCCCCCCCCCCTTGGAAATTCCTTGCTACGGGCCTGATGTCAACCTATGCTGGTATGGCAAAACAATAAATATATAGTTTTTAGAGCATTTACAAGCAAATGTTGACAGACAGACGGACAGGGTTGCTGACAATATACGTCCACATAGAGAGATGTGGGCGTTAAAAAATTAGAAAGTCCAGTCATTCTGTGAATTTAAAGCCCAACGCAGACGAGGAACATTTCTGTCGACGAACAGTAACATCGGACAAATATTTTTGTTTTCCGTTATCCGCAGACGACGAACATAACCCAACAGACGAACGAAATTTTAGTTCGAACAATACGCCAGCGCTACGGATAATCACATGACCTCTAATTTTTTTTACGATTGTTTGCCTAAAATGTTCCTCGTCTGCGTTGGGATTAATAGAAATAAAGACTAAAGATATTCCGATGATGAATTAAAACAAGACGTTGTACAGTCATGTCTATTGTATTAGACTGAGCTAGTGGTAGATTTACACTAAGTTGCTTGTAACCTAATTGTTTTACAGTATACTTAGTTTTAAAATCAATATTAGCTCGGGCTTTATCTTCTCACTAATTCTTACTATAACTTATAGATATTTCATACAGCTATTCTAACTTATTTTATAGGTTTTTCTAACTAACTTATACCTATTTCAAACTATTATTGCTCAAGTTCTTATTACAATAACAGATGCTTTCTGAAACACCTGATGGTACTTCTCAAAAGACCAACGATTGCTCTCCATTTTGCCATTCTAGGGATAGAATTTTTGAATAAGGAATTGTCTAGCTCATACAGATTTTTATCACAGATATTTTAACTATTAATTGGCAGCCACATTGGCTCAGTGAGTTACACACTTGCTCCCTAAACTGAAGGTCCAGGGCTCAATCACGGCTTGGGTCGACATGATACCTTCAGATCTTTCAACAGGTATTCCACTGTCAGTATTTGCCTGTCAGAGGTGTGGAAAAAGTGTCTATCGTTCAGATTAGGACCAAGGCTCTGTGTCCTACAAGCAGTGCTGCGCATGCTTAAGTCTTTGAGCCTAAAGATCCCTCGTCAGTTGGCAATAGATATAGGTTAATGTAGCTGTCCTGACAAAATTTTCCTCATTGCACACTATCCTGCCTCAAATATAGGCAAAAAAAACCTCTTGTACAAAAAGAAATCCTTGATAATTTCATTGCATAGTGAGTAAAAATATTCTTCCTAAACAGTTGCGTCATATTCACAATGAATAAATAAATGAATAGTTCTTAATAACGGATGCAAGTCAATAAAAAATATTTCCCTCGGAAATGAATATCTTATAGAAATACGTCATTCGATTTATTCTGAAGAATTATTTCAGGGATAGTATGAAATTCAAGATGTAGAATTAGATCAGTATGAGATATTATTCCTTCCTATAATCTATTTTATCATGACAATCGTTCCGTATATTCTCTGGGATTATTCCTGCTGTTTCTCTTCCAGGAATGGATACAGAGTTCCAACAGAAGATATTATTCCTGGGTATAAATAGAGGTTATCCTATGGCTACGAGTGGCGTAGCCACGAGTGAAAATATCACAAACACGAGTGGCATATAAACCATATCCACGAGTTTGCCATTGGATAACCTATTTATCCGATCCCTGTTTTTCGTTATATGTAAAACGGTTTTTACTCATACTGTACCATTACATGTTATTAAACACCACTGATAGTAAACAATCTTGACAAAACGCTAATTTCGACGCGAAAAAGTCTCGGAAATTTTTTTTGTGTGTTTTTGTGACGTTCGCTTTTAATTATTCCTTCAAAGTTAACAGATGCAAACCTGTCCGACGCCATTTTGACTGTTAGTAAGGAGTGAAAGACATGCATTAAAGCTTGGCCACGCCCATCGAATACCACCCATTGAATACCATATTTATTCAATGGGGGATATCATTTTTATCCGACATAAAAAAAAAAAAATTTTTTTTTATCTAGAATGCATCACAGACCCAGAATATGAAAAAAAACCCGAAATCGAAAGGACATTTTGACGAGGTAACAAGAACTTTTCACTTGAGGAATTATATCAATCATATCATGAGTAAGTATATCATAATGAAAAGTGGTATCAGGTGTCTAGAATAGTAAGCATACCATACCCTCCCTATATTATTTGGGAATATTCCTGATTTTACTCTGCCAGGAATGGTTACCAAGACTAAGTTCCAAATTTATATATCGTGTGTTCCAAAAAAATCGTCCCCAACTTTGACGCAAAGTATCTCAGCTGCTGATGACCCAATCTTTTTCAAAATTCTCAGATTTACTTCAACATGTTCTTATCAGACCCTGAAAATGTGAAAGTCATTGAGTCAAAGTTGGGGACGTTTTTTCCGGGACACCCGATATATATAGAACTTAGAAATACAATCCATCTTTATTATTAGAATTGAATGGAATGGTATTTATCGTACAGTTCTATATATTCCATATTGCAATCGTTCCTGATTTTTCTTTGTCAGGAATGGTTTCACAATATAATCCATTTTCAAAAGCAGCTTTGGCAAGAGTGACGTCATTAAATGTTTGGTGTTAGTCCAATAGACCTTATTCATGCCTAGCCTTAAAACCGAGGTTCCTATGAAGAAACACTTCATCTGAAAATATTTTTAAATAGTGTAATTAATTCCAATTTTGACGATGTAAAATTTGATTAGGTTTGAGTAAATTGGATTGGAGAAGTAGGCATTAAAGACGCATGAAGAAGGTTTATTGCAAGAACCATAGATTCCAGACTGAAAATGGTGCAAATGGTTGCAAAAAGTTATTTTCAACACAAATAAAGTGTTTACAAACCCTTTAATACATGAAACGCTTTTAAGGTTTCTTTAAAACGAAATAGTTTAGAGCTTAACCAAGACCTGACTTGTAAATAAAGTTAACAGATGAACTAATCCAGGAAATCAAATAGCTAGACTCTCGTAACTTATTTATCTTCCTGAAGATAAGAGTTCTTATATTTCACGGAACCCACGTCAATAACCAAATAAGGAATTTATCTAAGAGTGATGTTGACTCGATACAACCATCTCAAGATATTTGTTTATAATAAGACAGATACTCCAATATAGGAAATGAAATGGAGCTTTACACCCTATTTTTATCCAAAAGGGAGGCTAATGATTCTGGAAATTCACAGCAGTGTTCAACCAGGGACATTTTGCCAAAACAGTGACATTTCCAATTCCTTTTATCGTGTGTCACATCTGAACAACTAAATGCTTATTCCATTCCCTATCAACAACACCAATGAAGGGATTAAACCCATAGACTTCAGGTCAACAAGCAGTGTCGAACTATCTGAGTGGCTCCCTCCCTGATATGAAAGAACTCCCAATAACAGATGAATGGGAGACACTATTATTCGAGAATATACACCTAAACAAAATCTGGGGACATATTCTCGAAATGTTCAGTATGATATAATCCAGATTTTAAGAATTATATAACTCGATTGGATAATGAAACCAAATTCAAAATTGGTAATAATAATCCACCAATCAGATATATGACTGGAACACTTATATCATCTGTATTCTTGTATTTTAGACTCCATATATTTTAAGAAATAAGTAGCCTGATGGATATTGAAACCAAATCTAAAATCGATAATAATAATCCACCAATAAGATGACTCAAACCCTGAAAGTTTCCCAAATAAAGCCCCTGATCTATTTACAACAATAATTACTATGAATATATAAAGCGTCATGACTATTGGAAACAAGATATTGGCCAAAGTGGACTATCTTCCAAAGATTCTCACAGAAAATCAATAAAAATTTAGACATGATGAAAACAATATCTTTAAAATAGCAAGGTTGATGACTTTATATTAATGAAATAGAATGAATCAAAATGTAGTTTTTACTTGTAGGCTACTTTAATTTTAGCTCCTTATTTGGCTTAAATTTGGCTTATTTGGCTAAAGGAAGTGACTTGCAGTACAGTGTGCTATCAGGAAAATTTTGCCAGAAATAAAGTTATGAAGCTTTTGCCAACACTTCCACAAGCTTTGAATGTCCTACATTCAGAGAAATTTGACCTTTGCACAACATTTCTCATTTCATTTTCCAATTTAATCTTTAGACAATAACCAGAGCAGCCTATTAAACACCAAGGTAAACAATATGACAAGGGAATGATAAATGAACAATCATGCAAGGTGAATATCAAACATAGCATTGTAAACAAAGACAAGGTTGGTTGGTAGGTGACAAGTTAACCTTTGCTTCCAGCAGCAGCTGATATCACAAACTAACAAAGGCAAGAGACGTCCTGTTGATTATGTAACAATTATTATGTAATAAGTCACAAGTACAGGTCAAGTCTGGCAAATACTGCTAAATCAACAGTCCTGGTCCAGAGTCTGGATGATGTCCTAAACGAACTTAAGCTTCAGCTCAAGTCTTGATTCAAATTTTTTAAATAAGGGTATATTTGAATTATTCTACTTGATAACTAGGAAAAACTATCTGCTGCTGATAAAACAATCACACAGTACCAAGGTGTATTTAAGGGATTGTAAAGTGATTATCTAAACTTTGTATGTGTATCATGGACACATAGCATCAATTTGTCCCATTCCAATTTTAAATCAGACATTAGTAGTTCCAGCAATTTGACATTAAGTAAGTGTTTCAAGAAGTCACCAATTGAGAAGGTTCTGTTTTTAGAAAACCTAGCTCTTTTCAATACCTTTTCTAAAAAAAATTTAGTGTTTTTCAATAAAACTTGTCATTTTAAGAATAATTTGATTGATGTTTTGAATTTTATACTGAAGACACCACTGATGAATATTTACTTTTGTTAGAAAAATTGAGAAATAAGATTTTTTGACCATTCTAAAAGCAGTATTCCTTTAATGGTATGATATCAAGAACTGTAGATATTGCGTAATCATGGTTCCTGGAAATAGATTCCAATGACCTGGAATGAAGAACTGTCGGGTCAATGAGAATATATAGTATAGTAATGTAACATAGAGATAGTTGATTAAGCTATCATCTATAGCCTGCCCAGGGAATACAACCTGATTAATAGTTATTCATTGACATTAACAATACCAAGACACTCTTCATTCTTAAAGGGGAATGTTCCACATTTTCGAGGATCGATTTGGTCAAACGGTTAGTGAACATATCCCTTTTAAGGACGATAGTTTATAAATTCTTATGTCAAGGCTTCTTGAAACAAAATATCAAATACTATCAGAATGCACACCCGTAGCCAGGGGGTTAGAGGGGTTTGTATAAACGCCCCCTTGAAAACAAATAAGCACTGTTTAAGTTGAAATTCTGTTTGAATTGTAACTGTTAAAGTTGAGTATTGCTTTGCAAGTCCATGTAACCGCATCTTGGAGACAGGGCTTCAGCTTATTTCCCATCCAAATGACATTGATTTGCATTTAGGCTTTCATTGTATCATTGGCTACCATAAGCACTTTAACCAACTAAGCTTGAGGAAAAATAACTAAGTCAATTAACAGCAGGTTGCTCTCCTTTAAACTAGAACCTGTCAAATTAGCAGGCAATGTAAAGAAAAGAGGTGGGAATACAATTGAGAGAAAGAACTGTATTACAGCTACAATATGTAATTTATATAGAGGTTTCTGGCAACATTCTCCTTCATTCTACTACTTTTACACAAGTTTACCAGTACCAAATGGCTCAGTACCAATATGACCCAACAACAGTATTACATAAGTACATAATAATAAAGTGTGTATTTATATAGCGTTAAACTTCACACAAAAGTCTGCTCGAGGCGTGTAATAGACCTTATTCAGGCCTCATTTTGAAACCCAAACAATCTCCTAGGTTCTACCACTATGATTAAGTCAAACCAGAAATTATCTTGTTGCACTTCATGATGTTGACCTATATAGTAGTGAAGAGTGTCACATGCAAAACAGACCATGCTTTCTCTTTTTGAAACACCTGATGGCAGTTCTTATCTGGGAAGTCTATTGCCATACAATCCTGATTTTGTCATGCTCTGGGCGTAATTGTTTTGCATGTACTGATTTTTATCATTTCTACTATTATGACCCACCAACTTTACAAGTACAAAATTTCATGGGCAAAAGGTACATTTTTATCAAGTTTTTACTATGAATGAGCAAATGGTCACTCTAGCCTCCATTTTGATGGTTGTTTCTCTTGAATCAACTAATATTAAAATATGATATAACATGGTTACAATCTCTATGAAAGACTAAAACATGCATATGTACATTTAATTTTGATCTAAGCGAAACCCGCTTGTTAAAGGCAGAAGACTGGTTGCTCATGCTTTCTATATCTCAAACATCAACAATTACAATATTTAACATAGAATGACGAGAATTACAGCAAAATGAAAATAATAACAGTGAAATGAAAACAGCGAAATGAAAAGAGTGAAATGAAAAGAAAAGAATGACAGTGAAATGAAAAGAATGACAGTGAAATGAAAAGAATGACAGTGAAATGAAAAGAATGAAAGGAAAATTATAACAGTGAAATAAAAAGAGAAATTGTGAAATAAAATAAACAGAAATAATTGGTTATCAAATGAAATGAATGACAGTAAAACTAAACTAACATAAAATAACTGAAAATGAAGCCCAAAGCGACAGAAACACAAGTAAATTATAGAAGCACTATGAATGAACACTGATATTAAAAGATATTTACTTGAAATTTGCCTGACCCAGGTCGAGGCCCTTTTGATCTTGATGCTGTCCCTGGCTTTATATCCCATAATTGCGGTGTTGGGCGAGTGATGTTTCCACCCTAGTAAGAATAAAGGATATAAAAACTGTTTAAATTGTTGGTAAACATAAAAATTTTGTGTTGGCAATACATATTTGGAACTAAAAAGAATCACGCTTTGTAAACCAATTGTCCCTTGAAATGAACAAGAATTAAGAATCATACGGATCTAATACTAATGATAAGGAGCTAGACAGATTCAATTTTTGTAAGAAAACCAAATGCAAACTTTGTTCAATGGCAGGGCAATCAAGAATTCTAAGAGCCTCTCATGGAACAAGGCATTGAAAGAATTATTGAAAAGAGGCTTTCTTATTGAGGACACTGATAGTATCGATTTGCACCATAATTTTCACTCAGATGTCTTGACGTTTTATGACGTCATTATGGCAACTTTTGCAGTATTGACATCATAAAATGCTGAAGTCAGATTGAAAATTGGAACTGTGCATATTGATGCCATCAGGAACCTTAATAAGAAAACCACTTTACAATCCCAAAGAATAAAGGGGAATGTTCAGCATTTCCAATGGTCAATTTAGGACTTGAATATTTCTAAACAGTCTCCAGAAGTACTAGAACTGCACGAAAATCATATAATTCCTTCAATTATACCCCTACCGAGACAATTATCTTTCATTTTCTGTATTTGTGTTTGTTTATATAGTCTTACTGAACGACGAGTCGTATTTTTTAACTTTCATACGCTCATAATTATGGCTACAGGGATTTGAAGGCTTAAATTTCGATTAAGAGTTGTGAACATTATTATGGATTAGAATACCTAAAAATATCCAGGTTCTGAGACTTAAAATTTTTTGGTCGAGCAGTTAGTGAACATATCCCTTTAATAGAACTGTAAAGAATAGAGACAGTGCTATCAGGATTTTGTTAGTGCCAAAAGATTAGAAAACTAGCAGGAATGGACTAGGTGACATGTGAAAGAGGAGTTATGAAATTTATGGTGATGTTAGGTTTCTGAGACATTTAATGACAATGAAATGACACTTCAGACTGAAATTAATCCATTATCAAAATCTTCAGGTAGCAAACTGTTATGCTCACAACTATTTATTGGTCTAAGTTTATTGATGACATAGATTTAAAGCTACTTGAATGTACTGTGTTTTTGTTCTTCATGCCTACACCAGGGTGCCTGTTGCATTAGCTTATTGCATTGATCAGCATCAATAATAGCTTAATGATGGAAACCACAGTTGGCCGATGTGTGAGCAAAGATCATAATTAGGCCATAAGCTTAGTAGCACAATAAATATCATGTATCAAAGTATAATACGAGATAAAAAAGAAGTACTATGTATCATTTAAAGAACTTTTGGGAGTTTCTTGTAAAGTTTTACATTCCATCTATGAGAAAATTCTGCGAAATTTCCGAAAAACGTAAATTTATAAAGGTAGGCCAATCTGTTAAGACCTGAGAGGCGTTCAAACAGCTGGAATGAGCATTCACGAAAACCTGCCATAAGTTCGTACAGGACGGATCCCCAACTAAGAAGTACCGGTGCTGTGATGACATGCTCACACCTCTTGAACACTTTATACCACTCTTTAACTGGGTAAAAAACTTTTTGAAAGTCTACATAGTTGATATAGCTTTTTTTGTTACATTTGATGTTATACAAATTATTGCTCTAGAAGTAAACATACAAACACCAAAGAAGATTTAAGTTCTAAAAGAGAGGCATTTTTTTAAGTCAATCCTTTTCCGCATTAAATAGCATCAAGAACAAAATGGAATTAAAGAGAGGCGATTTTTTCAGTTTAATTCACATTGAGTAGCATCAAGAATGGAATAAAAAAGGGGCTTACCCGTTTTTCACCGAGATTTAAAACTTTGGTATGAAGCTGCCTAGTATAAGATGTTGACCAATCAATTGGAAGCAAATTGCCAAAATTCCCAGTTATAGTCCACCACATTCTGAAGATAGAAAAAATACAGTTTTTATCAAGTTACATGTATCATTTCATTTCATTCATTGAAAGCAAAAGTGTTTGTCGACAAATCTGGCCCTCCCCAGTTGCTCTGATGTGATATTTGGATGGGACGTCCCAATTCAGTTGTCTTTTTTTTGCATAGAAAGGATTAGCAGACAAATCTAACCTTACCTAACTCCCCCAATGTGATGTTAGTATGTGATATAATCATTATTGTGATTAGGTTCAGATATTAAATCTTGATTTTCATGCGAGTTGCTTCGATCCAGTTTGGGGTCTCTTGGTTTTGAGAATTTTCAGACAAAAGGCGACAAAAGCCCAAAATTTCAAAACCTATGAGAATCTAAAATTCTAATATAATGTTGAACAAATATATACCATGGCCATATAAATTATGATCAATAAATATGATTGTGAAATCAGTGTAAATATATCAATATAACAACTGATAAAACAGATGTTGATACCATAAAACTATTAATATTAATAATATACATATAATGTGACAATATGACAAATATATATAACAAATTATTCCATTGATAATTCAATAATAACAGGTGGTAACAAATGTTCATTTGTAATTTAATATTAACACAAATAGTGGCAAATCAACATTTAGGAGGGGGCATTTTGCCATGACGCTTTCAGATCAAAAATAACCTCAAAATTTACACACCAATAACAAGATTTGAAAATTGTTCTGCCATTTGCCATGTCTGTAAAAAGTTTTTGCTGCACACCTCAAAGAAAGGGGCACAGAAACATTTTTTTGAGAAAGTTATGATTTAATTTGTCTTTATTTCAAATGAGTATACAGGCTATAAGAAGTCATTTTAAACCATGGGAAACAACAACCTTCAAGTTGGCTTCAAGCATATTGATTAGACTGGCCTGACATTTCATTATTATATTATAATGTTTATGAAAGACTGTCAGGTTTATTGTTGGTAAGCAAAACAAGTGGGGGAGAGGGTGGGCATGTGCCTCAAAAAAAATCTGGCTTGTACAAGGATTTCCTATATTCTCTTCTTTTTCTTTTTAAAAAATTCCAAAACTTGACTTTTACATGTTTTAGAATGTGTCCAAATGGCTTAATGCACTATATTAATTCCATTTATCAGATATATCTAAGGGAGAAACCCTAAAGCGCCCTTAGCTTAATGGAGGCTTGTGTCTTTGGCTCTTCCATATCTGGAATTTCAACAATGACAATTGTCTCCCCAAAACTAATTCAGGATTAATCATTGATATTACTTTCATTATTGTCTAATCATTGCCATTTATTTCAGTACATTTTTCAACCATTCGACAGTTTATTTTCAAACCTTTTAGCGTTTTGTTTTTGTCATTTCAATTCATTTATTAATCATTGATTTTTAGTTTCAGTGCTAGTACTTAGGAATTACCTTACAGATAATATATATTTTTATGATAATCTTATATATTTTTAAGAGAGTGATAGTCACACTCTGAATTAACTGTTTAACATAATAACCATAACATTTTTTGTGAACACTACTTCAACCCTGCGCCAGACAGTGCCTTCTGTTGAATAGTAACTTGTTGCTTTCAACCACTCTAACCTCTAACCTAGTACCAGGAAGCTGGTTGTAACAGTAAAAGACATGTAGATGATAAATATATCGATCCCTGCTCTAGGTCAGATGCTAGTCTAATAAAAACTTCTGTTATAAATGTTGTAACATGCTGGAAGCCAGTATATAATGGCTAAATAGAAATACAGAATTCATGTTCTGCTCTACGCCAAGAAAATTCAATCAATTAGTAGGAAATCAATCAGTTCTATGAGTCATGATAAATCCAAAAATAACTCTATTACTTCATTCTTATCACTCACCAACGTGGCGACATAAATATTATCATCAATTTTATCTAAGATACCTATAGTTTGATTACATCATATTTAATAAATTGCAATACACATACATGTTAGAATTACAATAACAATATATTCACTGTTAGGATGGTGCTCAATATATCAAATTTAGAGTGATGTAGAAATATTAAAGTTGAAACATGTTGTTTCTCAGAGTTTCAGACAGAATTTTAAATGTAACAATGCGATCTTTGAAGTTTACAATCTATAACACCATAGGTGTCCATTTATAGCACAAGAAACTTTCACCATGTCAGTCTTTTAGACTTGCATCACTGACAGGTGCAAGCCAAATCAACAAATTCCAAATCATCTTGACTTTTGTGATGAATAAACAGATGACCTTCACATTTTACATAGCTATTGGGTATTTTCCTGATTTCATCAAGGGATCGATGCATTCAAATACACTCTCACACCAGCTTCATATAATTGTAGAAATATTTTAGCAATAAACATTTAAACTGATCTACTATTGATATCTATACAGATCACTGGTAGCGACGTCATAAAATGCATGGATTTAGTGGAATTGCAAGAACCATAGACATCGGAATGGAAATTGGAATGGTGCAAATTTATGCTAACAGTGTCCCTGATACACATACAAAGTTTAGAAAATCACTTTACAATCCCTTTAACTCTTACAATTTGTCTTGCAGTAAACCTAATTTCAATGAATTTCTTGGCATCTTCAAAAGAAAATGAAAGTTGGTAATAAAAAACGAATAATTAGTCTCAGCACGCAATCACTGCCATTTTCATCGTTTTTATCAGCAATTCATATCACAGTAGAGTATTTGTATTTAAGTTGAAATAATTTTCCAAATGAAATCAAGTTTTGCATCCTACTACTGCTCCTGTATGGGCTAATTAGAATGGGTCAACATTGCAATATGCAATGAAGGATGTTTTGTCAGAACAGTAGTATTAGCCCACTCATTTTTTAATTTCTAACAGCCTGTAGCACACAGGACCTCAGTAATTTGCATCGGAATGATTAGACAATTTTATATGACAGAATGACCTGGATGTGAAAAGAACACTTTGCTTTTAAATTACTAGATCAGCTCGAATAAAACTGAAAGAAAGTAAAGTGCTAACACTTGTTTCAATTCGATACAAGACTAAAATGTTACACTACCTCGTACACTATATTGAAAACAAAATAGTTCATCCAAACAAAATAATTCTTGGAACAAGAGTTGTATGCTCTTGCCCATTTACCAGGCAAGATGGCTGGCTATCAAGGTTGAGCCTAATGGTGTAAGCATACCCGTAGCCAGGGGGGGTTCGGATGTACCCCCCCCTTGAAAACAAATAAGCACTGTTAAAGTAGACATTCTGTTTGAATTGTGACTGTTAAGGTTGAGTTTGATTGTTTTGCGAGTCCATTTAACCCCCCCTTGGAAATTCCTGGCTATGGGCCTGGTAAGAGCTGATGAAACAAACATAATACAACTGCAAACAGGTCTATACTGGTATACATAATATAGCATCATAATATAGATTTCCTGACCATTTTCTATTGGCATTTATACATCCCTTGAGGATCTCCTGAATAAACATGTTAATTCCCTTCCACTCTTCATAATCACCAGAATTAATAGTGAATACTTGGAGAGCCTTTTTTAATATTTTATATCATGTCAAACGAATTGTGAATAACAATTTCTATCCATTCTGTCATTATTACATATTCATATCCATGTATGAGAGTCAATTAGTGAATTGAATTGCTACTTCAGCTAAAAATCGCATAATCCCTTAAATATACCTAAAACTAAAACTATTTCTATATAGAGTACATAATGCGTTTTCTATTATATATGGCACAGTCGATTTTCCAATGTGGATTAATTTATGCAACCACATCAGGGGCGGATCGAAGGGCAAGGAGGGCTCCTCTGGCTCCCCCCCAACCCCTATTTTTGGCCAACAGTGCATATCCTGGTACCCAATTTGACCCAACCCTCTAAATATTTGCCGCTCGTGCCTTCGGCGCATTGCCGTGGAATTTGAAGCATGTTATATTTCAGAGCCCCCGTTTCCCTAAATCCTGGATCTGCCCCTGCACATGAAGTCTCAAATTTCCAAGCTAAAACATTTCTGTTTCTGAAACAGAGTTTTATTGGTTGAACAGATAGTGAGCATGCCCCTTTAAGAATCCTTACCCAGAATCACATAATATATGTTGATATTTTAAAATACCAGACATGATAGGGTTAAAACAGTTCAAATTACACACGTCTAGACATCTAATTCAAATAATAGATCAAAAATTTTAAACTTTTACAAAATCTCATTTTACTGTGAAATAAACGTCTCTCCTATTTCCTTATTATACTTTTCATAAATAGGATTTCAATTCAGAAAGATCAAAGAAGAATTTTTATTGGTTGATTTAAAGGAGTGTGCAAAATAACAAAATTTATGAACTAATTATGTCTTCTTAGTATAAAGATTTGCAAATTTCTGTTTATTAAATATTTTCAATTCATTGTGGATTTTGTAGAACAATGAGCCTTGGTTTATTGTCCCATCCGAACGACTAGACACTTTTTCCATATCAGCTCCTTCAACCTGCATCAGTGACAAGGTGACCAAGTTAAAATATCTAAAGGTTTCATCTCAACGCGTGTCGGGATTGAACGGTTAGCGAGCAAGCATCTAACTAACTCACTGAGTCATCGTGGCCCTCAATAATCCAAACTGAAACACAATTGCCAATTTCCTTTTTTATTTATGAAGAATAACTGAATAACTTCTAAATGATTTGATCCATAAAACTCTTTGGGAGGGGTGACTAACGAGAGGTTGATCACAGGGTTAACGATCTGACCCTAAGTTCTGCTGTCAAAAAATTTCATTAGAACTTGGTGTCTTATATCATCTTGATAACATTGAAAGTTAACAGATTGCCATTTTCTATTTTTCTCTATGAACAACAACGAAATGACTAATGTACAGACAGACCTATTTTTATACGTACACTAGAATAGTGTCGATCAAACTTCATCCATATTTTATTATCTTATTCTAATCTCTATTAGAACTAAAACTTGTCAGCTATAAAATCACCTCCGGCTATTCTCTTTCATATCTCTCTAAGCAATCTTTGTTTTAACTTGGGTAAGGATCTGATAATGGCTCTACTCAGTCTCGGAGGTTCCGAAACACGAAAATCAACTTAACCATTATAAAAATCATCTGGACTCAAGACCGACAATCAGGAAGTATCTTTATCTGTATTATGTCTGGCCTTGGATTTACAATAAAGCAGAAAATAGTAGAATCTAAATGTGTCTGCATCCAGGGCTATAGATTACATTAATTTGGGCACACCCTGAATTTTTGGACCTAAAGTCGATATATAGGCATCAAGAGCTCCTGAAATGCTTATATTAGCATTTCACTAATTTACAACTCTCTGGGTGTTTTATACATGTTTGGAGGTAGGAATAATGTTAAGATCAGAATGATCAGATAGTCCTTCAAAGATGTTGGCATTTGTCGCTCTGCAGTGCTTAAGCAACATTTTAATTTTCTATAATTAAGGAGTACCGACAACGTTTACTGTTTTAACTAGCATAAATTTGATACAGAAGATTAAAAGGATCAGGTAGTGGTTGATTTAAAACTTTGAGAATTGAAAATGTAAACTCCATAATGTATTTATCAACAATCAGCCTAGATTTTAATAAAATAATAGTTTTAACATTCTAACTGACAAGTTTAGCAGCTGTTTTAATTGAAGGGTGGAACCTAAATTAATAACCTGTTACTGACCCATATTATTATAGCAATGGTGATTTCTTTGAATTTCATTTAAGAATTTTGATTCTTAAAACAGTAGTTATCAAATGGATTGAGTTTTATATTTATATCCTCAAATGACAGCCCACGACTCCCTTGAGAATGGCCCCTAAAGAGTGACCGCTTCCACTTGAATGCTCTGCTTGCTTTGTTATATTTTGCCCTTATATTTTTATCATAGAATGCATTTGGCCCTTTACAAATATTAATTGAGAAGGTCTGAACTAGATGCTTTTTAAACAATCCTCTCTAACTGAGAGGGGAAAACCAGCTTTTTATCAATTAAAAATCGTAATTTCATTTTCTCTGTTTACATTATTTGTTCATGACAAACTGTAATTTGAGTTGGCATTTAAAGAGATTGTAAAGTGATTTTCTAAACTTTGTATGTGTATCGGGGACACTGATAGCATCAATTTGCGTCATTCCAATATCCATTCTGACGTCTGTGGTTCTTGCAATTCCACTAAATTAAAGCATTTTATGAAGTTACTGACAGCGATCTGCATTGTTATCAATAGCAACTCATTAGTCAGTATTCTGACTCCCACTGGTTGATCTTTTGACAGAACTGTTGACAGTCATTTGGGGTCATTTAAGCCAGAGCCTACTTGTGCAAATTCTTATGGCAACAGGGTGTACTCTATCTAAGGGCCTCCAGCAGAAATGAAATGGAGTTTTAAGTCCTGCTCTTCAGCACCTTATTGGGCAAATGCTGTGTGCAATGAGGGAAATAGTGCCAGGACAGGACCGCGGAAATAGTCTACTGTTATCTAAGTCAATGATGCCTGGAATAATTAGTCCAAGTTATATCATATCTAGTTAGTCATTATTGTTCACCACCATAACATTTATCTTTATATTCAAATTACCAATAATATAATCTGATATCACTGGAGACTTGATCAACCTATTTCTACTTCATGGAACTGTTCCAACTTTTACTTTTATACAGGAAATCTCACTGAATAATTCATTTATGACCTCGGTGGACATAAATAATCAGGAAAGATATCTTTAAACTACAATAGTTCCAATCAACAATCTAACAATTCAAGAGAAATGAAAATTTACGAAAGATTTATGCAAGATGGGCTAATGCTATGCAGTTTGCAATGAAGGAAATTTAACAGGACAGTAATGTTTGTTTTTAATTATTTGATTTCCAACTGTTGGGAGCCTGGTGTCCGCTTTCTCTGTACAATGAACAGTTCTCAATCAAAATAGAAATATATAGAATATTGTTGAATCATGTTAAATTCATTTATCCATTTTTGGAAAGTTACCCTCCAATACAACTATCCTGATGCTCTGAGGATTGTGTATAAGAAACATGTGATAGCAGCTTGGGTTAGCTCATGTTCCTTTAGCAACGGCTATCATTTCATTTCATTACATTAATCCGTTGCTATCATGATAAGGTTTTCTCGTCATTAACTTTGATTGGTCGACCGATTATTGTCGACCAGTTATATTCATTGTAACAAATTATTGCGGGAAAACTTTCGAATTACCAGACGTCAAATTTCTTGTAGCAAATTTACCTTTTGATAATCGAGTCTCAACGGTCATAAATTGAATGTGACGTATAGTGTTTTTTAAATGAGGTTATTAGTTGATAATGACGAGAAAACCCCGTCAATCCAGCAACGGTAGATAATGTTAATGTCTAACGTTGCTAAAGGAACATGGGGTTAGCTCTAGTCAATGGAAATATAAAAATCATTGTTGATTCATGCTAAAACTTGTTTGTAGTTAGAAGTGGATGATTCATTGATGACATAAGATGAACAATACCATCCTAGAATTACCAGTTGTTTGGTTACTTTTATACATCTAACAATAGATCTTCTTATTTTATTCATTGTTTAACCATTCTTAATCTTTTATGTTATAAATTTGAAATTACCAAAAATCAAATCTTTCAGGCAGTGGCTTTGTAAGAAATTATTTTAGAACGAGGCCATGCAAGTGCTAGAAAACATGACCCCCTCCCCCTTAAATTATACCATTTCTTTCAGGAAAAACTAATACCTATGTATGTTTCCAAATTGAATCTCTACTGTCACATGTATACTTTATAAGCCTACTTTTGCTTCCCTTCCATCCCAAAAGCCAAAAATAAAATACCAATACATATACATGTAATGTAATGTATATGTTCAAAAATTTCTACTTGCAAGTTTATGCAATTGTGTTTTCATTCCGTCCCAAAAGTCAAAATAAAACACTAAAGGTTCTGTATTAAAATCTCTATGTACATCAACACACTATTTTAACAGTGAAAATATTTTGTTATTTAAACTAATATAGCTTAAAAGATATTGAATTCCTTTACATTTGTTTAATACTGCCTACATATTTACCAGCATAACAAAATGATAACTGTATACTTAGGGCAATATTGAATATAATAAGCATATTATCATTGTTATATACTTGTACATTGTACAACAATGTTGAAGTACCTAAAACACTGTTAAATTTACAAAATTCTTAAAATCCAATACACTTTTACCTAAATAATTTAATACTAAAGGGCAATATTGATTATAATAAGCATATTATCATAATAAGCATATTATCATTGTTATACACTTGTACATTGTACAACAATGTTGAAGTACCTAAAACACTGTTAAAATTAACAGATTTTGTGTTGTGGTTTCATGTATTATAATGTTTAGAATATCTTTATCATTTAACTTTTTCTGACAAAGTCAAGAAAATTCATATTTTTAATCTTATATTACTTTTTATTAAGCCTACATAGTTATACACTTGTACATTGTACAACAAAGTTGAAGCCCTCCAATACACTGTAAAAATTAACAGAATTCTTGATTTGCCAATTGTATGTGCCAATTTGCATTAGTCATCATTAATTAATTAACATTTATTTTTCTCACTCAATGTATTTTCATAAGAAGTCGTTAAAAAAGGCTTACAAAATTCCCCAGATTTAGCTAAAATATGTCTCTGATAAGTCCTGATAATATAATATAGAACAATTCCAATGTGTACATAATGATATCATATTGCCTCCCTGACACATGTTAATGTCATGCCAACATCCTCGCCTTGTTCCATCACATCCTGCAATTCTTCGAGAACAGTGCCTGCAAATATCAATGTTTTAAGCACTGAAAATGAATGAAAATCATACTTACTGGCAATCGCTCATAATTTCCTCTTGGCTCCTTATTTGTACAGGAGCAAATTTGTCAGTTTGTTCCTCTAAATTACAAAAACAATTGTTAATTTTCTCGTCAAACGAATTGACCAAGTCTTCCAGCGATCCAGTGAACGTTTCGGCAAAGTTTTCTGGTTGATTTTTCACTGTAATATCAGAACACATATTGTCCGAGGTAGATTTATCCAATTCGGAATTATCACTGCCTTTTAAGGCCGTCTGAAACTCGTTATATTCGTTCCATTCTTCATTCTCAAACGAAGCTAACGGAGCCTCAAATTGTAGCTCCGCCATTTTCGGAACTCTCATCCTGTCTGCTGTAATAACCTTCACCTTCAACTTTGACCTGGCTGTGTACGTCAAGTCGTAGGAAGAAGACTAACTCTACGTTCTTGGATTATCAGGAAAAGATAGAATATTGTAATGAATACAGGGCTACAAATCAATAATAGAACACTGCGTGCTAATGAAGATTATCGATTTTACTCCTCTGCTGTTTTCAGTGTTGAAAGTGATAAAACTAGTAAAGGGAGCTAACTCCATTTAATACCGTCATACATGAATAACCTCCCCTTGAAATCGAAATCGGTGGTTTTTAGGAACGAATAGAAACTATTTAGAAATTCTTGGTCATCGATAATAATCGAATTGTAATTAGTAATTCCTGAAATTGTAGTATACTTAACCATATATGGTGTCACTATCACATAAGCAAAAAATATTCAAGGGCCTTTGGATCGCCATAGCTACGTTATGAAACGCTTAGTTTTAGTGAAATTGAGAGAACCACAGACGTCTGACAAAAAAATTGAAATGGTGCAAATTGATTCTATCAGAGTCCCTGATACACATACGCAATTTAGAAAACCTCTGTAAGATTCCTTTAAAGGGGAGTAAACCGAAACTCATTACAAAATTTTGTCTACTTATTGCGATAAGCTCCCTTCAATAAGAAAATAATGTCTTAAAACAGTAGAAGATTTGGTATAAATTCTAATAATCCACCATGCTAGTATTTCCCCAAAACGAAATAGCACCAATGGAGATTTTATTCAGACTAATATTAATCGAGAATCGTCCCTCTCCATGACCAAAAGATGCAAGAAGCAGAGTTATCCTAGAGTTCGCTGCAGTGACGACCATAAACTTTCCTCAAATAAGTTTGAATTGAAGTCTGTGTATTAAGTTATATTGCTTAAATCCTGCAATTTCAAGGTCAAGACTCGACGACCTCTAGCCAAAAAAACTCTTCATAATTTGAATGAGCTCTGACATTGAGGTTGAGTTGTGAAACATACACGCCATACTACGCTGGTGAATAGGGTATGAAACTGCACATGAATTCGCAAATTAATGTCAGCAAAATAGATTCTCCATGTACATATAGTTCAATGGTAATTGTCGAGGATCAAGTCCATGTAGGACGCTTTAGTTTTAGAATCAGTTATGTCTTTTATTTCCAACTCTCCTGGGTAGATTTTATCTACAAAGTCTCCGAAAGAAGATTTATTTAGCGACAAAACGCCATCTATCTGTCGGAATTGAATTTATGGGCTAGTTGTTTATTGATCTTGATTCGAAGGTTTTGAATATATATCTGTCTCATAAGCAGGGGCGGATCCAGGATTTAGAGAAAGGTGGGATCTCTGAAATATAACATGCTTCAAATTCAACGGCACCGCAGTCATTTAAACCAATAACTCCTCTACAGCTGTTTAAGGGCAGAAGGGCAGCGATATAAATAGAAAGTAAAATCCCGTTTTTTCCAGACATGGTTTTTGCATTCCAAAAAAAGCACAAAGCCTTGAAAATAAAATAAAACAGGTAGTATTGTATAATATATCGGTTTATTATATAAATATTTGAATATAGTACATTTTTGGAAATTGTCAGGAGGAATCAAGATGAATGAGGGTAGGAACAGATGAATGAAAGTAGAAACAGATGAATGAAAGGGCGAAATGAAGAAATACTTATCAAAAGAAGATGCATAATTCAGTATCAAAAGTAGGATTTCAATACATACACATACATTGGTCATTTTGTACAAGATAAATAGATATACATTTTAAGAGGTAGTCGAGCAAATATATTGTTGCATATCCGGGTTAAATGCAAACATTAAACATGTCTAATCCACTTTATTTTGGGTAGAGAAGAAATTGGAATAAGCTAGTCTTCCAACTCCTTCGCCACTTAGGGTTTATGTTCAATGTTTTGCGTTGGACCCCAATGTGCAAAAACGTCTTTGCTCGACTATAAAAAATAACAATTCGTTTCTAAGATGGTCAAATTTGCCGTTTCTGTTGTCAATCAGTAAATTTCAATGGAGATTGTCGACTAGATCAAAATATATTGGTAGGTAATGTAATGAAATGGTCTTGTACGTTCTGAATGTCCACCCAATGAGGGTAATGATAGCATCCATCATCCAGTCCCACTTGACCTACGCTACAATGAGAAGTCTGGGTGTAAGTGACTAAGGCAATGGTGGGAAAAAATGGCGGGAAAAGATGACAGATCAAGACAACAGGACGGCAAATCTAACACTCCAAGAAAACATAAATAAATTAAGATTTCAACATAATCTTAAAGGAATTTGGAACAAATATACACAAGAATTATATACAATAACTTAAAGACATAAATTCAAGAGACAATGGGAGTAGGCCTACATATATTGCTGATGCTGGAAGAGTGACAAAATAACGACGGAATAACGCCTTATGGTACGAATGGACGAGAAATGGTCCTTGATTAACAGAAAAAAAAATAGAAGAAGCGAATACACGTACAGAGTACAGGACACGATTCGTTTCCATAAATTTCTGTATTTTTAATCCCGGACCAGGAACCGTATTTCGATCTATTCGCGTAACGCCTAACGCAATTTCGGAGAAAAGGTTGTCAGACATTTCCTAATTTTACAGAAAACAACATAATAACGAGCAACTATCTATTTAGTGGCATTTTGCATGACATTTCTGAAATTTTCATGTCGTTTTCTGACGGCATTTTGAATGACTTTTCTGAAAGTGACTTTAAGAGATCAAGGCCTCACGTCCACATACAATCACGGCATTGTTTTTATTTTCAAGATCGATCGTTTCCAGTAACCGGTTTACATAAAAAGTTGTTTTTCTGACCCTTTATTGAGCATTTATATTTTTACAACCAAATAAGTGAAATCGGAGCAAGTTTTTAATACACTTATTTTCTAATATTTACGACTCAAGTTATGCTTAAAACAACAGTATATCAATATTTGTTGAGACGCGGTATGGTATATTGTATGTATATTGGCTATATAAGCCATGATATATGACCTATATTACATACCTAGGAGTGTTTTATAACATCAATATACTACAGTTACCATGACAACTCTTATATCACGTTCAAGCCGCGTGCTCAAATTCTAACTGAAACTTGGTCACATTGTCATTTCATTGAAAAATAACGTTTTACAATAACAATTTTTCTGGAAAAAGTATATATTTAACTTTTGATTAACAAATGGTTATAAAAGAACTTTGTTTTTGAACTAAAATATTATTTTCTTGTAATTAAATTGAAGAAAAACAAATCTTTTTATTTCAAAAATTAATCTCAGGTTAACAAAAGATTGGCAAAAGTCATTAAAGGTCACCATTCACAAATAACTATGCATTTTAAAAAATCTCCTACTTTAAAAATTTGCCAATAAAGTGGTCAAGGATGGTTTGATTTTTGACTGGACATTCAAATCAGGGCACAATTCCTAGCCTTGTGCTTAAGATCAGCCATTTTTTTTAATGTGATTTGGAAAATGTTCCAGTTTTTTCCAGACTTAAGGCTTCCGTCAGACAAAGTCTGTACTTGTCTCATTAAAAACAAAACATATATTTTCTAGAACAATTTTATTGGAATGATGACGCAATTTGAATTAAGATTTCGCAATCCAGGAAACCAAGAAATCCAGGAAATCAGTAGGCAGACATGATTTGTGGGAAGAAACAAACAAGATCCGATAATTAACGTTCAACGTCATATTGCCTAGAGAATATTGCTTTTAACCTTGAAGGTTTCGCGTCTTTCATTGCACTAATAACATTATTTTGAAGAAAACTTTTGAAATATCAATTCGAGAAAAATCTGATTATGTAACCTATATTAATATCGCTGTTTAATAACCAAAAGTTGGTTCTTTTCAATAAATGATTCCGAGCCAATAAATCTTTACTTATCAATGTCCTAAGCATATCTTGAGCTCAAAATCATGGCAAGCTCAAAATCAAAATTGATATAATATTCATCTAAAGTCAAAGCTTAATCAAATTAATCTAAAGTTTGCCTAATGAATAGCTCTCGTTGAAAATAACATCAGAATTCCAGCTTCATCAATTATAACATCAAAATATCAGCATCCCGAAGAATCCAGATAATTCTTATTTTGCAAATGTTCATAAAATACTTAAAATCCTGCATAACCATAGGATTAACAAATTATCATTATTATCATCATTATTATTATCATTATTATTATGCATAGGATTTACTTACAATAACCATTCATGGACATTCATCCAACATAAAATACAAGTTGAAAAAAATATATTGAACATATTTCATAGACAAGGATCTTGGTTAAGATCTCAAATTTGATCTTTTAGCCTTGAACAAAGTTTAAAGGAGTACTGCCTCTTAGAATGAATTTTCTGGATTTATCAGATTATTCAGTGATTCTGCTGTATAGTTGACACCAGCTAAATCCACTGATAAATATATAATCCTATTGACCAAGTTTGAGAATTAAACTTCATTTTCATTCTAAGAGGTAGTATTCCCTTAAATGTACTTGTACCCCGAATGTTTAAAGAGAACTTATTTTGATTTTTCAGAAATAACAGGAACTGAACAATTTACAAAATGACTAAGGTTGATAATAAAGTGAATGACTAAATAATAAATAAGGTATAATGATGAAATAAATATAATGATCGAAATTAAACAATATCATGATGATTAAGTTTTGGGTCGTTCGAGATTTTTTCACAACAAAATTGAAAGTAGTTCTTAATTTTATTGATAAAGGGCTGTTATCTTAACACTTAGCTCAAATAAAAAATTTTTTTTAGCAATTAGGGGCTTAATCTTCAAAACATAACTTAGATAAATTCCACATTTGAAGAAATATGATTGGATAATAAAACTAAATCCAAAACTTGAGTTAAGTGTTTAACCCATCAGATGACCAAAATTTTTCCCGATTTGATAATTTAACAAAGTTTGTCAATCCATTGATATACAAATTATAGTTTTATTTCATATCAATTTTCTGTATTTCTTGAACAATAACAAGTTCTATCAATTTGACTGATTGAGTGACAAACAAAAATATATTTATCAAAGCACGAGATATGTGGATATACTATTTCTGACATTATTTCTGAAATAGTATATCCATATATCTTGTGCTTTGTTACCTATTCCTATTTCTATATGTCTTATAAACAGTATAAAAATATTTTTAACATAAATTAAGATGACTCAGCCCCTTTAACTCGACTAGGAAGTCCTGATAAGATAATACAAGTAAAATAGACCAGTGAAAAGTAAAACTATAATAAGTTGATGTTTTGTGTCACAATAACCCAGAACTTTCATAATATAATTTAACATACATAGAGATCAGGTTTCAATTTCTAAAACTTATCATAAAATCATAAAAGAGCATGATGCCAGATTTAAGAATTTGATATGGGACCAAAGAAAATTTTATAGCTGATTTTGACAGTTTTGGTTTTAGGCTTTACAGAAAATATGGGACCAAACAAAATGTTATAACATCTGATATTTCATTTGACTGAATTGGTTTCAAATTTTATAGCAGCTAATAACTTTTAATATGGACCAAAATAGTAACCACGATTTCATTGATGATTTATCATGATGATAATGCTGATTTTTAACTTGTGATTTTGACTAATGAAAACCATGATTTTGCGTTTATGACTTAGTAATGGTAATTTTGAAGCTGATAACTTGGCAAATGAACCATAATGGCATTAATGAACTAGATAATGATGGTTTTTAAAATAATTTTATTTCGTAATGATAATGCTGATTTTTAACTTGTGATTTTGACTGATGAAAAACATGATTTTGCGCTTATGACTTAGTAATGGTTATGACAATTTTGCAGCTTACAACATGACATTGCCTTTAATGATATTGATGATTTTGCAGCTATAATTTGATGGATGAAAGATGAACAATACAACAGTACAGTGTTCAGAAACAAGTACCTTGCATATTCCCTTCTTTACATGTATCAACACTATACCAATGTTCATCTTTCATAATCATCAAGTCCTTAATCTGACATTATGCTCTCTTTATGATAAAAACAAACTAAATATATATACTGATATGCAAATTAAATATAAAATAAATATTAAAGCATTGTACAGAAAGCTTAAATAATTCACAGTGACCAGAAATTATTATACATTGCTTCAATATGTAGACATGACTGAAAGAGAAGGCACAATTGAAGCAAGGCAAGTCTTTCGGTTCATGTTAGGGGAAGGCAAGATATGTGTTATTTGTGTTTTTAATTTTTTGAATGAAGTATCTAATTGAACTTGCTTGTCATAGAAAAGGTCATCTTTACAAGTAATTATGAAATTCAATGAAACAAGAAGAGTGCCTAATGATAGACTTCGTAATACCATGAGCATAAGTTCCAATTCTCTTGAACTCAAAGTATAACTTTATAATTTTCTTCGAAACAAAATAATCTTTTTCATTCTAAAACCATGTATACAGGCCTAATATCTTTCCTATATATATTTCATTTGATATATCTATGACAAATTTAATTTCAAATGTGATTCAAGGTTTTTCAAATGAGCAAAGGATTGGCCAATTTCACAAAATACTGAGATAAAGTTGATCGCAAGTTATGTTATTTCTCTATGTAAAATTTCACACTTGCGTCAATTTTTTCCTCAGATATTTTTGTGTGAAACCGGGTCCAGATGGGTAGGAGATCATTTTTATGAAACAGGTAACAGACAGAGACAGAGATAAAAAATAAATAATATTATTACACATATTCTTTCATTCAAATTTTATTGTTCAAACAAATGGGGCTGTTTATTCAAATTTTGATGATCAAAATCACGAAAATCACATCATTTTTTGCTTATTTTGCAGTCAAAAATTATTCAGCAAACAGCAAAATTTAGATAAAAATTCCAAAATTATTTGATGTTTTCCTGAATATGTATTAATATTTTCTTATTTGCAGTCAAAAGTGATTCTCCAAATAGCAAAATAGTGATGACATTTCCAAAATTGTGTTAATATTTGCTTTTTTTGCAGTCAAAAATCATTCTGCAAATAGACAAATTTTGATTTTTATTTTTAAACTTTTTTTCAATTTTGTCCCCCATTTTATTTCCAACAATTCAATAATTTAATACTTTCAATTTCTCATCATACAAATCTATCTATATATATATTACGATTATGCTGCATAAAAATATTCATTTAAAAAATTCGTAACTTTCTGGTAGACATTTTAAAACATTTTTTCACCCCTTCACAAAAATTCATCTTTTTTTTAATATTAAGTCACATATTTAATAACCTTTAGTTTGATCTTTTCCATCATAAATTGAGATTGAGCTCAAAAATATAAAATATTTTATCAAAAGAGTTGAACTATATATTTGTCACATCAATAGGAGATGTAAATAATTTTCAATTTTGATAAAAATTTGACAATATTTGTCGAGATCTTGTGTGCATAAAATGCACAAAACTATGCAATTATGCATAGAAATTGGTAAATATTACATTTCATTATATGCTACATCTCAATTGTAAAAAATTCATATTAAGTTCGTTGCTTCAATGAGTTGTTGTTCTGCTTTGTGACTGGACAATAAAGTCTTGACAAGACCTGATAATCTGGACACAACTCTACTTTCAGTTTCACATCACAACCTAATTGTCTTGGCTGTTAAAAGGTTATATATGATGAACGATTCCACACTATTCTCAACTACCATTCCACTATAATATAGTCTTCAATAAATTTACAATAAATAAAAATCATAAATAACCATTTTGGCATTAAGAATGTTTTCAAGTCATTTTTGGTAAACATTAATAAATATATATATATAATTTATAAAAAATCTCTAATAACATTATTATTGTTTATGGCCCAAGTTTTTGAAACGCTTCGACGCAATTTCACTCACATACCGACTAAAATCTGGATGATGTGGTCCAAGTCTTCAAAATGATCAGTTTTACAAAACGAAGCACATTGTGAATTGAATATATTTGAAGCACTATCGAAGGAAGGGCATGGAAATGTATGTATAATGTCATCGGCACTTAATGGCGCCATTTTCACAGAGTTTGCAAAAGATGAAAAGTCGAAGTCACACACGGAAATGTCGATATCATGTAATGGATCGTAATTGCTAGAAATGTCACAAAATGAGGATGATAATGGCACTACGTTGTTGTTCGAGTCAGAATTCGATTTAGGCTCGTGATTATAATCTGATGGTAACCGACATGGTAAAAGGTCTAATACAATTTTCTCCTCCTTTTGATCTACTTCCATCTCTTTCTCCTCCATTTCTACGTCTTTCGGGTATTTCGGGGAGTTCACGACGTCAGATTTACTGACTACGAGAGGGTAGGTGTTACTTTCAGGCAAGGGGTCAAGTGTGAGGTCATTTAATGAAGTATTGTTAATAAAATTAGAGTCTTGGGGTGGATGACAGGTGACTCCTTCCGATTGGAACTCGGTTTCGATGTTTTTTAAGGTATTTAAAATAAGGACCCATCTTCGTAAGCCTGGGTCCACTCTGTTGGTTCTCGGTTGTTTTAATTTGGAAACGGACATATGAAACACTGATTGTCTTTGCGTACCGTACGTTTCAACTTCCGTTAACTCTTCTAGCTTTCTCTTCATTGTAAATGTAGTTTTAATCGGCATATTACTGAAAAAAAGAGAAGAAACAATTAAATAACTATTACACGATACTTCCTCGTCTTGGTAATAAATAACAAGGAAGAATATATAAATTATGTAAAAGTAACTAAATAAATCTTTGTAAATTATATCAAATAACATCAAAGAAGCTCATTGGAGCATTATATGCTTGAAGTCACAAAAATAGATTCATATCAAAGTGATTGTAAAGTGGTTTTCTAAAATTTGTATGAGTATCGGGGAAACTGATAACAACAATTTGCGCCATTCAGCGCCATTCTAATTTTCATTGTGACTTATGTGGTTCTTGCAATTCCACTAAAACCAACGCCTTTTATGAGGTCACTGACACTGATCTACCAGAAGCTTCTATAGATATCTATGCAGATCACTGTCACTGACGTCAAAAAATGCGTTAGTTTTAGTGGAATTGCAAAAACCACAGACGTCGGAATGGAAATTGGGATGGCGCAAATTGATGCTTATTTATATTGGAATCAATAATATACTAAATTCCATATTTCTGAATTTTTCATTCAATGACATAAGGAAATCAACTGGGTTTAATAAAAAAACGTTCAGATTGTTAAAATTGCTACACTATACAGGAATGAAATTCAATTTTTTAAATAAAAAAAATAAGTACTAATGATCCAAACCGCTAAACAAAACCCGTAACCCAAAGAAGACATTTTGACAAAACATAAGTAACAGCTTATGAACTTTTCAAGTTGAAAAGTGGTATCAGGTGTCTAGAAGAGTAAGCATACCCTGTCTGACGCCACAACCATCAAGGCTGTAAAACATGACACAAAACAAACTACTAAACAAGACCATGAAGAATCTAAGGTTAGATGATGAAGCAAGCTTCTAAAAGTTCTAACCAACGCCCATGGGATATCAAAATGCAGTCCTGAGAATACATCACAAATTCTCATACAGTTGGAATGTTGGTAGGTTATAAAGGTGCTATGGGTTAAAATACCCCCCCACACCCCCCTGGTAGAACAATTCTTATGCCTATGCCAGTCCTTCCCAAAGTTTGCTTATTGCAGGATCCAAGAACTAAACTCAGGCCTTCTCAAATCTGGCCCACGGAAATGGACCCTCAAGAAGGATCACTTAAGCTAAAACGCTCTGATCGCTATGTTAGCTAAGCTCTATTTGGCCCTTATATTCATTTCATAAAATACATATATGGCCCTTTACAAAAATTAATTGAGAAGGCCTGACTTAACTTATTTAGCTCTAAATCAAATCTATACTAACGGTAATTTTAATTAGCTTCCTATTTTCGTAAAGAGAAACGAGAATGAAAAAAAATCCAGACAAATTAATCATGATTCTGAAATTTTTTTTTTTTATCAAAATAGACTTTAAAGGACTTTAAACTGATTTCAAATTAGATCAAATAAAAAGAGTCTTACATTTACGCCACACTTTTTTGGACTTAAAACAGGCCAATGACACTGACAGACAATGCCACAAGGGAAATTTTGCAAGGAACATGACTAAATTCCACAAAAGTGCAACACTTATCCAGATCATAACTTGAAATGTTCAAACACTGAGTTGAAACGAGACAAAAATTATAAATCTAAGACTAGGTCATGAATATCAAATTTCTGTTTTTCATAATTTCTGTTAATATCATTAGTTTTGAAAATATCACAAAATAGTAAAATTTGGGTGTATTTCAAGGACGTGGAAATAGCAGTGTGCAATAACCAGCTGATAGAGCTCATCAAGAAGAATATAGTAGACTTTCAGGGGATTTTCTAGGAATTTCAAACATTTATGCAATAAAAAGCTGATCTATAGAACAATAGTTCCCAAATTGAGGGCACCAATGAACACCACAGTAGGGTGGTTTGGCCAATTGAAAAAAAAAATTTTGTTATCAAAGATGGATTAAGACCTTGGACTTTGCAGACAATTCATATCTCTTGGTGACTTCCTACTCCCTAATCTTGTTTCTTTTGAAAATAGTAAAATCACGGAATTCTTATATCATATCATAAGATAATGTTTGAACAAAGAAACCAAGTACTAACGATCCAAACTGCAAAACGAAACCCAAAGAGACAATTAGACGAAACATCAGGTGTCTAGAAGAGTAAGCATAACCTGCCTGGCGCCACAAAGACTACCAGAAACCACATTTAAGACAGAGGTTTAAATTATCAGAGACTGAACAGACTTATGTATGGAATATGAAAGTGAAGAGGGAATGATTTTGAGAGTGGTCATGGTCACTTCAAAAAATTCAAAAGTTAACCAGACAAGCAAATCAATGCAAAAGGTGATAATTATAAAAAATACTGTTTTTTAAATGAGCTATCACCTAGAGCAATATATTTTTTCTTCTTCATAAAAACCATATACAAAGGATGTTAAAAATTAACAACAAATGTGTCTGCGAAACAAAAGTACACAGCAAAACTATTTTTACAAGACACCTACGGTACGGTAATTAGCGATGGAAATATATTTTAGGGGTGAATATTAACACTAACAAAAGGGGTTTCTACAATTCTTACATCAAATCATGGGTTCATTCTTCGTGAAGTTTGAGCAATCTCCTTTTTTTCTTCCGCACCGTAGTAAATAACTTAGCCTCAGATGGAATCATTTTTCATCTGATTTTTCCTGAAAAAATATTAATATTAAAACCACACTGGCTATTTCATATGAAAATAGCTAAAAATAATGACAATAAAAGTAAAACAAAGCACAAATTGGCAAAGACAAAAGGAGGAAATAGACACACCCCTTTTTCACAGAGAATACAACAAGGGTCCTGTATTTAAGTGTCCTTGGCTGAACCTCTTGATGTTTATTGCGAAGGATCAGAAGGATTAAGGACCCAACCTTCTCAAGGACCAAACCGCTTAGCTGATCTTTCCCAAATTTCCATTCTCATATTTGTGTTTATTGTCAAGTACAACTTAGGTTCATAGGGATCCAATCTACCAGCCCTTTTCTCAAGGACCAAATGGCTAAGCTGATCTTTCCCAAATATGCATATCCTTACCAGAGAGTTAACTAGTGGTATGTGTAAAAAATTTATCCACATTATACAGTTACAAATGGGAAGTTCAAGCAACTTTTAACTTTAATTTGATGTTATACTGATTCAGAAACAACATGATTTGCAACGAAAGCGAAATTTTATGAATTTATTCAAAGTCCAAAAGCAAAACCAAAAGAGCATTATGAAATATTTTGTCAACAGAGCAAGACAAGTTTTTTGGATTTTAATGCGCAGACATTATACTCAGTGCGACCTTTTTTACACTTACACCGTTTACAATTTAGGTTTCCCATAAAATATTGACTATGAAACCATTCCATTTTATATTTAACTGAAGCTATCGATCATCCTTCTTTGGCATGAAAACTTAGATCCTAGACCTAGTCTTAAATGATGTATCATTATACCTTACCACACAAGGAAATAAATCACAATTTATTGTTAGCAATTCTAAACAGGAACAGGAAGATAAAATATGATTCTGTCACAAGAAAAAAACAAATTAGAAAAGAATAGGCCTAGATGTTCATCAGAATAGTTTGAAAAAGTTATATCATAAATCAGAAATCATAAATAAAAGTTATTATGCATCAAACATTACTTACTATTACAATTTTCATGTCTAAGTCTGACAAACACATCATATCAAGACTAATAAATGCTCAATATTTCAAATCAATAATGAAATAACCAATTCATTTCATTTCTTGGACAAGGATATTCTCCAGAATTGTGACTAAAAATAGTAACTTCTCTTACTGACCTAAGCTAAAAATACCCAACAATTTTTGGCGATTTGTCAGCAACAATTTTATGACTAATAATTTCTAAGTCATGATCAAGGAAGACTTTCATTTATGACGAAAATCAAATCTGTTCAATTTTCCCATGAAAATCTATGTCCTTATTCCAAATTCCATTGAAAAACAAGCCAAACTTTCTAATTCTAAAAAATCAATACGTCGACCTAGAAATCTTCATATCGGCCATTTTCAGTCAACATAACGGGCAAGATCTACGCATCAATGAGCACAGAAATTTACAAAGACAAAGCAACATTTTCTCACATGTTTTTCAAAAAATTCATTTTATGCAATAAAGATGCAGACGATCTCACAATAATCAAAAAAATTTCAATGAAACTTGGCAAAGATTTGATGATAAAAGTTTACGTGACCTACATAACAAGACGAGAAACAAGTGGGTTTCCTACTCAATGATCGGGAGTCCCCGATTTTATAACGGGTCAAATAACAGAACTTGTTCTTACCTCAAAAGCAATTTTTCTTCACTTCAGCATAACAAAAAGTTCATAGCAGCTTAAAAAAGATCTTTAACTTTTTGTTTCAAACAAATTTTCATTTGATAATCATCACAGAAAACTTATCTGGAAATTTTAATCGACCCTTCCTCAATCGGCGACTTCTCCCGGACATTGAAAGCAGAGTGATGTTGACGTCACGTACCCAATGTATGAAATGACGGGTTTTCATTGGTTGAAAATAATTAAAAAATAATTGAAAAAACGTAAACCATTCATTTTCATCAAAATTTGCAATTCAAAGATAACAAAATCAAAGTATATTGATGAAAATTTGGTTAAAATAATTCATTTAATCCAAAATAAGAGAAAATTTGCAAATCTGCGGAATGGCGGAAGTGAAAGCCAACACTTTTAGCGTGTTCGTTTACTCACTCGAGCTTACTCGCGCCTGGCCCGAGAGCGTTTTATTACTTGGTCATGTGACATCTCGCGCTTACTCGGGCCAGACCTAACTAATCGGCTTGTCGAGTGGGTTAGTTGGGGAAGCATCCCATGATTCATTCATTCAATATGGTTGCAAATGCTACACTATTAATTCGACAAAAAAGACTGATTTTAAAAATTAAATCGAAAGTGGGATTTGAAGCCGTCAAATTTAAATATTGCCCCCATCCTCCCTAAAAAATTGTCAAGTGTTATTTTCTAAATGCATTTATTCATCTTACTGAGACAAGGGGAGTCTTTGTAGCAGGAAATGTTAAGAATTTGCGTTTCCAGTCTCCTGTGCTGGTCCCGCAATCCCTATAAACCTTAAATTCATCAGGAAATCGCGTTTCGAGGTGTCGAATTCTCTATCCTATAATTTTCTATAAGAGATCTCCAAACACGTGTTTCCAGCATAGGCGTACGGGCAATTGACCCCCCCCCCCCCCCCTCTCAGTGATTTTCATGAAGGAAATTTAAAAAAATTAAAATCGTTCGGAAATAATGTGACCTTAAACTCGCTAAAAAATATCAGGAACTTTCTCATCTATATCTCTTTTATGATTTGCGTTGGTCTATACAAATAAAAATTCTACAGGAAATGTCAGGAAATCCCTTTCAGCGGTGTCAAATTCTCAAACTTTTCTAGAGGACCTCAGAATTCAGATTGTACCAATAAGAAATAACTCTACAGAGGGCAATGTGATGGCGTAATAGTTTTCCATAAGGGGATAGGAGGGTGTGTGTTTTTGGGTGGATATTACCTAAACTGCCCCCCTTGATTGGACCTTTACCCCCCTTAAAGTACTTGGCAGGCTACGGGACTAACATTGTTTCAATTCCAGGAATTTTATCCCTTCTGTATAGCATGTTCTGTCAAAATAATATAATCGTCATCTTCTTGCATTTGTTCGTATATAAAATTCCAAAGAACCTTTAAATTCTACAATATAGCTAGTGTTGCCATATCCCGCTTCCTACGATTGATCTCCATTTTTTGAATTGACGAATTTTGTCACCATGACACTTTACCCTAATGTTACACCATATCGTTCGTTAATACGTGACAATGCGCATGCTCAGTGTGACACTCTCGGGCCAGGCCCGAGTAAGCTCGTGTGAGTAAACGAACACACTATTTATAGCTCGAAACAGCTGACAAACAAAGACGTTGATTGGTTCATTCATTTCCCAGTAAATGCGGCGTTATTTCCACCTACATTATCTTATTCACGAACAAAGGAAATATTTCCACTCTTTATGAAAATTTCCGACATTTTATCAAATCTTTTGTTAAGATTTTGTTCCGCATTGAAATCGCTTAAAAACATACACCCCTGTATCTATATCATATTTTTGAAGAGTTAGTATGTAGTGGCCACTGTCGCGCGCAAAGCATACATGCTTATTCTTTTCGAAACACCTGATGGTACTTCTCATTGGAGGAGTTCACTACTATACTCTCGATTTTGCCATTCCTTCTAAGGGGATTTTTGATTGAAGGAATCATCTTGTTTTGTACGGGTTTTAACACGATTACCTACAAGAGTGTCAAAATGTTATAATTCATTTGTCATTTTCAACTCCGTCAGGGACTGACATGGGAAAAAAACCGCCGAGTCTTTAGGATAGGGCAATAAATAAACGCTCCAAGACAGGTTAATTCAAAAGTAACAAGACACTGACACAGAGTTGAAGAAATTAACGTTAATCTCAGAATGAATCACAAAGTCCAGGAATTGGAAGCTAGGCTCATATTGGTGCCCATTTCATAAAACTTACAATCAAGATGTATAACCTTTCCCAAAATCGAATCTTAATCTGCCAAAAGACCCGACCCTCGCACCTAGGGTCTACTTGCATATTCGCATATGAGCAGAAGTGGCGGGTGTTGCGCCAAGCAGGGTATGCTAACTCTTCCAGACACCTGATACCACTTTTCATTATGAAATATTTACTCATTTATTGATATATTTCCCCAAAATAAAAAGTTTATTAGCTGCTACCAATATATGGCCAATGTGTTTGCATGGATTTCGAGGTTTGTTTTGCTGTTGGGATCGTTTGTGCCTTGGTTTTATTATTAAGACTTAAATAAGCAAATTAGGCCCGAATTTTGTCTACCCCTGCCAGATCTCTGCAGACCCCCACCCTGCATCTTGCACCCATTGCGTCTTTAGGTGAAGAAAAGCAGGACGTAGAATTCCATTTTATTTAAAATT
Source organism: Lottia scabra (assembly GCA_029955415.1). Lineage (NCBI taxonomy): Eukaryota > Metazoa > Mollusca > Gastropoda > Lottiidae > Lottia > Lottia scabra. The sequence continues at coordinate 2,673,818 of JARJEI010000010.1, forward strand.
GTTTGGCTATACGTCTATCAGGATTTTAAAGCTAGCCAAACCGTTGTAACTCTTGACATTAGATTTGAACATTAGATTCTAGATTATGAAGTATTGATTGACTAGGGCTACTAGGCTATAGATAGGCTATAGAGAGAAAGTTCCAGTCGTCAAACATAACACATCGTTCTATCTAGAGTCGTAGCTTGATATTGATTTTATACAGATAATATCATTCTCTCTCTCTCACTCTCAACTATTATATTTCATTCATATACAATAATATTACCCACTGATTGTCTTCTTCTAGGACACCCGTAGCCCGAAAGGGAAGATGGGGAGGGGGAGCCAAATAAGCACTGTATAGTCGACGTTCTGTTTGAATTGTAGATGTTAAAGTTGAGTATGACTGCTTTGCGTCCATGTACCCCCACCCCCTTCACTCTTTGGAAATTCCTGGGCCTGTATAAGAATTAGGACCCGTTTATGCAAAACGAGAATCCTGTGGGATTGTTGTCCAATTTTTATCAAAAGCATAGCCGTAGGGGGGCAAACCGACTTATTGCCCGAATTTTAATATCATTTTGCCCGATTTATGGGATTTTTTGCCCGAAAACATAATATTGCCCCCCTGTCTCCTACGGCTATGATCAAAATAACAGAACACGTACAAGAAAAATATTTAAAACTGTTGTGGCTTCAGAAGCACTGCCAAAATATTTAGGAAAATGAAGCGAGTACCTAAATGCTACTAAATAAGGAGCTACATGAGAAGACAGAGTATGCCTACAGGATCTCAATTCCGTTCATATTTGTACTGTCAGGCCCGTTACCAAGGGGTGGGGGGATGGAATAATTTCAAAGTTCCTAAAATTCAAAAGCCAAAACTCTCAAAAGTCTCCTTAAAAGCCCCTTGTTTGGACGTTCGCCCCTTAGAAGCAACTGAGCTGGTTACGGGCCTGAAGCTTACTATATTTCAATATCATCAAAATAAATTAATTAGTGAATATGTTCCCCATATTATTTTTATTAGGAGCCAATAAACACTGATTTGATGATATAGTTGCAGTATATAGGGAGAGCGGGTGGTCCAGAGCCTATGGGTTGTTCAAAAATCAATTGTCTCATTGAATTTAGTAATGTAATTTAGACATAGTGATATGATAAAGACTTTATTATATCTGTATGAATTTAGATATCAAGGGACGCAACTCCATACAAGTTTTAAATTTCAGACTACAACTATTTTCCATATATTCAAGAACCCCAGACAATACATTTCTGTACTTGTGGATACGAGCAAATGAAGGTTGTTATGTTTGAGAGTTCGGTTCTCGATCAGGGTGTGAAAGTCTGATGACCTTGATTAAGTCATCTTCACACATTATTCCAGTCAACCCAGCTGTAAATGGGTACGGACAATTCAGGAAAGGTCAATGCCAAGAACCAGCTGGGAGAAAGGATCCACAAGGAACCCAAGTTGTTATCCTTGTAAAATATGGATGTTTCTTTCTTTCTTATTTTCCTGTGAAATTGTCAAATGACCAAGGCAGAGAACTTTAGATTTTGAAAAAAATCCTGAAATCTCGCTAATAATGATTCAGTGAAAGATGATGAAATATAGTTGTTAATTTGACAAGAAATGTTGTTGACTACGTGCATGAACCTTTTCTTAGCTAATTACTGCGTAAGTTCGTTAGTGAAATGTGTAAAATTCTTACACACTTGAGTGAAACAAATGGGAGTGGCCAGGACGTCAAGAAAAAAACAAGTGGTTGCCTAGCAATATATGCCCACTCACTACATAAATTGTCAATATATCACGGAATGTTACTATCATAATTTTTGTTGGATGGTGTTCAGATATCTACACACAAAAGTTTATTAAATTCCTACCACAACTGTGGTCTCTATCACGTTCACAAGTCATTTTTAACATATTTTAGGTATAAAACTCCGTAAATATTTGTTGAATTTCCAACTGTCGAGGGATTTTTAACGTGCACAGCCAATGGACGTAAAGAAAAGAGTGAAATATTTATAAAATAGTATTTATTATTCACAGTATTATCAGTATCACAGACAACACAAATATTATAACTACAAAATATCAATTGCATTTAATATACATACAGCTACAACATTTTATAGTAATATCAAGTCTATTTCTTTATTTTATACCAAATCATGTGTCCTGTTTCACAAAATAGGTTTAAGACAAGCATTTATCATAAGTGTAGAATTTAACATTTCAACATTTTATACAATATCAAGTAGACCATAACATTTTAATGTAATTTTGGTATTTCTGAAAGTAAATTCCATATTTGAGACAAATTGTTATTGAAAAGTTTTGTGAAACTGGTTCCTGAACCTATGTGAAGACGGAACGCAAGGAAACAAACCTCCAAGGTTGAAACATGATCAAAAGATTTGTGTTTATACCAGGCCCGTAAGACCGTAGGAAACAATTTCATATTAGGGAGGGCCAAATTGTGCAAAACTCATTCTCAAGGGTGGTGGTGCAGAATTCAAGGCCTTGAGCTTGGGTTGACTGCCAAAATTATGCCCATGTCCTCATTGTTCCTATGCTATACATAGCACAGGACCTTGTAACATGGTAAATGAAATGAATGGAGTTTTACGTCCTGCTTTTCTGCACCTATATGGGCTAATTGAGGACAGACGCCATGCAGTGTCCAATGAGGAACATGGTAAAGATAAAGAAAGAGGCCTGATATCACAATAAAATATACAGCTATTTCAATATAACTCTCCTAGTTATACGTAATACATGGACATGTTTTTATAACAAATAATTTTCATTTGTAACAGTTGGCATTGAATTATCTAATTCTTAAATTGTGTAGTGTTTTTGAAAATTTCCCTTAAACTCAGGAATGGATGATCAAATTTGATAAAAATGCAAATATTATAAGACTTTGTTTTGAAATGAATAGCTGCAAGAATCAATGACAGAAACAGCCAAACACTTTAAAATACATAGTTTTAGATTCATGGCCAGTGCCTTTTTATGGGAATTTTATTCTCATATCACCCTAAAACTGTTTAGAGAATTGTGGACATGATAATTCCGACAGACCAAAAGATAATCTTATCAATAGTTTTGTTATGGATGATGCTCCTTACAAAATGATTTACTCAAAATATTTTTAAAATCTGAATTTTTAGACAAAATATGATGTATATTTTTGGAAATTAGAAAAAAGATTATATACTTAAAGAAAAAATAGGCAAAAAAAGAATTGCTTTTGATTTATCAAAGAAAATATCACAAAAGTTTGGAATTTAAAGAAATATAAGGAATTATATAGTTAAATCGTAAAAGGATTCTGTTTTGAAGTAAATTTGGAATGTACATGAGCTTAAATATAAATGAATTAAATGATTAAATGAAAACATATGAATAATTTCTTAATTTGGTTAATAAAAACCTGAAATATCATTAATTAATTTTATAATTGCGGTGGCTTCTTTAAATGTGATTAAAGATCCAAAATGAATCCCTAATAAAAATGGAAAGAAATGAACTAAAACAGTGGAACTAAACAAGTAAATCACATGCTGTAAACGTGATGAAAAGGAAATCCTAGTGGATCTTAGAATTAATTAATTGAAAATAATGATTAAAGTATATCACAAATTACCATTTTAAGAAAATATCATGCTTATCTTTGAATTAATATATGACTGAGACAATAACATGTGATAGAAGACGTCGCAAGTGTTTCCGGAGAAAGTGATCAGCCAAAACCTTGAAAATCAAAATATTTTGGCAAATTAAGATTACAATTTCTTAATCAAGGTATGAAACAGATTGTCAAGAACTTTTTAATTTTTTTTTTACATGTATCAGGGCCATTTGTGGCTTCTATTTACAATATTCCAATTTTCAATCAGACGTCTGTGGTTACTGTAATAACAGAAATAATGTATAGGAGTATCTTATCACAAAAAGTGGCTTTAAAAACAGAAGTTTTACTGAAATTGCAAGACTTACAGACATCTATCTGAAAATAGGAATATTGCAAATTGATGCTATCAGCTCACTGATACAGAAAAATGATTTGAAAACAAATGAGACAATGTAAGGATTTCAAGATAATGTATGACCATAATTTATCGAATATGTGAATATCTAATTTCATTGTTCGTATGGCCCTTACGACAATTCACTGTAATCTAAGTTTAACATTAAGTATATAAAAAAGCCTAGACATTTACCTGATCTAAGAAGCGTTTTAATATTATTAATTATTTGTAAAAAATGTAAAAAAGATATAAATTTTCTATTACTTAGTACGTTTGTGAAATGACTTATTTTACAATTTCCAAGATTTTTTATTTTAAAGATTTCCGCCTTTTTATTTTCATACAAGGCTGTGAGGCAAGGTACTCCAAGTTTCCTTGGGCTGAATGTTAAATACAACATACTTCTGACCCATGTAAAATAAAGAGTCTATGTTAGTCCCCATGAACTGAAAGTGAGACAGGATCTTATCACCTTGGTGTACTGGATCTCATTTTGAATTTCAATTTCCAAAAAGTTTTCTTAAAGAGCAGTAAAATTGAGATCAATGGGAAGCTATTTGAATACTAAGTACATTCTCAATTAAAGTCTGGTCACTAGTTTTTTTGAACTTTTGGAAATCAACCCGATTAATTTAGAATAACCTTCGATCTTTGCTTAAATAACATAGGAAATTGTAAAATAAGTCAGTGATGAAAATGATTAACGATTACACGTGCCCTTATCCTGATTTTATAACATAACAATAAAACCAAACACATTTTCACAACATCACCCACCGGTTTGGTTTCAACAACTTTTTACAACCTTTATTTCCGTTGAAATTGAATAGATCCATTATATTTTCATGATTTACCTTATTCTTAGGGACTTAAATTCAAAAACTCAAAAACTTAAATTGATTCTATTTCCAAACTGAAATCGATTTTAATATTGTTTTATAGTCAAATCATGTAACCGTTTTTCTTAAAATATTGATTTCATTTTTGTTAAATTTTGAGAATAAAGCCCTGACCGAACTGATTCTGTTTTTAAAATAAAGACTCAGGCATAAACCATATATCTAATATTTAAAACGTATATTATAACCATGTCGTCATCAAATGAATATGTGTATATTGTGTTGACCTTGACCCTGTTGTATTTTGTTAAAAAAGAAGTGAGTCCAACCCAACCATAATATATTGCTTTATGTTACTTTTTGTTATATGTTCTCAAATCTTAAGAACTGAATTTTAAGAATTGTTTTGAAAATGAACGAATCTATTCAATTTCAAACCTATTTTTCACTGTAAATTATTATTTTATAAATACATTCCATTGATGAGATAATCAGCCTCATTGCTGTGTAACACACGCCCCTTTCGTAATCGTTTTTTCATATTTCTCAAACGACAACCAATAAACACCAGTAATAAAAACGTGAAGGCTAAACCAAGCGATAATGCTATGATAGGTCCTTGTACTGTTTGAATGGAACTATCCACCGCCATTTTCTCTTTACTGACTAACAGAGATTCCGTTTCTTCAATCGTTAAATCTTTTCCCTCCTCAGATTCATCGTTTGATCCTGTGTCGGTGTTTTCGGGAGTGTTTTCTGTTTGTTCTTCGTTAGATTCTGTTGAATCTGTTGATTGATTTGATTCTTCTTGATTTGATTTTGATTGTTGTTGATCTGTGTTTGATTGATCTTGATTTGAATCAGCTGGATTTGATTCTTTGTTCACCTCTGCTGATTTATGTTCAACATCTGATATATCTTCTGTGTCTTTTTCTGATATATTTTCTTCTGTTTCTAAATTTGATTCTGAAATGACAAATGTTGGAAACTTTCTCATCAATTCTGTTTGAAAAATGAAAACAAATTGAGTTTTATGTTCTTTTCTTATTTTCTACATACCCATTGTATGTGGATACAGATAATCAGGGCAAAAAATTATACAAAATTTGACTAAGGACCAGCTGGTAGAAACATATTTTGCTAGGTGTAAAAAAACCTCGTATCAAAGTCAAGATTGATTCTTGCCTTTTTACAATGAAAGGTTTATTTTATGGGAAGGGGAGAGATTTTACTTAAATGACCATCATATTTCAAGAACTGTGAACAGAAGTAGCATACCTTTAGAATGAGTTTCTGGATGGACTTCTTTTACATTATTAACTGGTGTTGGTGGTTTCTTCATATTTTTATCATGGGGATCTGAAATCATTAAAATCAATAAAATCTGGTGAGTTTTTATCCAGCAAAGTAATATGGAAAGGGATTTTTTAATGGGGCTAAGTTCAGATGAATAAGTGATCTAAAACTCAGGTTGCCAAGTAGTTTTTAGCCCATTGAGATAGGCCCCTTATTTTTTTTTTCACTGGTTACTTGTCATTCAAACTATTCTATTGGCAAAATATTTAAATTTCAACTGACTTGTATGTTTGGAATGAATTTTAGAATCAGCTGGTTTCAAACTCTTATCATCATCTGTAACAGAAAACATTAACATAAACATTAAAAAATATATGCTATATCTAATGTTTGAAAATATTAAAAATCACTGTTATAATAGTGCTCAATACATTTGATGTTTGACCAGTACAGTGAACTGCCAAAGTATGTGTTCTTGTACATGGGTTTATTACGGTAGTACTTGTTTTCATGTCAGCACTAAATTATATTTATACACTGGTTATTCTAAATAAATCAGCCATTTTTGTTAAATTATCAACTCAAAGACTATCGTCAAAGTTATAAAATGTTAAAAATCTCTACTAGAGTCAATATCTAAGGAAACATACACAACATCATATAGGTACCGGTAATAAGAAAATAAATCTACAAGACAAATACAGTAAATACACAATGAAACAATTAAACATGCAGAAATTTGGGTGAAATTCACAATACAGTATGCTAGTGCACTATTTTTTAAGAGATTGTTGTCATCTGAATATTTGCTTAACAAGTTGAGCTAAAGAGATTTATTTCGTTGATAAATCAAAATAAGAAATAGATAGAGCTCAATTCAGCTGCTAAAGCAAATATCTAGAACAAAACTTAAACACTATTTTAGGGTTTTACACTGAAACACTATTTGACGAAAAAATACAAGGGTGTCACAAAGTAATAATAATACATCAAAATTTACAAAAAAAAACTTACTATGATAATAAACAACACAAATTTACACAAAAACAGAGTGTTTTACAACAATAAATAGTGAGGAAGTAAGCAAAAGATGTGCTTGATTTGATATTGTTTGCTGAAATTTACATTTGAAAACAAATGGACTAGGGACTAAGGTGTTACAAAATGAAAATAATACATTAAAATAACTTAACAAACATTGGCAATCAATTTGTACAACACAAATTTTACATGGAAAACTGGGTTTCTCACAATACAAATACAAGACAATCTTCAGGTATACTTTGAGCTGGCTTTTGAAACAGCTGACTACTGTTGTCAGGTTTTTTTTCTCCAAATTTACAGATGCATGCTTGAATGATGTTTCTCAAAATAAACTGAAGATGGTCAAGAATGATCATGAGGAATAATATCTTAAACAAACAGTGAAAGATTGAAACATCAAAATGGTGAAATCAACAGACTAGAAAACTTACAACATTTATCTATCTTAAATCATTTACTTTTCTTTTTACAGATATATTTATCAATATTCTTCGAGAATATGTTTTTTTTAATAATAACTATAGTAAAATCTTGTATGGGTAAAAAATTGGCTTATCAAGTTGAATTGAATTCTTTTTCTTATTGAATAGATATCATTCTACCAACATATGTTATCACCAAATGTTATCACAGTTCTCATCAAAACAGCTTTATTTGAAAGGGGGATAATTTTTCCAAAATTTGACCTAAACAAATGAAAAAATGCAGAATACTTATTAAACAGCAGTTGGAAAAATCAAAATTTTCAAAATATTGATAAATGTATCTGAAGAAAAGCGAATAATTTTGGTAATAATACCTTGACTAACGGAATGAAATCTATTATATAAACCTGGTGCTGGTATATAGGCTGGACGATTAGGACTACTTCTCTCGTCACTGTCTGGTTGTAAGGATTCATAGTCTGGATAATCATAGATAAAGTTTTTTCCATAACGTTCTGGAGTGAAGGGATTTGTAGCTGGAGGTTGTCTATTCTGATAGTTCAATGGATTATTGTAAGTTGGGAACTGTTGTTGTTGTGGTCTGTTGTATGGAGAGTAATTTCTATTAAATGGAGTTAAGTCCCCTTGTCTTTCATCTGGATCTGATAGAGTGAGGTCTGGGGGATATTGTGGCTGTCTAAAAGGAGGCTGGTAATAATTCTCGAATCCCGGTTGATTGAGGGGGAGATTATTTTTGGGATATTTTCTACCTGGGAAGGGCAAACTGGGCTGGTTATCTTCTCTTGACAAGTCATTAGGGTCTGAGTCCGGATCAGAAATCATGTGGGCGTCGTGAACTGGATGGGGTCTCTGTGTTTTAGTTAATTTTGGCTTCGGTACAATATCAACTTCTGTCTTCTGTGTAGGGCTTGGTTTAGGAACTTGAGGTTTGTTGGCAAGGAAATAACTCGGCCCTTTCTTTCCCTGGGAGGATATCATAGAATCAGGAATAAAAGTATCCAATGGAACTTCTTTCTGATACTGATGCTGATTCGAATTAGATGTTGGAACCAGTTTTTCTGGCTCTTGGTGGTTCTTTTGAGGCACCACAATATCGTCATTGGAAGAACTATCAGGCCATACTACCACTGGGTTAGGTTTCGGAGTAGCTGGCACCATTTTAATATCTTCATCGTCATCTTTGGATTCAATCTGCTGAGATGATTCTTCTGAATTGGCACCATTTGGCTTTGAGTCTGGGTTAGTTTTCTTCATTCCTTTAATAGCAGAGTCTAAATCTGTTTCTGTTGGCGGAGCTTGATGGAATTCTCTGGCCATTCCGGCAGCATCAACAGACGTTTCAGGAGTAGGTGGTAAATTCTTCTCTGGCGCCATGGTACCATAATCTTGATGACGGAATTGAGAGTGAAAATTTGAACCGAGACCAAATTGATTTTGAAACCAATGTGGATATCTATTAATAGGAGCTACAGAATGAAAAAAGAAAATAGAAAATATACTATAGGAGTCTAGAAAATAATATCGTCATTCTTATGTCAGCTAGAAAATAATATTCTAAAGATTAAAAGAAACTGTCAAAAATAAGTGAAAAAGATGCAAAATTAAGGTCTAAGATCAAAATAAAAATTTCATTTAAATTTCAGCTATATAATGTTCTTTAGATTAAACAAAAAACTTCAAATATATGTGAATAAGATGCAAAATAAGGTCAAAGATAAATAATTATTTCATTGAAATTTCAGCTATAAAAATATTCTAAAGATGTAAACAGAAAATTTCTAAAATAAGTGAAAAAGGTAAAAAATAAAAGCTCATTTCATTCAAATCATTGCTATAAAAATATTCTAAAAGATAATTAAATAAGTCTAAGGATAAAATGAAAAGATGCAAAATGGAAACAATATATTAAATAAGAATGTATAATCAACAAGACAAAACAATGAATTGAATTATCAAAAACATTTCGTTCATTTCTATCAAATTTGCCATTGGAAATGTCCCAAACAATAACTGGTAATAAATTGCTGCAAATCTTCACACACACACACACACACTTAACCTAGACATTTCAAATTAAAATTTGCTTCTGTAAAATCATCTTTCTAAATGATTTTATTTATAAATTTTGAAATTTTGAATTTCAGACTCTCATTTTCAAGTTAATATTTCAACTCATACAAAAATGATTGACAAAATATGCTTCTATAAACATTGTGGTCGGACAATAACTTAAATTTTAAAATTTCAGTTCGATCAAGGAAAAGACAATAGAAGGAATTGACACAGTCGACGTAGAATCTAACACACCTGTAGTGTTGACAGTGACACGTACACGAGAAACGCTCACGGAATTTCACAACTTGTCAGATGAGAGTTTAGAGAATTAAAGGGAGATAATCTCAAGGATTATAATTTAGAATATTTTCAAGTGTTGATGTTAGTAGAGTAAATAAAGACTAATAAAGTTTGGCATGAGATAAAAGAAAGAAGGATAAAGGTTATGGTTAAATACATTAGTAAAAGTTTCTTGTGTATGCTCCAAAATAGATGTCATTTTCAAATACATCACAAACATATTTTTTTTGTTCTAGATTTTTTTTTATGTTAACTTGCCATGACAGTAAAAATATCCTTTTTGTAATTCTTAGGCACGTCTGATGATAGTAAAATTTCAAAGAATCAAATTGTATCATGCTACAGTTCTTGTGAGGGGGTGGGGATATTTTGCCCTTAATTTTTGCACCTGTTTAGGCTAATGAAGTCTGGTCGTGGTCACTACCATGAAGTGTGCTATGAGGGAAATTTTGCAATGACTGCAGCAATAGCCTACTCGATTTTTCAGGTCCAATTATTGAGAGATTTTTAACACATACCAAATGTAGCACACTGAGCCTCATTTTTATGCACCATCTGAACGACAAAACCACTCAATGTCAACTCCAATGAACAGCACCACTTACAGGGTGAAACTGGGTTGAAAAATCCTAAGGTATTATCATCACAAATGCCAGGATTGAACCCTCAATCTTCAAATTTGCACATAAGCATCATCGAGCTACCAGCTGCTCAAGAAAGATAACTCTAGTCTAATATAAAGAACACCTACCATCAGTTTGACAATTTACTTCATCAGAACCGTCATGACAATCATTTCTACCATTACAGACTAGAGAGTTCCGAATACAATCTGGTCCATCAAGGTCTACAACTTTACATTCAAATCTAGAGTGACCACACACTTCCCCTAAAATTTACAAGACATCAAATAGAGAAACAAATATATAAGCTTTTTGGTCAGGGTGAACACTAAAGCTAAGAACAGACTGAGCAAATAAAGTGAGCGAATAAAGCTGGTACTTTGGCAGCCAAACTATTTGCAGCCAAATTCATTCGGGCAAGTCAGTGGACACACAGGGCGTATGTATGCAATAAGAACTGTGAATTGCCTTGGACACACTAGTCGAAGTTCGATGGCCCTGAACCATTTGCCATGACAATTTGCTCAGTCTGTCTGCCCTGGCATCTGATTCAATTTCTATCATCTTAGCAGTTTGAAACCTTTAAATGTTTAGTGTCCATGTCATAAAAAGAAAGCAAGAAAGATCTATAAGCTTATTTTACAAGGATAACAACTTTGTTCACTGGAGGATCCTTTCTTTCAGCTGGTCCTTGGCCAAACCTTTTTGCAAAGAAGATGTTTTTAGAAAAGTATTGTACGGTATGTGTTACTTACGACAAGTTCCGTGTTTATTATAATATGATGTAATACAGGTACAGATACCATTTAAACAGAAAGATATAATAATAATATGAGCAGTACTTACGACAAGTTCCGTGTTTATTATAATACGAGGTAATACAAGTACAGATACCATTTAAACAGAACGAGTGAGAGTCTTCACAACTAGTATGAGTTTTACACACACCTCCATTACTAACTGTAATATATAAAATATAATTACTATCAATGGTTTGAATTTATGGTGTAAGAAAATAAAAACATAATTCCATTAAAATTTACACTTGCAGAAACAATATTAACCAGGGGCCTTATACCTTTTTTGCACAATTCTGTCAGTGTAATTCATGCAAAAATGAGGATGAAAAATTGTGGTCATTGTAAGGGTGGTCATACCACTCAACTGTATTGTGAGATGCAGTGGAACCAAATTCAGCTTTAATCTGATCCTTAACACTGTGACGATACGCTGACATTTATAGTGGACTTTTGTGTTGTAGGACATCCAATGACCATGGACCCGTAAAAATATTATTAGGTTGTAATAAATGTCAGAATTCACAGAGTACACTACACTGAATGTCTTCCATATTCTACATATTGTTGAAGTTGTAATTTTTATCCACCTACACTTACAGGAAGTTCTACAATAGCTCCCAGTTATATGGATTTAGAATTAGCACTGGGTTTTTTGTATAACTGTAGCTTTTTTAAAACTGATTCAGTCAAATCAAGTAATTTCATATTCTACATATTGTTGAGATTGTAATTTTTATCCACCTACACAAATAGGAAGTTTTACAATAGTTCCATGTTAAATTGGTAATCTGACTTTTTTTGGAATTGGTACACTGTTTTTTTATTAGTCCTTATAAAAGAAATTCAGTAGAGAAATAGAAGTAAATTTCCATTCCGTCGTCTGTGGTTCATGCAATTCACTAAAACTAGCGCATTTTATGACGTCACTACCAGTGATCTACATAGATATCAATAGCTTCCAGTAGATCACTGTCATTGACGTCATAAAACATGTAAGTTTTAGTGGAATTGCAAGAACCACAGACGACGGAATGGGAATTAGAATGGAGCAAATTGATGCTATCAGTGTCCCCAATACACATACAAAGTTTAGAAAAACACTTTACAATCCCTTTAAGAAATCTTTTCACATATAATTGTCAACTTTTGTTGATGAAAATTGTTTATTATGCCTACTACCTAGACAATGTTTTGATCTAGAAGTTGTTTCAACATGGTCATTTTATTTGTCAATATTAAAAGTCTAAAGATATATTAACTTTAGCTGGCCAGTCAATAAAAATGTACTTGTCTTAGTTCTTGTGTCCAGTACCCGTATACTTTCTTAGTACAAATCTTGTTTATAAACAAAACAGAACTTTTACATTATTGACCAGGGGCCTTATTCTCGAAAACTTAACTTACAATGATATTAGTGTTCCAGTCATTTGATTGGGATATCACTAAAATGGATTTTAAATATAGCTTTATTATCCAATCATATAACTGTATTTCTTAAAATCTGGATTTTATCTTTTTCAAGAATGAGGCCCCAGGACTTTTGATCTTCATTCAATTGAATTTGTGGATGTGGTGCAAGGCAGGTTATGCTTATTCTTTTAGATACTTTTGATCATGAAACACTTAATAATCCCTCTGATGAAAAGTTAAAGAGATTGTAAAGTGGTTTTCTAAAATTAAATTTGTATGTGTATCGGGGACACTGATGGCATCAATTTGTTCTAATTTCCATTCCGATGTCTGTGGTTCTTGCAATTCCATTAAAGCTAATGCTTTTTATGACGTCATTGACAGTGATCTGTAAAGATATCAATAGCAGATTCCGGTATATCACTGTCAGTGTTATTTTGAGGTGTAGTTTCACAAGAAGATATCACAGAATTGTCAAAGGGGCACCAGGAAATTAAGATTTAAAAAATAAAAGCACAGGTGAGCCCCCATAGAAATGCAACTAATAATAACCAATTTTTCAAACCATTCTGATCTTTTTGTGATTTTAAAAATAATAAAGCATGATAGAATTACAAAATTTGACAAAGAATTAACCTCATACTATCAACCTTGATCTATATTTATTTATATTAGATAAATTTACTTCTGGTTCAGTTCAGTATAAAAGTAAATTTTAAGAAAAATGTCCCGATCAGGTTTCCGGACCTACATGCAGCCACGCCTTTGTTTACATTTTATATATTTTATATTGTATTAACATGTATTATAAAACATGTTATATAATCTCTTAGATACGAAGATTTTAAAGGAATACAAACTCTTAGAAAATGGGCAAACTAAAATTCTCGAACTTAGTCAATTAGAGTAAACTTACATATCATCAGTGGGTTTGTAACACAACTGTAGCATGTCTGTAGAATCCGACAAATTCATTAAAATACAAGTTATTATTCAAAATTGGTCAAAACCCTTTAAAGGAGAATGTTCAGCATTTTCAAGGATGAATTTGGGCCTTGAATTTATGTAAATGGCCTTCAGATTTACTGGAGCTACCAAACAATCGCACAATCCCTTCAATTATACCTGTACCTTAACAGTTATCTTTCATTTTCTGTACATGTGTTTTCTATATACGGTAACGCATAGTCTTACTAAACGGCAAGCCGTAATTTTGACTTTCAAACGTCGACATTTATGGGTACACATGTGCTTGAAGACTTAAATTTTGTAGGAGAGTTGTGAACAATATTACGGATTAGATAAGCTAAAAAATTCCAGATTCTGAGACTAAATTTGTTTTGGTCGAACAGTTAGTGAACATATCCCTTTAAAGCTATATCACATCTCACTGATTGTAAATCCCTTTTTAGACCCAAAATTCTTTTATAACGATGTGTAACATTCATATTGGGGATCCTTTATTCTCAATTTTGCAATCAGGGTTTGTCTCTCACATTTCTCCCATTAAATCCATGCCCTTGATCCTCAGAATGAAAACGACTCACTTACATAACAAAAAATAAGCAGATAATTTTTTTAAAATGTAACTAATCTTGACAATGAATTTATTTATGACCAATACACGCCACTTTAAGTTTTGATAAATAAGGCCTTTCAAGTGATATACAAACATTATCAGTATTTAACATATATTTATATAACTTTATATAATCATAAAAATTGACCTTATTTCATATCAACAGACAGACAGGCACTGACGATTGAAGTCGCAGAAACTGTTTACTTCAGAATAATCAGATTTTGATGCATTAATTGGATTCGAAAATTCTGTGCTTTAAGTCACGTTTTTTAATCACTCCTTTGATATCAATACCAGCATAATTGTGGAAGGACTCGCATAGTGACCAAGACTTAGAAACTGTGCATTAATTGGATCTGAAAATTTTGTGCTTTAAGTCGCGTTTTTTCAGCACTCTTTTTGATACCAGCACCAGAATAATTGTGGCAGAACTCTCAAAGTGACCAATTGAAAATCATTTGGAATAACTAAACTAGCAATCTAATGCTTAACTGTTAATTTAGGCTTCTGATTGGAACAAAAGGACTTTTTTGTAATTTATTGGACAATATAAGATTTGAACGACATATAGAAGCTATGGAATATAACATACTTCTTTAATAAAGTTAGGCAATAGTTGAATGACAAAATATTTTTTTTTGTGAATTGACCAAGCGGAAATTTTGTTCGACACATTAAGTGTACTGGTATCCTATTTCATATAAAATAAAGACAAGGAACTTGAATATTAATATCCTGGACAGTGAATCACTTTTCTAATTTTGGATTTTTAAAACATGATTTCGGTGAATGAATAATAATTTGTAATAATATCAAATTTAGGCTATTTATCATCATTTTGATCATTTATCATAAACAGACAGTTGATAAACTTTGAAAAAAGTTAACAAAAGCACTAAAAGTTTGATCAATTCAAAGCTATATTTAGATTTAACTCGGAACAAAGGTGGTAATTTAAAACTAAATTTAGACAAAATTGGAACAAAAGGTGGTAATTTAAAGTTAAATTTAGAAAAAATTGGAACAAAAGTGGTCAATTCTTTATATTGAATGATCTTTATCAGCCGATCGTGTTCAGTCGTTCGTCATTTGAAAGAGTTTTTTCTACCGAGACCAGGTGAAACTGATACTGATGGATCAAAAAGATAAATAAACTATATGATATATGATACTGTTTAAAACATGTTTTAATAAAATCCCTGAGAAGTTTGTAAACCATCAATAGGAAAAAAAATAATCTTGGGTGTGGGACAAGACTTTCTTATACGGATACAAGGATTATATCAGCGTTTTTTTAAATAATTTCTCAAGGTAATGTACAACTTTTTATATTTTGTGATTGATATTCTTTGTCATATGAATAGTTCATTTGCTGATATCTAAGCTTATATATTGTTCATATGGATTTTAGTCTTTGAGTTTTGTTTTGTGGTTTTGCTTGTGGGTTTGATTTTTTTTTTAAAAATGAACTGTATTTGGGTTATATCAAGTATGCATCTAATATGTCTAGAGTAACAAAGAATTGTTAAACCACTGAACAAATTTATTCTTAAAACAGTATTCAATGAGATTAATGTACTTCTTGAAATTTAGATTTTATCTAAGTAAAGTTTTTGAGAATAAGGCTACTGATTTCAAAAGTATTGGTACACCTTCGGGCAATCCACATATACTTACTGATATATCCATGAGCAAATTCAAATTGAAAGAATAATACTTACCAGTATGAGGTTCCTCTGGTTTCTCCGTGGTAGTTGTGGTGGTGGTGGTCTTCACAGTAGTAGTGGGAGGATCATTCACTAGTTTACCACTTTCTGATAAATCTTGTAAATCATTTTCATGGTCAGAATTACTGGATGTTTGGAATATTTTCTCTGTTTTGATATCGTGTGTTATACTGGATGAGATATAACCATCCAGACTGGCGAATTGACAATAGTTTTTATTCGTATCTGGGTCTTTACATCGGAATAAATAACAATTTCTATCATCCTGAAATAAGATTGAGATGAAAGATTGAAACAATACTTTTCATTTTTAAATCATGGGCCTTGAAACTATAAGAATCATTTAAAATTATCATTTTAAAAAAAACAAGTTCCAATAATTATTCCATGGGCAATGACAAATAACATTTGGGCTACATTTCTACCAAGTTTCTGATTCAGCATTTTGGCGTCTGCGTTTGAATTAGTTCTATGTTCTGGCATACAAGATACAACGCTGACGCAAATAGCCTGGTCAAAACACTTGTATGACAGAACATAGAACTAATCAAGAGCGAACAAGAATGCTAAAAGCCGACGCCGTCACTAAATCAGAAGCTTCTTGGAAACGTAGCGTAACATATTTTTCCAGATCGATGTCGTGGAAGGGCACAAAAGAAATGAGTAATAGTAGTAATCAAAAGGGCTACTTATATAAAGTTTTACCATGAGAGCAAAAGGGCCATGTGACTACTTATATAAAGTTTTACCATGAAAAAGAACAAAAGGGCCATAAGGCTACTTATATAAAGTTTTACCATGCCAAAGAGCAATTTGGGTCATAAAACTTCATTCATTAAAATATAATATACAGTATAGGCCTACAATTTTTCTTTAAAAATAAAATCTTTTCAAAGTAAATGAAGGTTGAATATTTAATCCTTTTTCTTCTTAAAGAAAATAATTTTATAACTTGATACGTAATAAAGTATAATGGAAGGGATTATAATTTCATACCGCAGTATTTCTACGTTATTTAAAGGAATACAACCTCTTAGAATGAACAAAAAATCTAAGTTTTCAAACTTGGTCAATAAGAGTTTATATTCATCAGGGGACAAACCCAGTGGCATAACTATAAAACAGATTACCTAAATAATCAGATAAATCCAGAAAATTGTCTTAATATACAATAATTGAAAAACACTTAATAAAATTTTAAGTGTTTTTCAATCTTAACCGGTAATTGTGTGGAAAATTATGTAGGTTTATAGGATTATTTGAATCTGATGAATATACACTCTTACTGACCAACTTAATTTTTTTGTTAATTCTAAGAGGTGGTATCGCTTTAATGGAAAGGATTATAATTTCATACCGCAATTTTTTCTACGTAATTCAACTATTGAAAGGAATAAGAAGTGTCCTAGATACGCAATCCTTTATCACAAAAACATTAAATTGCTCATGTGACATCAGAAGTGGTTATGAAAGAGGTATTAGGGGATTTATTTAGCTGTAAGGGCAATCAGGCATACAGTGCTTTATAAATAAATACTTTTAGAATATTGAAATGTCTGTCATATGTAAGCCTATTCATTGTTAGGTAAGAAATGTGAAATGAACTGAACATATGGGACACGGGTACACCAATTGTCTAGGATTTCAATAATATTCAATCATTAAATAGGAAATAAGGCTTAGGATTATCAAAAATACAGTGTTCTCTGTAAATTCCAATACAGTATTACTGTAGTACTTTTTTTGTTTCGTCTCAATGTATTTCCTCTTCATGTTCGTTTTAACCCCTTTATATTAATCCAATTTTTTTTTAATGGATGCCATATTCAAGCTGGTTTTTTTTCAAGTTAAGCAAGTGTCCACAAAATAGTTTAGATAAACCTTCTCACAATCCCTTTAAAGGGAAGTCATGCGTAAGAATATTAATTCTAACTACAGATATTAAAATTTTACACCTATCCTATAGGCTTACATTCTTACACAATATAAAACATACACAATATAAAACATACACAATATAAAACAATTGTGAAGCATAAATCCAGGATGTGATCAAATTCTACGAAATTTATGGGACTTTTGTGGGGAATATGAATGTATTTTTAGCAATATGATGCTGTTCCTAAATCAATGGTAGGGTTAGGTATAGTAATTAAAACCCAGCCTTATAATCAGCTTACATCAATGATTTATTGTCTTTGAAGACTTTAATAGACAAATTTCCAACAAAAATTTATGGCGAACACAATAATATAGAATCAGGAAATGAATATAATGGAGTGTTACATCCTGGAGCACAAAGGGCCTGGGTTGTTGTCCCATCAAACTCTTAGAAACTTTTTTTGCATTGATCACTAACAGTAGGGTTGGGAGGATACTGGGTTCAATAATACAAAAGAAGAAATACCCCTGGACTCTAAGGGCAAGTGTCGAACTCACTGAGCCACTGCGCCTCCCTGAAGCCAAGATTGAAAACCCCATTAACCACAGACTCTTTGTTAGGGAGAAAGTGTCAAACTCACTGAGCCACTACGCCTCCCTGATGCCAAGACTGAACCCCAGACTCTTTGTTAGGGAGCAAGCGTCTAACTTCTTGTATGGGGAGTTTACTACTACATAATTATTGCACCCGATTTTGTCATGCTCTGGACAAGATTTTTGATTTACGGAATTGTTTTGCTTGTACGGATTTTTATTATCACTGAGCCACTGCGCCTATCTGGGAAATAAGTGACAATGATTGAAATAGGAAGGTCAGGTTGAGCAATAAACATGATAAATCAACGAAGCATGGTTTATTACTGGTATATTCATATTATTCAACAATAAACATTTATTGGTCAGTGTAATATCGATTGCCTGAAGGATATATCGTGTGATTAGAAATCAACAATAGGATTGGTTCGGTTATCAAACAACTTGTTTTCCTTTGATTTCAGTTGTGAATTAACAGTGTTGTGCAACAGTTTTTGGACATTGTGATTGGATGTATTGAGACTGAAAGCACTGGCCCAGGACACAAAACAATAGTGAAGTTCGATAAGTGTTTTTGTGTTGTGCAGTAAGCTACATACAGTGTACTAGCAGGTCTATCTAAAAAGGAACTGATTGTGGGTTTTCACAAAAAAGGAATTCCATTTCTAAAAGTAAGCATTATTTATAAGGAGTAAATTGCCTAGATTTAAATGGATTTGATTGTCTAAAAGGAACTAAAAGTAATAGATTTCAAAAGGCACTGATTGAAGCTCTATTTTTGAAATTAAGTGTCTAACTAAAAAGAACAGTAAGTGATATTATAAGAAAGTGCGAACACTCTAAAAACTGTTAATTGTTGTATATCATAGGAGTTGATTAGGATAATTTAATTAACAGTCTCTTTATAAGGCTAATTGATTGAAGGCTAATTAAGCTACTGGTAAGTTAATTTATGTTTTTTAAAAGAATCAAGGTCCATTAATCAAGATTAGCTACCCTATAGCTAATTAACCCTTGGCCCTTTTTGGGAGAACAATTTATAACATATGGCAATGTGTCCACATCAGCAATTGTTTACACCTATGAACCAGGTTGGACCAATATGGTTTGAAAATTGGCAAACAATTTGTTTGATAAATATAGTGAATTTTACTATGTCACTACAGTACGGTACTATTTTTCTATTTCAATACATTATATGGAATATTCCGTAATAATAAAGATTACTGGAGATCTTTTATTGTCTTTTAGTATAAAAACAAAGCACAAAAAGCTCAAATGAACATCATTTTTAAAATCTCAGGTGGTGCATTGAGCTGTAGATTCCTTGTACCGTATTATAGTTTATCCATATGATACCAGTACAGATATTATCACCATGGCTTTGCTAACTAAGTCTCTATCTATTTAATCCACTCAGTTTCCAGGTAGGCTAGCCTAACAATCACTGATTATGAATATTGGATATGATATTAATGATAAGAGAAAACAATTAATAACACTGGAATGGTACTCAAAACATTATACCGGTACTCTATACCTGTATCCAGGATAGCCACCTCCTTGTTTAAACAGTAGGATATCCCCTTAAACCATCGGCATCGTTCAGGTACCATTCATATGGCAATTTTCACTGCGAAAATTATTACAACCCTTGCCTGGCCATGATAAAATAGTAAATAATACAAACCTTATTTTCATAAACAGCCAGTTCACAACCGTCTAACTCACAGCACCGTTTGATGCAGTCAAATTTAGATGCCAGACCATTTACAGAATCTAAAAATGCTGCTCCTGCTGCAGTCGATGCCTTCGTTTGGATGATGGTGTTGGAAAAATTCTTGTATTGACAGCTGTCACCTATCGAGGAATCGGCATCGGATTTTTTCACGGGATCCTCGTCTCCCAATCTTTTAACGATTTCCTGCAAAAGATCGGGATCCTCCAGCAAAGAAACAAGGTCATTGACGGATTCCTTTCCAAAAACTGTAACCGATAATATCAAACATGCTAGCAGGAGTGTTTTCATTTTCACTAAATATTCGATACACTTCGAGAGAAATTTTGTTTACTGATTCCAAAAAAACAACATGGCTTCCAAATTAACGCATGCGTAAAGAGATTAGGGTGATATGCGTATGGCTACAATGTTGTAAAATGGTAGAATATAGTCCCATTATTGATACAATGTACAACAAAGTAATAAATTTGTTATCAATAAACAAACGTGATATCTTTGATCGTTATCATTTAATAAATTTATCAGTTCGCCATTTTTATAAATTTAATCATGATTTTAACAGCGTATTAATTTTTGTTTACAGTAAAATCCTGTATACAGAGGCACTATGAGTAAAAACCTATTCAGAAGTAAAAAAAGTGTCGGCTTTTACGAAGTTATGGCGACGTCCTACTCTAGTCCTACAACTACCGAGCCAACATACTCCTCAAATAATTTGGAATCGAGTTATCAACAAAGATCAACAGGCATGTCAGATCCTAGAGGATCAATCGGGAGTAATTCTGGAAAAAATCATGTCGACTTTCATGTGAAACGAGAGGAAGATAAAGTTAAGAAAACCAAATATCTTACAGCAAAATATGGACAACATCAAATGATGCTTATAAGAAAAAGACTTGCTGTTGAGGATTGGATTTATGACGAATTAAGGAGATTATATAATTGTGTGGTGGGTATTTTTTAATTAAAATTTCAATTTATTTCAGAATTTTTACAACATTTCCATGGCATTACATTACAATTACAAAGAAGGCATTGTTCCATTTGTTTGTAACTTACACAAAGATTCCTATGTGGGACAGAACATGGAATTCTAGACATTAAGGCATTACATTTCAATTCTTAATTCCTTTGTTAATTACAAGAACTTTTAACACATAAAACACAATTGTTCCAACAAATACAAACTTTATATACTTTAGATTACATAATACATGCATTACTGGTACTGTATTTGGGTGATGGTCATCTTGGCAATTTTGACCAAAATTTGGAACCATTTAGTGGCAGGATGACTATAGCCCCTGTATTCCTTACTTACTTTTGTTTTCTTCAGGCCTATATATAAGTTATAAAAATTAAATCTTATTATACTATACACATATATAAATATTATCAACATATTACCACAATGTTTCAAAATAATTTTAGAAATTATACTTACATTTTTACATCCTACAAAGAAATAAAAAAAAAAATAGCAACATATTATTACAATGTTTCAAACATAAAAAAAAAATTCTTTCTATTTTAGACATCCTCAAGCAATTTTGTTATTTTAGAGATATGTGTTTTTGTATATTAGACAAAAGAAATATCTAATAATAAATATATGTCAACCCCTAGGCCCTAATATTTTTAGAAAATATAAAAAAAACATAACTTTCTTAGGACCCATCATGATACATTTATTAAAAAAAATATGTAAAAATAAATATGTTAACCCATTATTGGCCATTAATAGCTACAATATTTTTAGAAAATATACATTGCAATTTTAGATATTGCTCATTGAAATCCTACATTATGCAATAAGTGTACCAATTGCTTTATAATTACATTTGACTTATTTTTTTTTTGGCACACTTATGCACAGTCACGTAAATATTCAATAGATTATTCAATGTTTTGATTCATATTGCAATCATTTGATTTTGACTTTAGTGTCATTTGAATTGACATGTCAAATATTTTAGCTTTTATATGTCATTTGTTATACATTGTCCAACAAATAGGTGAAATATTAATTTTTAAAAATATGTTTTTTTGAGAAATAAGTCCAAATATTCTCAAAATTACTGTTGAATATGGTAGAATTTTGTGGGTGTACTTTGTGAGGACCATGGAGCTGTATGTTTGCTTCAGGAACTTTTAAAGGGGACAGTCTTCATTTTTATTGGTTGATTTGGGTCTTGAATATACTTAAGTATCCTTCAGCACTGGAAATGTAAGAAAATTGCATATTTCCTTCAAATATATCTTAAATTAGACATTTCTCCTTCTATTTCTATAGATGACTTTTCTATATATTGCATAGTATCGCTAATGTGTAGTAGGGCATTATAACTTTCAAATGCTAATAATTATGGATGCACATGGATTTGAAGACTCAAATTTCAATGGTGAGTTGTGATAACCAGTACTAAATTGCTGAGCTAAAAAAGTCCCCGTTTCTGAGACTTGGAAAAATCGACCCACGGAAATGAAGCCTGTACCTCCAAAATTTTGGTCAAAATGACTCCAATAAAGGTGTAATTCAACATAATATTGTAATTAATACAAAAATCTCATTAATATTAATTACCTGTACCTGTGATTAATTAAATTGTTTAATTATCAAAAGATCCAATTACTGAATCAATTCATCTCACTTTGTTGATCTATTATCATCCATTCAGAAAGTAAATATCAATTGATATCCAATATTTGTTAGTTTTTCTGGATGATTAGCTTTTGTTTGCTAAAGTTTTAGATCAATGTATAGGCAATGTTATTGTTGTGAATTTATTTTGGCTTTTGATTCCAATGTTGATTTTTCATTTAAAATGTTCCAAAAGTTAAATGGATTTAATTGTAAATTGTCTTTTGATATTTGAATCATAATAAGTTTTTTTAAAGTTTTGTTTCTTAGGTCATTATTGTCAGATAATGGTATCGGCCTGTGCGCTTTATTTTCTGGGTAGAATTTTCTGATGGTTTTGGGAACATCAGTCATCTATGTGATTAGATTATTAAAGGGATTGTATTTCTATCAATGTCCCCGATACACATACTAAGTTTAGAAATATGCTTTACAATCCCTTTAATAAGGTCAAAATTGGTGCCTTGAGAAACTCAGAATTGTCTTTAGATTTATAGTTAAATTGGCCCCCTAAATCCATCTATGTGTATGGTCTTACTGTTCTTACTTGTCTTCTGGTAGCCTCCTATGATAGTTTATTAGACGTATGGTTTATTTTAAGTTAATAAGTCTGGTTTGTAGACCTGTAAATTATGGTCCCACTCACAGCTGTTAAACATCAATTTATTGAATTTTAAATGTCTGGCTTGGTGAATTCAAATCTATGGGTGTATTACATTATTTAGAATGAAAGGCTGGTTTGGGGGGGGGGGGGGGGATGCGACTCTATGTGAATTGAAGTATAGAAGTACATGTACTGGTATTGTTTAAGAAGGAAAGAGGTTTAGAGGGTGCTGGAGCTGTCAACTATGTGTTGTTTAATTAAGATTTATAAGGTCTGGCATGTATAACTGTAAACTATGGTCCTACTCACAGCTTTTAATCATCAGTAAATTCAATTTGAAATGTCTGGGTGATTTTTCAATAAAGCAGTCGCGTTCCAAATGCCTCTTATTACCTGGTAGAAGAATATCTCAGTTGTTAGCAAGTTGGATTTTGTCTAGAAGTTAAAAGGTGTTGTGGGTTCAAATCACCGTCAAGATTATAAAACATAAAATCTTGAATTTGGCCCATTGTCTGCTTTCAGTCCCTAATTCCCCAATTCATAGTACAAAATATCTAATTAAGAACCAGGTGAGAAAAGTTATAATCCATGCAAACGTTTCATATCCCTTGAGTCTATGATATTGATGGGGGCAGTATTGTATAGATCCCTTGATAGTGGGAGAGTGTGAAGGGCCTTTTCAACCTATTTCCATTACAATGTGATCTGACACCAACATGTGAAAAGTTCTTGACAGATATTGAAGCAGATGTTAATTTGATTATTTGTTTGGCCATGTGCTGTGAACATTACTCCTTCCTTCAACCTGCTAGCTTTATTTATGAAATCTAAACCCAATGAATATAATACCTTCTTGGACTGATTTAAACATTTCTAATGAGGCTGCCATCTGGCTGCGGGAGTCTGTTACTCATACTGAAAATTTGAAGTGTGGTGCTGTCTGTTGGTGCATGCATGTCTCTGAGGATTTGTATATCACGGAAGTGAAGTGCCATCTGTCTGCACAATATTCATGTTTCTGAACATTTTCTGTCTTTCAGAAGCGCAGTGCAGCCGTGTGCACATGTTTCTGAAGTTTTTCTGTTTCTTAGAAGCGTATTGCACATGCATGGTTCTAACTTTTTGCATTTCACAGAAATGGAGTGAGGCCTGTTTTGTGCACATGCATGTTTCTGAATCTTTTTCATTTCCCAGAAGCTAGAGTGCCATCTGTTCAACTTTTTCTGCTATATTTTGTGTATGAACTTACAAAAGTTTAAATGACATTAAAGAAAGCATGGAAAAAATATCACAAAAACAACACAATAATATTAAGAAAAATAACACACTTGTTGAATAAAGTTAGGGACACAAGGATTGAACACAAATTACATAGATCACTATATGATAAAGCACATAAATTGTGTTGAATGTTATGGTCTTAACTTTATTAAATTGTGGTTTATTCCATAATATTTGTCTTGTTTGTAATATTGAAATGGAGTTTTTTTTCGTCTGTCCCACACATTTCAGTCAGCCATCATGAACATAATTGATGTATTATTATGTCTATGGATGGCCTACATTGTTGTTGTTTTATATTTTCCCACCAGGCGACTATATTTTTTTTATGAATTGACAGCTCATTAATATGTAGAATAAAAAACGATTATTTCTTTCCCAATATTTTTAAAATGATTGAAAGTTAACAAAATTATGTGCATCAGAATCGAAAAAGAGGTTAAAACTTTCATATTTGATGATATCATATGTTTATGAATTGAGTCCAATAGTCGTCATTTGTCATGCAGTTGGGCAATTTAAGTTGACTATTATTTTTCACTCTTCCTCAGTCCCTGCTCTCCTCTCCCCCGCACTCTGCCCCCAAAATAAATTTCCTGGCTGTGTCCCTACATCACTGTTCTTTCTGGATTTCGATGATATTTTGTTCAATCACTCTAAGTGTATGATAGGTCTTCTTAAATAATTTTTGTAAAGGGTCAAATGCATTTTATGAATGAAATTCAGCTACAGATGCAAGTGAATTGTTTTAGCGGGTGGGTATACACTCTTGATGTTGTTGCGGGCCTGATTTGGCCCACGGGCCGCCATTTGAGAAGGCCTGGTGTATGAGATATTTTAACCAACTCTCGTATTAAATTAACATGTGATGCATCTTATTGTAATAAAACTTGTTCTGAATGATTACACTAGAACCTGTTATAAAATAGATTTAACCTATTTGAACTGACTCAACAAGGAAGTTTGAATTGATTTATAATGGTATTATAATGATGTAATGGGATGAAATAACACATCAATAAAATTGATAAATGTTGTTATTATGGTATAATTGAAGTAATATTAACTAAAAATTATGGATTTAAATCATGTGGTAGCAATAAACAACAAACATTTGAATGAAGCTGAATGAGGTTAAGGGACAAAAACTCTATAGGGCAAAAGCCCGATCTCAATTTTTCCTCTAAATGGTCGACCCAGTTAACAGAATTGGATACGAACATAGTAAGATTCCATGCTGTAAATGGAATAAAATGGAGTTTTACATCTTGCTTTTCTGCATCTTTATGCTAATGATGACGGTCAAACAAGGGTTCTTTACCGGCACAGCCTGCAGCACAAGGGGCCTTTTATTGTCCAATTTGAACTAGACACTATTTCCTGAATCCATGTTGTCATGACTTTAGTCAAACTACTTTTCTTATCCAGAAAATAAACTATTTCAGTCTGGCCAATAAATTCAATGTTGGGTTGCTATTTTCATGTCTGTTATATGATTGAAGAACAGCAAGTAGTTTTGTATGTTTTCCTCAAGATTAATAGCAATTGTATAGTAGTGGACTTCTCCAAACAGAAGTACCATCAGGTGTTTCAAATAAAGCACGATCTACTTTGTGCAAGTAATTTCAAATTCTGTATCTATGTATTCACATTTGGTGTTACCTCAAACTGAATCTTATCTTGTTGATTTGTAAGTTAAGATTGGAATGCCAAGTCAATGAGAACAATATTTGTATAGAAGTTTAATTATTAATGGTAGAATATCAGAATCACTGATCTTAATCTCTGATATCTTAATGAAAACCAAGATGAAACCCAAAGTAAAGGTTGAATGGTGCAGGGAAGTGAAGTGTGGTTATCTATATCAGTAGAAGTGAAAGAAGAATTTGATATTTCATGTTCATTCCAAATCTGTTTTATCTGGTGGTACATGCTATATCGGACTCTCACCACTAAGCCTACATCCAATTAGGGAACTTGGGAACCTTGTTTTTCAGGAAATAGTCACTACTCGCGATTTTTTGATACCCAATTTGCAGCCATTGCTGGCGGGAAAAAATTGATTCTTAAGTTTATTGTTCCCAGGAAACTTTGCATTTTTCCACCCATGAACATTCCAATTTGGAAGGCTGTGTCAGTAGTTTTGTGGCTGCATTATGACTTTGAGGTACCACCTTAACTGGAGTAGTCCACATAGCAAAATTCCAATTCTAAAATGCTGTTATCATGTTGTACAATTTGTGGCTAATTTGTAATATTGAGGTGCCAGTAGCTTATCTGTACTTTTGTAGCTGATTTGTAATTTTGGGATATCAGTGTACTTGTTATTGAAGGAGTCCACACAACAATATTCCATTTCTAAAAATCTGGAATAATTTGTGGCTGATTTGTAATTTTAATGTACCAGTGACCTATCTAAACTGGAGAAGTTCGCACAGAAAAATTCCATGTCTATAAATCTGTTTAATAGTTTATAATTTTAAGGTACCAGTAGCTGGTCTATCTGTATTGATAAAGGTGGGACAGTAACAGCTGTTAATTATCAGATAGAAGTTTATTTCATATTTTATGTGTAAAAAGTTCAAACATGTTAAAATTTAAATTAATGATATAGTATGGTTTTAACATTTTAATTACTAAATATTTCCAGCTGTTCATTAATATGTTAAACTTTAACTCTGTCAATTTTGAAGAATTTCTGACATGAGAGTGCGGCTGAAACTAACTCATATTTCAGAATATTTGATTGCATCATCGGCCATGTTCTAAGTAATAAAATCCAAGCACGAACGATCCAAACCGTAAAACAAATCTGGAAATCCATGTAAACATATTGGCAATACATTGGTAGCAGCTAATGAACTTTTTATTTGAGGAAGTACATCAATAAAAATATTTCATAATGAAAAGTGGTATCAGGTGTCTAGAAGAGTTAGCACACCCTGCTTGAGGTCACCTTAAATTGGATATCACAGTGAAACCCCTGTTAACAGACTAAATAATCTGTGTACAAAAACTTCAATAAACTGCCATCTGCTCTACAAATTGGTTTAATGAATGAAAAATTTTATAATATGTGGTTTAATAATAAGAATTTTATGAACTGCAGTTTTTAATTAGGAATTTTATGAAATGTGGTTTTATGAATTAAGGATTTTTAAAATGTGGTTTTAGGAATTGTATGAAATGTGGTTTTATGAATTAAGAATTTTTAAAATGTGGTTTTAGGAATTGTATGAAATGTGGTTTTATGAATTAAGAAATTTTTGAAATGTGGTTTTATACTTTGAGTAAAAAATGAAGCAAGGTTTATGAAATGTGGTTTTATGAACTGCGTGACTATTATATAAACAATAGAAACATAAATAGTAGGAAGTCTTGATAAAAACCAGGTGGCTAAAACAGGACTTGACTTTTAGTTTAAAATCGTGTGTTAGCCCAGCACTCGTATCAACTTTGGCATTAGACTAGCGCACTAGATAACCTCGTATACGATACGGAGATTGCCATATTGAATAAATTATAGGCCAGCCACAATCATTCCTTAGAGAATGTCATCTTCCTTCAGGTTAAAAACAGCCAATCAAAATTAATCTTCAAACAAGAGTTGTCTTTTCCTGACCATTTACCAGGCAAGATGGCCACCTATCATTACATAGTCTTGATCAAAATGACAAAGGTTGAGTCGAATGGTAGCCCAGTAACAAGTGGCAGATCTGAATCCTATTTTTACATCTCAATTTATTGCGAACAAATGTTGGTGTCAGGAAAAATAACAAGAACTATGTGATAGCTGAAAAAATACTGTTGGTACTTTCTGGAATGTGCTGGCAAATTGTTTAGGGCCGTATGTGTGCCAAGAATTAGTACACATGAATAGTAGTACCAATGTTTTTTTGAAGATTTATGCCTTTGTGTTAATTGTTATAAGATTAAAGGAGATATCCCTCATAATATTCATGTGAACTGATTGAAAAGAGGTTTTCCAAATTTTTTATGTGCATCAAGAGCACTAACTATACAGCACCGAATTCCTGCACCATTCCACTTTTTAGTCTGTGGGTCTTTTCATTTAAACTAAACATATATGAGGTCCAATAGCTAAGTTCAGATATAATTTACTGCTTTAGGGATTGTGACCTTATAAACAGTTTTAATCTTTTCTATAATAAAAGGAACGACATTCATAAAACATAACCCTGAAAATTCCAGATAGCAATATAATATAGGTTTATTAAGATGTATAGTAAAATTGGTATAAAACAAGTTATTTATGACAGTAAGTTCTATCAAGTGCCAATTATCTTTTACTATTACATTTGACTCAACCTTCGCCAATGTTTGAGACAAAAACTATGACTCTGTCATGATAGCTGCCATCTTGCCCGGTAAATTGGCAAGAGAATTAACTTTTGTCTGGAAATTGATTTTGATTGGCTGATTTTAACACACGAGTAACAACTCTTTCTGAAAAATGATTGTGATTGGTTGAATGATAATTTATTCAATATGGTGATAACCGTTACCCATGGTTATCTAGCATGAGAGTCTAGTTCTGAAGTTGATACGAGTGTCTACTTTTACTGCCTCAATATCTCTTGGCGTTGGCACGACATCAGAAATAATGTTGAGTTTTTATAGAGATATAGTAAATAACTTGGGGCTTTCTTTATTGTTATAATTTGTTTAGGTTATTAGTTTCATTAATTTCATTACTTTCTGATTGCTATAAGATAATTATATGAATTAAAGATGTGTTCCCATGTAGGAACAAACATATTTTGACTCCTCTGAAATAAGTACTAGGGTGAGTGCTCTAGCAAGGCAGGGTATGTCTTCTTTCCTTGAACACCTAATGTCACGCTGCTTCTCACCTTGTCAACTCTGTTTCCCTTTTAGTGAGTCCAAAAATTTTGTATTGTTTATTAATTTCCGAGGAAAATTACTTAATAAAAGTAAAATCATACAATATATTGCTATCGGCTGTAGCTATATATTTGAGTTTTATCAATACTGTGTCCCCTTTAGACAGCCCACATAGCTGTTATTGTTTATTAATTTCCGAGGAAAATTACTTAATAAAACAAAATCATGCAATATATTGCTGTTGGCTGTAGCTTATATATTTGAGTCCCCTTTAGAGAGCCCACATAGTTTTTATTGTTTATTAATTTCCGAGGAAAATTACTTAATAAAAGTAAAATCATGCAATATGTTGCTGTCGGCTGTAGCTTATATATTTGAGTCCCCTTTAGAGAGGCCACACAGTTGTTATTGTTTATTAATTTCCAGGAAAATTACTTAATAAAAGTAAAATCATGCAATATATTGCTGTCGGCTGTATCTAATATATAAACATCATGTAATTTCCTCGATGATATTGGAATTATTGACCTTGTATAAATATTTAATATTGACTGCCTCAAGATTGTTGATCAAGCAGATTGGATATTGTCTGTTCTCTCCAGCGAAATTACTAGCCAATATAATTCATATTTCATGATGGAAATTGTTATCTGCCTGCCTAATAAATTATAATTATGATGTGTTGATGCTGAAGGGCATCCATCATAATTATTATAATAGAAAACTGACTTAAGTCAGGAACTACTCTTGTTTCAGGGGGCATATTTTGGGGGGAGAGGAGCATAGTGCCATGGCCCCAACCTCTCTTGGTCCTATGAGTTTTTTTATCATGAAGCTTAAAGGGATTGTAAAGGGTTTTTCCAAACTTTGTATGTGTATCTGGGACACTGATAGCATCAATTTTCACCATTCCAATTTCAAATCCGACGTCTGTGGTTCTTGCAATTCCGCTAAAACTCACACATTTTATGACCTCTTTACAATCCCTTTAATGTAATTCAGGTGCAATTGGGAGTACGTACTGTAAAAGCTAAATCATGTGTCAGTCAGACAAGATTGAACCTATTGTGGGACCCGTAAAGATTTTTTTTTTCAGGGTTACCAGATTTAAAGTGATTGTAATGAGGTTTTCTAAACTTTGTATGTGTATCGTGCACACTGATATCATTAATTTGCGCCATTCCAATTTCCACTAAAACTACGTTTTATGTCTTCACTACAAGTGGAATTGCAAGAACCACAGACGTAAGAATGGAAATTGGAATGGCAAAAATTGAACAGTGTCCCCGATCCACATAAAAAATTTACAATCCCTTTAATCTCAACATAGTCTTTCAAGGTTGGCAAATCGAACCTTCTCAAGTACGTATTGATTATAGATTTTGAATATTGATCTAGCTGAGAGATCAATGACAAGACCAATGACAAATCAAAATGGAACAAAAGCCTCAACTAGAATATAAAGTGACTTTTATACAGGTCTTTGGGTACATTTTGACGTATATTTTATTATTTTATTATCAAAAAGAACGATCAGGGCCACTTCCGTGATCTTATTGAGTTTCTGAATAATGCATTGTATAAACCCTTATCTTTGAAATTAAATAACATTATTCTTATCACACAGAGAGATAGGGGGATAGGTGTTGAATAGGTTCAAATTTTTGAGGCACCTTAGAAATAATTTTGTATTATCAAAGGGATTTTTGTTTTTTTTTGGATAGTGTTAAGTGTAAAGTTAAGTTATAACACTAACTCCAATTTATTTTTTAGTGGAATGTTTAGTCATATAAATTGGAATAATGCAAATCCATGCTTTCAGTGTCCATTATACACAAAAATTTAGAAAACCTCTTTACAATCTCTTTAAGTAATTCAGTAAAGCTATACGATTTGGGTTACAATTGATCATATCAAAGATTGCAAGTTTACTCCAAGTCCAAGTTAAACCCAATTTTGATATCATATCACCTAAACTCCCAACTTATTGCTTGATTGATTGTTGCTTGGTAATCACACTGATCAACTCAGTTATTCTTTAATCTGGGATTAGTTAATATGAAGATTCAAGTTTTAAAGGGGAATGTTCACCATTTTCGAAGATCGATTTGGGCCTTGAA
This sequence comes from Lottia scabra, assembly GCA_029955415.1. NCBI lineage: Eukaryota > Metazoa > Mollusca > Gastropoda > Lottiidae > Lottia > Lottia scabra. Next base: position 2,705,700 of record JARJEI010000010.1, read on the forward strand.
TTTATGTAAATAGCCTTCAGATTTACTGAACTGTTACAGTCCCAAAAATCACACAATCCCTTCAATTATACCCCTACCTAAACATTTATCTTTCATTTTCTGTATATGTGTTTTATATATATAAGGCATAGTCTTACTAAACGGCAAGTCGTATTTTGTCTTTCTAACACTGATATTCATGGATACACAGGGATTTGAAGCCTTAAATTTCCAGGGAGAGTTTGAAACATTGTTACGGATTAGATGAGCTAAAATATTCCAGTTTTTTGGTCGAACAGTTATGTGAACATATCTCTATAATCTAGGATTAAGTATATATATGAAGATTCATATTTTAAAGGCAAGATCTGCTCTTTTCATGAACAAAAAAGGTTACAGTAATGCATGAATTGATATTTTAATATGAAATTACTTCAATGTTTTTCTTTGACATATGTTATATTTATAAGGGGTTAGGAAATATAATACACACAAATTTTGAAGTGAACAAAAAATTGTATAAGAACTAGGTCCTTGCAGTATGTTAGAAAAAGACTGTTGATGAATACAATAGAGGGTGGGAAAGAAACCAGTCATAAAGCATGTCGGTAATATAATACAATATGCTTTTTTTCTCGACCTAGTTATCAATGTCCTTATTAAAGGACCTTTCAAATTTCATGTTAAATTTTTAAAAATTAGCTAAGGGTTTCGATTAGATTGAGCAGGTCGACGCAGAGCAAAGCTGTTAGTACCAGCATTAATAAACAGTTGGTTTGGAAGCTCAGCTGTTTACAACGATTCAGTGTGGAGGAGAACAGAGCAGAGTGGTACACTGTTCTGTGCTGCCTGTAGTGTGATCAAACCTTTAGATATTTCAAGGAATTACTCATTTTGTGGGCTGATCATCTGGTGAAAAACAGACAAATATAGAGATCAAAACATTTAACCATAATGACGTAAAACACACACACTTGAACTGTTAATATGAGGTAGGACAAACATTGTACATGTTTAATAAATACTTTACATTGTGTCGTTAGAATTTATACTGGGATTAGAAAGTATAAAATTAACATATATATCATTGGTATACTAGCTTATTGTTATTCATTATTCAAGTTCCTTCTTTTTCATTTATCTTGTATTAGTTTGAACCCTTTGAACGTTAAACCATTGTAGCTTAACGTGCCTTAGAGCACTTGATGTCACTGAAAGAAAGAAACATTTATACTCTACAAGGATAAAAACTTAATAAGTTCCTTGAGGATTCTTTCTCCAAGCTGGTCCTTGGCCAAACCAATTGGCATTGATGTTTCTCAGATTATATGTAGGATCCATTTTTCTCAACCTTTGTCATTGTTCGAGACTGTATAATGACTCGGCCATGAGAAGACATCTTGTCCGGTAAATGGACAAGAAAAGACAACTCTTGTTTGGAGATTGATTTTGATATAAAAGAATGAGAAGACAATACTCTCTGATGTCAGTGATATATGAAATATCCTTTCTATATATCGTATGTGATAAGAGGTTGAAAGCGAACATTGGGCTAACTCTTGCAGCACTGACCGGGGCATTGGAATTGTTCTTACCATGAGGATTCTAACCCTTGGCACTTTATCCCCTAGCAGTGATTATTGAACCCTTTACCAACTGAGAGCAATAAGTATATGACATGACCCCATTATCATAATTTGCGCCTTGCCCTAATACAAATAACAATGTCCATTGTGGGCCTATTGTGTGTATGTGTAAAGCCCCTGAAGGAATTTGGTGTCAAGCAATAACAATAAATCTTATGTTTGGTTATTTAGGTATGAATAATATTTTGTTGTGATAAGAGTCAGTCAATAGGGATTAGCTATGCGTTACAGGCTATTATAAGCTATTATAACGGTACATCTTAGGAACAGTGGCGTTTGTAGGCCATAAATCAAGTCTTCTTTTGCTTCTCCCATTTCAAATATTGGTGCTGTAAGTACTCTTTTAGGCCAAAATGGCTCAGTGAGTTGGACACTGGGTTCAATCCCTGCTTGGGCCAAAATTTGCATATTGCATGGAGTTTGCCAGTATTCAGTCCATACTGGAGCAGAAAAACAGGATGTAAAACTCCATTTAATTTATGAGCCCTCCTTGACAATTCCTCAGTCCTTACTCACCCCCCATAAACCATCCCATCCCATCCCTATCATATGATTCATAGGAAAATCACTGCGTTTGAAATATTGGCCCTGACTATCGACAATACTATAAAATAGCCTTGAGTATGCTCTAATCTAGATTAGGATTACTTTTAATTTAACACTTGATTTACAACTATTGATAACTGACAGTGATATGATAGTCATCTTCTAATCTTTATATCTTAGACTAAATAGGCCTACTGTAGTTTATTATAGTGATGTCTGTTGTAAGTCTTTTAGTAGAATCTAGTTATTCATACAATATTTAGGTTGGACTATTTATCTGACAATGATATGATAGTTATCTCCTATTCTTTATATCCTATCTTTATGTCTTATACTAAATGTTGTTTATATAAACAAACTACTGATAGTTTATTATAGTGATGTTTGTTGTAAGTCTTTTAGTAGAATCTACTTATTCACACACTATCTAGTTTGGACTTTTGATAAACTGACAGTGATATGATAGTGATCTCCTAATCTTTATATCCTAGACTAAATACTTTATATACACAAACTACTGATAGTTTATTATAGTGATGTTTGTTGTAAGTCTTTTAGTAGAATCTACTTATTCACACACTATCTAGTTTGGACTTTTGATAAACTGACAGTGATATGATAGTGATCTCCTAATCTTTATATCCTAGACTAAATACTTTATATACACAAACTACTGATAGTTTATTATAGTGATGTTTGTTGTAAGTCTTTTAGTAGAATCTACTTATTCACACACTATCTAGTTTGGACTTTTGATAAACTGACAGTGATATGATAGTGATCTCCTAATCTTTATATCCTAGACTAAATACTTTATATACACAAACTACTGATAGTTTATTATAGTGATGTTTGTTGTAAGTCTTTTAGTAGATTCTAGTTATTCACACAATGTCTAGTTGGGACTATTAAACTGACAGTGATATGATAGTCATCTCCTAATCTTTATATCTTAGACTAAATATTGTTTATATAAACAAACTACTGATATTGTATATTGTAGTTATTATAGTGATGTCTGTTGTAAGACTTTTAGTAATACAATTTCTTTACACAGTAACCACTACTATTGTAATTTTATAGTGTCTATTTATTCATACAATGTTCAGATTGCTATAATGACTTTACCAAAAAAGATATGAATTCTATGAAAGAGATTCCAAGTTGAAAAACCCATTTACAGAGTGGCATCATGGGTTATTGACAGTGTTTTGGTGTAGCTCAAATTCAGAAGTTTCTTGACCTTTGAATGCTATATGAAAATACTATTGAAATGACCCAAGATGTTATGTGTTCCGTTATTTAATGTGATATCTACCCTAAATGTCGCTTAAGGATTAAGATATTATGATGGGTATTCACTGGCCAAGGTCACAAGAAGAGAACATGTATATCTTTAATCACATTGATTGTGTTCAACTGACTTTTTGTCATTCACTCACCTTGGTTCAGTATAATGTGAAGTAAAATGTGAACAAAATGATCAGTCAAGGAAGTTCTCCATGCTTGGTTAACGAAGCCTGTTATAATAGAGCTTGTTATTATTATGAAGAGATAACATGTACGAGTTGTATTTATATTTAGAAGTAATCAGCTGTAACAAAATCAAGTCATTCTTGATACATATCTATTATATTGTGTCCAACTGACCAAGGGGTTATAGCTTAACACCTAGACAATGGGTGGTTGATTGGTTAGAGAATTTGTCCTTGAGTAGGGCTCAGTTGATCTTTAAGGGACCCACCCTTACATTAATGTTTCTAATAAGTTGTCAATTCAGTTCAAGTTTGTTAAAGAAATATGTTCACCATCTGTTGAACCTTGGATTTTAGTCTCAGAACCTAGAATTTAGTAACTATTAGGCTAATCAGTAATAGTGTTCACAACTCTCTCTCAAAATTTAAGCCTTCAAATCCTTGTGTATGCATAATTATAAGTAAAAAATAAGACTTGTATTTGTGCAGTTCTAGTACTTCTGGAGGCTATTTATATATATTCGTGGCTCAAATCAACTCTCGTAAAAGCTGAACATTCTCCTTTAAGTTATTGACTTCGAAAAGTATCTAGTAGTTCGGAAAGGGCAATAAATTGAGGTCCTGTGTGCTACAGACTGGACATCACTCCTTGACAGTTGGAGAGCCATAAAGAGTAAGCTAATTCCGCTGTTCTTGAAAAACTTCCCTAATTGAGCACTGCATGGCACTTCAAACAAACACTAATGTTTCTAAATGAAGTCAACTGAAGTTGTCGAGTCTACTCGAGTTTGTATAACAGTTTGTAAAACGTCTATGACATCAATTGACTTAAATTGTAATCTTGTTGTAACAATATTGACTTTGGTCTCATTCTGTATCACTTTACATTTCTTATAGTGTTTATAGTGTTTATAGTGTTTATAGTGTTTATAGTGTTTATAGTGTTTATAGTGTTTATAGTGTTTATAGTGTTACGACACGAGTTACATCACCGTCAACACGGCTTAAACACAGGATGATTGAAGGGACCGTGTTCCATACACTATATAAGCCATCTGGATTTATTTTACATACTTTCAACTTAAAGTCTTGAGTTAATAGTCTTCACAAGATATATTATTGTAAACAAGACTTAAACACAGGGATGAATTTTAGATTTTCTTTTTCTTAATTCGTTCCAAGTCTCAAATCCATGTGTATCTGTAATGATCCAGGTATGAATGTCAAAAATACAACTTATATACCCAAATTGACACTCGACAATACTTTTAGAACAGGCCTAAATTCTCAATGAATTTTTGTAAAGGGTCAAATGCATTTTATGAAGAAATATAACAGCCAAATAGAGCTTAGATAACATAGCGAGCAGAGCGTTTAGGCGGAAGGTTTCAATATTGAGGGGCCACTCGTGAGTGTTTCGCGGGCCGCCATTTGAGAAGGTCTGATTTAGAGTGATAATTCTTTTCAACCAGGACATCATTTGCTTGGTTCCATCAATAAATACTTTAGAAATTAATGTATGGAATGTGTTGAATTTGTTAATATTAAAATTTTCATCTTGTAATTGTACATACACAAGGTTTCTACAATTTACATGTTAACAGCATTTTTTCTTCCAAAAAAAAAAGAAAAGAGTCGAGTAAATGAAATGCCATAAAGTTTGTTTAACAAGATTGTTGTGGTATTTGAAATGTACTTTGTATTTCCATTCATGTTAACATTCCACTTTCATTGTTCAATTATTTCTGTCAATATGAAATAGAATGTCAATATTTAAATGATGGACCAGTTAATTCACAAGCATCATTCAAGTGTTCATATTTCATTTATTTTGACAGATAATATCGCGTAAAAAACTGTGTTTGAGGAAGTAGTATACGAGATTGTATTTGAGTAATTATCAGAACAAGATAGAGATAGGAAACGAGGAGTGTAATTGTCAATATATTAATATCTTCTCAAGTCTTTACTTTTCTCTCGTAATAAATATACAAATATCAAACATTTAAAGGGATTGTTAAGTGGTTTTCTAAACTATTTTATGTGTATCAGGACAAATTTCGAGTTTTGAATTGTTTGGTTGGTTGGTAGATGACGAGTTAATGTTGGCTATTGTTTGATGTCACAAACTAGGTAGTGGTAGTAGTTGGTAGTTGGATTGATTCAATCAGATGGTACTATGATGTTGGTTTGATAATTTGAGAAATTTGTAAAATCTGGTCGGATTGAATGGCTGTTCAGTTTGTACTTTATAAAACCTCTGTACATTCACTTTAACATCATCCCAAGCCTCTCCTCCCATCTATAATGAGTAATGAGTATACAAATAAGAAACAAATTTTAGCTATTACTCATTTTTTATAGAGTACCTTAATTTTATAGGGACACACCTGGCTTAGAGAGGTAATTCTGAGTAAATATTGTCAGGTATATGCTATATTTTTTCTGGGTTTACAAACCTATAAGGGAATATCTTTCCAGTACCAATGCTTTTAAGGAATTCTTTTTGGGACCCTGGCTTTTGAAAGAAACTGAGTTTGTGACTCTGAGTAATATTGTTTGATATACTAAATTTTAACTGGGTTTACGAACCCCATAAGTGAATAAGGGATACTCTTTTGAAACTCTTGGATTTTTTTAAAACTGAGTAAGCTTAAGCTGCTCTTTTGCATGAGCAGAATGCGAGACAGGACCATGTCACTTTGGTGTTTTAAGCCTTATTCTGAAAAATGTAAAATAAAGAATTTATTATTATTATCTAAAGTTTTCAATTCAAATTGATAGATGGAGATGGAACCTTTATCAGAACAAAAAAAAATCAAGATGGAAAATTATTTTAACAGCATGATATTGAAAATTATCTTCCCTTTCAGACAACAAAGTCTATTGTATTTATGAATTTAATATTATTTTAAAACAAAGACAAGTCTGTGACTAATTTATTCCTCGATCTCATTACTCGAACAGTCAGAACACTCATGAATGAATAGTCTAGTTGTTCGGATGGGACAATACTAAGGCCTTGTGTACAGGCTGTGCATGTTGAAGATCCCTCAATAGTTTGAAATCTAAAATAAGGGTAGGCTAATGCTGCTGTCCTGGTAAATTTTCCTTCATTGCACACAGCATGGCTTTTGCCCGTCTTCATGGAAAACTCCAATACATTTCATGATATATAAATGTTGTATTCAGTATTGAAATATTCGGGGAAGGTAAAATAATATGGAAATATTCAGATTGTTAGTCATCACATCTGACTTGTACATCTTCAGTTTATACCTACTCCTAGATACTTGAAACATAGGATATTATATATATACTGATATCTTGTATTTCTACTTTAACAGTTTCCTATTGACAATCCTTGTTGATAACTTTACAATCTTGATGAGTATTGCTGTTGTGTTTGTAAGGTCTTGGATACCAAAATGACTAAAAATGTATTAAAAAAATGCATCTGAAATTACCACAATGAAGTAAATTAGGTGCAGTATTTAATAAAACATGTACCATATGCTATCTTGGATACCAAAATGACAAAAAATGCTTAAAAAATTACTATCAAAGTCAATCTACATTTTCAGTGCAGTGCTTATAACATGTACCATATGCTATCCTGGATATCTGACCCCTGACAGGATGTTTTCTACACATTATTTTTATCTTGTGGCCATTGTTTATACATCTTGTTTTCATTGACCTTTTTTACTACAATTTTTCGTGTTTACAATCTAGTTTTTCTACTTTTTCTACTATATCAGCAAAACTATTTGTGTTTTGTACCAAAATTTTGATATTTTTCAAGGTTACCGGTACATTTTTCTGGAAATGAAAATAATATATATAGATTAAATTCTTTTCTGGTGTTTAAAAGCTAGTTTTTCTACTTTTTCTACTATATCAGCAGAAATATGTCCACAGAAATTTTTTTCTGTGTTTTTTTTTCAACCATATCAGTACAAATTTCTGGAAATGGTGATATTTTTGGGGAATTTTTCAAAACTATAACAGCAGATTACATTCTTCTCCGTTGTTTACTAGCTAGTTTTTTTTCTTTCTACTATTATCAGCAAAAATATGACAGAAAAAAAGTTTTTTGTGCCTAAATTTGATGTAATGTAGAGATTAGAACATTTTTACTGGAAATGATATTTTTAGTTAATTTTCCTAACCATAACAGAAGATTGAATTCATTTCGGAGTGTTTACAATCAAGTTTTGCATTGCTTTTGAGTGTCACCTTTGTCAGATGTCAGTTCCTTATCCTTTGGTTACCTTCATCTGATTTTGTGTTTCAAGCCTTGATAACTGTATGACATGACACTATTTAAAAGAAAAAAGTATTTCTGAAACCACATGCAGTTGTTGTTCTCTCCCAAATACAAATAACCTTGACAACATGTTGCTAGGAGGAAATATGTTGGTCAAGGAGTTTGTTGGTGTTTGTTTGTTCGGACCATGTAAGTTTTGTTTTTGTCCAAAACGAGATGAGGCTAATATTTGTGTTTAAACAAGTTGACCCATTTCAACAATACTCATTGTTATTACCTCAAATATTAAACAGCGAGAAACGGGACTGTCATTCTCGTAAACATCAACGATTCATCACAACCTAGCAAGCTGATTGGCTGATGTTTTCTCGTATTGGGATGTAGTGGTTTCCCCCCTTTTCAAACTCACCCCCTGTCTTTTTCCCCATTTTCATTTTCAATTATATCTATTGTTTCTTTTCTAGCAAGCTGATTGGCTTGATTGGCTGATGTTCTCGTATTTGAATGATTTCCCCCCTTTTCTCACTCACCCCTGTCTTTTTCCCCATTTTTAGGCCCCGTGTGCTATTGGCCGTGCACGTTTAAGATCCCTCGGCAGTTGGAAATCGAAAATAAGAGCAGGCTAATGCCACTGTCTTGGCAAAATTTCCCTCATTGCACACTGCAAGGCGTTTGCCCGTCCTCAATTAGCCCATGTAGGTGCAGAAAAGTAGGACATAAAACTCCACTCATGTCTTTTTCCCCCATTTTTATTTTCAATTGTATCTATTGTTACTTTTTCTTTACCTCAATGATGGATTTTTGGGGAATTTTTTTAAAAAAAATAGTGTAACAGTTGGAAAGTAAAATTACCATCATCAAAGTCCGGGGAATTTCCACAATCTTTCAAAATCAGGGGTCTTATTCTCGAAAACTAAAGTTTAGATGATTTTAGTGTTCCAGTTCTTTGATAATTCAGTTACTAAAATCCATTTTAAATTTAGTGTTATTATCCAATCAGATTACTGTATTTCTTAAAATCTGGATTTTATATAAGTTTTAAAGAATAAGGCTCAAGTTTGCCATGGTTTTTGTCCTCATTCACACACTGCAGACGTCTGCGCCAAATTCAATCATTCGTGAAATTTTCCTTTAATTCTGCCTCGTACATTTTATATCAGCTCTTTGATTCAACTGTACTCCAAAATAAATAAAAGAAGCTGTTTTTTGTGAGCACAGTCATGTAAAAAGTGCTATAAACCTACCAAAATAAACGTAACACAAAGCCTCCACTGCAGATAAGTTGTATGTTTTTGTTTTCTGCCAGCAGTGAAGACCGTTTTAGATCTACACAGTTAAAAATAGCAAAGGAAAACTTAAAATAAAACTATATAGTTAGATATGTAATAGTTATTTGTTGAATTAAAGGGATTGTAAAGATATTTTCTAATTTTGTATGTGTATTGGGGACACTAATAGTATCAATTTGCACAATTCCAACATTTATCTAGATGCTTTGGTTTATAATAATTCAACAAAATCAAAGCAATTTTTGACGTAACAATTACAAATCATTGACTGTATTGAGCTATGCAAATGATAAAATAGCAGATAATAGATTATTTGGAAACTAGATTCTTGTGTTCTGGAAACTTGCATATTACAGAGAGATCACCACATTGAAATAAAAATAATTCTTCCAAAAGATTTCATTTGATGAATGAAATGTAGTCTTTAACTTCCAGATCTTAAAGTTTATCAGTTGATTAAGATATGAAAAGGGTGTAATTCTTTAAGTATATTCGTAAAAGATAAGATAATGATAAAAAAGTTTCGGTACTTTGTAAAACTACTAATATTTCTGATAAGGACTATCATTTGACTTTCTATTTTATCTCTTTCTGATAGTACATTCTACTAACTGTTTCTGACATGGTTAGGATTCCAGATATCTGAAGTTCAGCTTCACAGACTCATTATTTCTAATTCTGATCTCAGTTTGCAGCTGGATGCATCTGGATTTCCAAAGAATGCTAGCAATAAAAATCTAAACATGCAAAACAATTCCATTAATCAAAATTTGTATTCGAAAACATGGCAAAATAGAGAGTAAAAGTTTTATAGAAGTGGACTACTCCAAAGAGAAGTTTCATAAGGTGTTTTGAAAAGAGTAAGCATGGTCTGTTTTGTGTGTGACACACCTACCACTACTATATAGGTCAACATTATGGGATACAATCAGATCAATTTATGCCTGACTAAACAAATCAGTTTAGTGGGCTCAGGGTGCCCTTTATAACTTGTGGAATCTTCTGGAATTTCAAGGACTGCTAACAATTTTCTACCTCTGGATTTGCAACAATTTTGCAGCATCCGACTGAATTGTATATACTGAGCGTAATGTGTATCTGACCATTAAATTGTTCATAAGATTATAATTGGTAGTTGTCAAATCCAATGTAATTGAAGGTTATCACAGACAATCTGTAAGGGTTATACTGTATAATCATAGACAATCTGTTTGATGAGTTAAAGGGCATGTGTCTAATTATAATATTAAGATAATATACAGAGTACAGGTTATAATTATACCAGTAATTACAGATTAAGGTCATTTAATACCAGTTTGATATCGATATCAAGAGATCTTTATCAATGGTTATTTGCCGATTTAACGTGTACAATAATGGTCACTTTACTAAGTGTTAGGGGTACTTATTTAGGGTTGTGGTTATTTAACATTATGTTGATGTAGATATGATGTTTATTTTTGGACAAATATTACTGGTCACTTTTCACAGTGTTATTATAGATGGTTAAATCCCAGAGGGTTGCCCTTTGAACCGCAATTGCTATCAAAGAATAATAAGTCAATGTGGAAATTTCTGACCTATCTTTTGATGGTTTTGATGGTGATGGTTTGTGTATACTGTGAATGCATATTTGATTAATTTTAATTTGGTTGAAGAAAGCTTTTTGTACACTTTATACTGTGTAGATTTGAGATTCCCTTTTGAGAACTTTTGAAGCAGTAGATAGCATGACTTTTGTTGTTCTTGATTTTCTTTGTCAAGTACATTTAGTTCATTTAACCTACCAAACAACATCTTTCAGTCACGACAACAAATGATGTAATGACAACACAGTCGTGAAGTGACATCTAAATATTTTTAAAAGCAAAAATGTTGCAGAACTTGCAGTTAAACGATTAACAAGGGACATATTTCTCTTTGAAAAGTGAAAATGACTTGTTTAATGGAGACATGTAGGCAATCTGATTTGAAAATGGATGACTAGTACTTGAGAAGAAAGTTTTGATAATATGTTAAACTATAGGTCTAGTACATACAAGTGACATTTACGAATTGATATGACCTTTACGTTGAGCGTCTGTTGATTTAGAAAAGTAATTACCCAGGTGGGGATTATGCTAATGAGTTTTAACATTCACTTGTTAGTTTATGTTCTGACTAATAGCGAAAAAAAATGGATGTTTCAAATTTGACATAGTGAGATAAAGGTTCAGAGAAAACAACCATATTCTACAAGGCTACTAATGGTTTCACACTAGTCTGGAACTTGCTGGCTTCCATCTCAAGCTTTTGGTAGCTATTTGGACATGATATGACTGGGAGAGAGTCAGAAAAACTAAGCCACAAAAATTGCATGGACACAGATTTTAAACGTTTGTTACCTTGAATCTACCAAATTTCAATATATTTCGAAAGATCAACATTTTGTAGTTCATAGATACCATCATTATTCCACTATGCCATGCAGGCCATGTCTAAGTTTCCATCAAGGATATTTTTTAACCAGGAATGTAAACTGTCGTTTGCCAATTGAAGGCAATTACATGGATCCATATGGGATGGTGCATATCGGTGTCCCCAATAAACTTAAAATGTTACGAATACCCCTCCAACAGAATTTGCACTCAAATGTCTTTCCTTTCATTTGTTCCATTGACATAAATACAAAGAGTTAGATATCAATAGAATTGTTTGGAATTGAAATATATATAGGTTAAATCAGAGATTAAAGTCTGTACTCCATGGTTTTATTATTACTCATAAAGAAATCATATTGAATACAAGTTTTTTTATAGACCTAGTATCTATTCATGTTGTCTTTTTGAGGCTTTGAAGATAGTCAAAAGCTCTTCACAGAATGAAGTAGTCGCTAGCTCTCTAACCGGAAGATCCAAGGATTTCATTCCAGCTGGGTCAAGATATTATACCTTCAGATTTTTCAACCTGTTTTTTCCGTCAGTGATGTTCGTTGGGAGAGACTGACATGCTGAAGTTTAAGTCAATCAAACGAGAATGAAAAAAATACCCAGTTTGAAGGTCAGAGGGGGCCAACCTGGAAACAGTGCCTTGTAAGTCATTCAATACAAATCAGATATAAAAGATGTGATATCGCTTGGATTTGACAATAAAAATATAATATCAATTTCCCTCACTGTACACTTCATATGTTGCCTGTCTCCATTAGAAAAAGAAAAATTAGAAGTTAGTTGACATCCAGCCTAATAAATCTCAACTTCCACTTCATTTGGCTTTTTCAACTTCAAGGTCAACTTGCTGAAAAGATCAAAAGGTTGTTTTTAGACCCTTCTATAATGGCAGGTACAAACCAGAGCTTAAAAATGTAACAAAAAGAATTAGACTGCATTTTACTCCTGATCAGGGTGACATCAGACCTGTATTTTAACCTTCAATCAGGTGACAATTTACATGTTGTGACTTCTACAGTATTTAGACTATTCACATCAAAGCTCTGTGCACAATATTTAAAATATCTACTCTTTAAATTTCATTAGTGCATAACATTCATTTGCCTTTTGAAATTCTCAAAGTTTAAACATAGTTACCTTGAAATCAAGTTTTTATGTGGCTTTTTTAAAAGTACACATCCATGACTAGAAATTTACATTCACATTAAAGGGATTGTAAAGTGATTTTCTAAACTTTGTATGTGTATCGGGGACACTGATAGCATCAATTTGCGCCATTCCATTTTGCAATTCCACTAAAACTTATGCGTTTTATAACGTCACTGACTGATCTGCATGGATGTCAATCGTAGCTTCCAGTAGATCACTGTGTCAGTGACGTCATAAAACGCGTTAGTTTTAGTGGAATTGCAAGAACCACAGACGTCGAAATGGAAATTGGAATTGCGCAACTTGATGCTATCAGTGTCCCCAACACACATACAAAGTTTAGAAAACCAATTTACAATCCCTTTAAGATTAAGTGACACACCTGAGGTCCTATTGAATACCAGGTGAATTGAATGATTTTGGGGAGAAAGTGTTAAATTCTTCATGTTGATTCTGCCTATTGTTAATATATCCAGTAATTTAACTGAATCAATATTAAAGGTACATAGCCATTGTTCAAAATCTTTAAACATTTGACTCATGTTGACAGTGTATTGAATAGGGGAAAGGCGTTGTTAATAAACATGGTAGTGTTACTTTAACCTGAAAGACAAGTATTTAAACTGTTATTATTTTCTACTTGATTGCTATTCAAAAGTACCGGAATCGTTCTAAGGCCAGATACGTGCTTGAAAAAAACAAACATGTGCTAGATTGTAGATATATGAAAACAAAAGCTCTTTTGCTTCAAGATAGGTAGACTGGAATAGCAAAAAAATTGACTTCTTCAAGGTATTTTAGCCAACAGAAATTAAAGCTCAAAGCCACCATTTGTTTGATGCAACAAATAATATAATGTCACCAAAATATGGCAAGATAGAATTCTAAAATCCACAAAAATGATTCGAACACCCTAAATAACTCAGCTACATGCTGCCATCAATGTTGCCAGAATTTTTGCAAGCTGTCTGAAATTAGACAAATTAGTCTGCAACCAATCTCAACACTCTAAACAAGTAAGCTACAGTTCGCCCAAATGTCACCAGAAATTTGCAATCTAACAAAATTTAATTCTCATAAATGACATCAATATACCAACACCCTAAACAAGTAAGCTACAGTCCCCCCTCAAATTTGTAATAAATGTAAAATAAATTTATTGATATATAATGTCTGGAATTTATTAGTACCATAATAAAATAATTTGATTGGCAGGTTGAGACAAAGAATGATGGTCTAATGATCTAGTAAAGAATATGGTCTATAGTTTACAGTCGCGATAATTAGGTTTATGTGAAAACTGGGTAAAGGTCGTCTTTGTTAGTATAGACTTGTAATTGTGTTATTAAATTAGATAATTTTAGTGTCATGGTTTATTAGAGATAATTGTAAGATATTTTAACATGTTATAGACATTGTTTCCTGTCAGGATGGAGGTTGTAGTGCAGGCATTCTCAAATGGTGCCCCATGGGACAAATCTGGCCTAGGACACCCTTGAGAATCGCCCCTCAAGAGTGACCCCTTCTATTATTAAAATAAGATTTATTTGTGTCCATTATTTAGGACATTGAGTTAAATACCGTCTTCGTTATTCAATGGTGAATTCTAATTCACTTCTGATTGTTAATACCCTAGTTTTTAAAATTAAGAATGTGTTCATTGTTAAGTGTTACAGTACACTTCATGTAAAATGTGTCAATGCATTCAAAAGTAAAAAAAAATATTTTTTAATGGTGCACTATTGCCTATAGTCAAATTTTATTTTCCAGTGCACTATTATCAATAGTCTTGATCATATAATACGATACACTGTGTTAGAGCATTGAGGTCTAGAAGTCGCAATTTTCAAAATTTTTAAGTGCAAGAATACATTACAAAAAATTGTTACACAACGTAAGAGTTGAACATTGCTTTGAATTGTATCCTTGCAGAAGAAGTTGCAATTTATTTTATTTTCCAGTGCACTATTTTGAATAGTCTTGATTAAATAATACGACACGATACATTATGTTAGAGCATTGCCGTCTATGATATGATTACAGTGAGAAGTCGCGGTTTTATTTTCCAGTGCACTATTATCAATAGTTTGGATAATATAATACGACACATTATGTTAGAGCATTGCAGTCTATGGTATGATTACATAGGATATAAAGTTGCGGTTTTATTTTCCAGTGCACTATTATCAATAGTCTTGATTAACTATACGATACACTATGTTAGAGCATTGACTATGATAGAGCATTGCCGTCTATGGTATGATTACAGTGAGAAGTCGTGTGATATGATTACAGTGAGAAGTCGTGTGTGTTTATGAATACATTGTTCATATTGTAAGAGTATATATATACCAGTTATTTATAGAATGTCCCTATTCAATAGCTGATCGATTTTTATTCAGGTTAGAATATCATTGATTGATTATTCGAATCAAACTCTAGTACGTGTAATATCATAGAAAACATTAAGATAATATTACAGATAATATAATAAAAAATATTTCATGTATAGTTTGAGTGAAACAAACCCTACTTTTTAAAATGTCATAGAAAACACATAGGAAATAAATTTAAATAAACAAAGTTCAAATATCATAGAAAAGTCTTAAGAAAATATATATTATAGAAAATATTAGTTTCTAAGATTATAATGAGGAATTGAAAGAAAGGTATAATAACGTAGGGTCTCCCAGCTGTTCCTTGGTCAAACCAACAGTAAAACACGTAAGTGGTTCTACTAGACAATCGTGTTTCTTGGATTCTGTGGGGAAATTTTCCATAGAAATACTAAAAATAAGTCCAGTAGAGAAGTCATTACAATAACTAGAGTATGTACTGGGTCTCCCAGAGATTCTGGTTGCTTTGACTCTGGTCAAATGTTCATAGAGATATCAAAATATTTCCAGTAGAGCAGTCATTATAGCTTGCTGGAAAATGTGCTGCTTCCTTGGTTCTGTGGTCAAAGTTTTACAGGAAATACCAAAATATGTCCAGTAGAGAAATCATTAGTAACAGCTTGCTACAGAATGTTTTCTGCTCTTCCAAACAACAATGTTTCTTGGTCAAATGTTCACAGAAATACCAAAATCTGACCTGTAGAGAACCGATTATAGTAGGTTGTAGCAGACAATTGAATTCCATCTGAGAGAATAACAAACTAAAAGATTATAAACAGACAATATAAACAATGTCCTATCAGACACCAGAGTTAATATAAATAAATATAGTAGAATCTAGAAACAGGTAGCTCTACTATACTTTATTATCTTTTAATTCTACTGTTATATAGTAAGAAAGGCTGAAATGGAATAAAGAATTTAGATAGGTCTATTAAAGTTGCACCCTTAATCAAATTTAAGGCGTTTATCAATTATAACCTGTTATCATATGGGAATTTACATAGTTTTACGGGTTTTTTGCATTCTGTTCGTATACTTTGGACACTGTTGATGAATATATACTCTTATTGACCAAGTTTGAGAACTTAATTTTTTTGTTCATTCTAAGAGGTTGTATGGCTTTAAAAGGCTATGCTGTAAGTCTCTAAAGACATCAAATTTCATTCATTTAACAATTCCTACAGACTGCAAAAATGTGTTTGATTTTAATTTTTACCACCTTAATATAGATATGAACGTGACATTAGATATTACTTTTGAGGCTGTCTGAGAACAAAAGTCAACCTGTTTTTAATAGTCTAAAGTAAATTGGCGCCATTCTTAGAATTATCATTGTAATATTGGTGTTTATTTTGGCACCAGTTTGATACTATATCATTGTCAGACTACATGTTTTATAGACATGTTACCAGCATGCAGTGAGTAGTAATTTCTGATTATATAGGATTGTATGTACAAGTGGTTGAAGGTTATAAGGTATAAAAGTTGTATACAATTGGCCTACTTTATAATTATCCTTTTTACAGTGGCATATGTAGAGAGGTTGGGGTGGGGGAATGATGCCCTCAGGCCATAACTTATGCTCTATTTCAACTTGAAAATTGCAAAATTTGAGCATTTATGCAGCTTCTTTACAGGTGGCACCAAACATTACTTTTTGGAGTGGAGTAGTTCAAGTCGAATTGCAAAACTAACACATTTTATGACGTTGCTGACAGTGATCTATCTGCATAGATTTCAATAGTAGCTTCTAGTAGATCAATGTCAATGAAGTCAGAAAACACTTTAGTTTTAGAGGAATTGCAAGAACCACAGACGTCGGTATGGAAATAAGAATGGTGCAAATTGATGATATCTTTATAATCCCTTTAAGTTACCTTGTATGATGGTATTATCGGTGGCATCCAACATACCGGTATCTGAATTATCTTGCTATAATGGTATTGAACCTTTAAACATGTAGGTAAAAATATGTGAAACATGTTGTTTGATGTAAATTCAACCTTTAAAAACAAATATCAGTGATATGTTTATAACAGGTACCAGGTAGAATTCCCCGCCATTGTGGTATTTATTTATAATAGACTCTACACAGCATTTATTCCATCTTACCTGAAACTCATTCCACATTCTTTTACTATCAGGAACTTTGTACTGTCTGAACTTTGATTTTGCCAATCTTCGTGAGACTTGTTAGGTGTGGCACCAAGCAATGTATGCTAACTCTTTTAGACATCCAATACCACTTTTCATTTTGAAATATTTACTCATTTATTGATATACTTCCTCAAATAAAAAGTTCATTAACTGCTACCAATGTATTGTCAATGTGTTTACATGGATTTCGAGATTTGTTTTACAGTTATTGGATGTTGGTCATAATCATTTATGAATTTGTTATGTGTCTTTGGGAAAGTTTTCTTCATTGTATACTTCACTGCATTGATTCATTTGTATCAGGAACTTTGTATTCCTTAACCTTTGAGGCTTGTAGAGAATAAATTCTTGATTAGCATCTTTTATTATCAAAAACAATATAAGAGTAAGCTTATGCTTTTAGCACAATTTCCATCCTTATCGCTCATATTTTTATTTTGTCTACCACTTTGTTTGTTCACAGAATAAATAAACAGATTTTCTGATTCTATCTTAAAGAAAATTCAGAGAAAAAACTTGACAATGTTTATCTTATATAATAAAAATCTGTACAAGCAAAACAATTGGTTAATGTATATTATCTTATGTAACATTATGACACACTAACATAAAAATTATAACAACAACATAACTATCATGTCATAATCATAGTTCAAACACACAAAAATATATAACACAGCAACAAAAAAAACATAATGTACACAGAAAATACAAAACTACAACAATTAAAAAAGACTCATAACTACAACAAACAACAAAAACACATATAACTGCAGCAATGACACATACAACAAAAAGTTAAAAGACCAACAAAGAAACATATAACATCAACAAAAAGGCATATAATAGAAGTGAAAAATATGACATAAGAAATTCATAACCCTCCTCAAAATATCTCAGATGTCGAAGCCATGGTGTTGGTAGTATTGTCAGAATTTGTCAAAGAAGTTCTCATTTTATAATGCAACTATTGTTAAAGTGTCTATTTATATCTATACACAAAAAGCTTTAGGTTTAATTGAATTGCAAGAACAGCAGACATCTGACTGAAAATTGGAATGATTCAATTTTAAACTATCACTATCAGTATCTCCAAAACACATAAAAAAGTTTAGATAACCTGTAAGAAATGTCTTCAAAAAATAACTTGTATTCCAAAGTGTGATGAATGTTTTGTTATACCCAGTCTTGGTTTAAAATGTTAAATTTGAAGCCTGGCACACAATATCCAATAAGTGTTATAATTAATTAATAATTGAACTTTTTTTTCCAATTTCAGGAAGATTCAGAAGATCATAATTGTCCGTTAGATTTAGAAGAAATATTGAATTATGAAAAAGATAATGAAAAAAGAAATTATATCATGGTATGTATTGCTTCATCGTATCCAGAATACAGGGCCTGGGGCCTTATTTTCGAAAACTTAACTAAGATACAATCAAAATTTTAGGAAATGAAGTAATCTGATTGGATGATGAAACTCAATTTAAAATCAATTTTAGTGATTGACCAATCAGGATTTTGTGAAACTGGCCCCTGGACATTTTATTTAGAATATTTTGGAAGGGACAATTAACCAAGCTACATGATGTGCAGTCATCTTTAATTGGAAAAATTCCCTCATTGCACACTGGTGCTTGAAAGTAGGACCCGTAACTCCATTTATTAAGTTAATTCGATGGAATTTAAACTGCAAACAAATTTTATATTCAATAATGTTTTATTTTTTTTTTAAATGTTGACAATTCAGATTTTATTGGCCAATGGGCGTCCATTTGGCAGGGAGGGGTGTGAAACACCTCCTCGGTAGGGGTTTTTAGTCTGGAAAAAAAACAAACAATAGGATGAAAATATTATTGGAGGTCAAATACGTCCATGAAAAAGGCAGGAGCATCCAGACAACAATTTTTTTTCAACACCTAGTCATGATTTATATGGAAACCCCTGTATGCATCATTATGCAGATGAAATTATTAAATTTATGAGAAAATGTAATAGATATATAACAAGCAGATAATAACTGGTGTTTATAATACTACGGTATATCTCATGGTAATATGATATTTTATATAATGTTATAAAACTCTAGGAGACAAGTTGTATAATACATCTATTGTTTAAACTCAGTAGGAAATATATTACATACAAATTATCTCAACTGTGAATGATACTCAAGTTCATTGTAAATACATATTAAAGGGATACGTTCACTAACTGTTCAACCTATCCAACCGAAGTCTCAGAACCTGGCCTGGAATTTTTTAGCTTGGCTAAAGTAAATGAGATGACCTACACCCCTGAACAAGGTTAATTTTACTGTGACCAAATTACCATGTGACCGTATTGCTGTGACCAATTTACCATGTGACCTTATTATTGTGACCAAATTACCATGTGCCCGTATTACTGTGACCAAATTACCATGTTACTGTATTACCAAATCAAATTACGGTGTGACTGTATTACTGTGACCAAATTACCATGTGACCTTTTTACTGTGACCAATTTACCATGTGACTTTTTTTTTACTGTGACCAAATTACCGAATGACCTTTTTACTGTGACCATATCACTGTGACCTTTTTACGGTGTGACCTTTTTACTGTGACTAAATTTTCGTGTTACCTATTTACTGTGACCAAATTTCTGGTGACCGAATTTCTGGTGACCGAATTTCCGGTGACCTAATTACCTACATTTGATGATGTAGAACAGTGAGATTAATTGTAATGACACAAAATGTATGATCGTGTAGACGGGTGTAGACGGGCTTTAGAATTGATGTAGCGTAATAACCTATATTTTATACTGTATATTTATAAATACCTATTATTACTATTTCAAACCATGTCTAGTAATTATTGTTAATATAACAGTACTTCAACAGATTATATTTCTTGTTCATTATCGAATAAAATCATTTAATATTGTAAAACAGGATTAAAGAACTTGACAAAGAAGCTAATGAACTAATAATCAAGTTAATTTCAAAAAGTTATAATATATTTTTGTCTTATTTGGCAAAATATACTAAATAAACAGAATTACTATCTATGTGGACTCTCCACAGATGCAGTGAGCATACTTCGATAAAAGTTATATGTTTTTGTATTATTTGGTGAACAATGAACTTAAGATATATATTTCTGAACGAAATTACTTGCAATGTTGTCTCTCCAGAAGATGTAGTGAGCATAACATGTGTCGAAGTTTTACAAAACTATGCAATTGAAAATATTTGTTCAGCCTGATAAGCTTAGGCCTACTTAGAATTCATAACAAAATAGTCGAGTTTGTTTTCTGGTGTTTTTCTTCTGCACAGTTTCTTAGTCACTCTCGTCAAACCTCAAAACCAAGATATTGCATTGGGACAGAGAAATTCTGGGGGACTTCAGGCATACAGGTTGGGGGGAAAAGTGGGAGATTTTTTTCAAATTGTGTGAATTCGTGAATTTCATGCCCAAAAAAGCTTTTCGATTCTACACATTTTGTGACCTTTGTGAATCCATTATTTTTGTGTAAATTCCTGTGAAAACAGTGTTTCATGCAGATTGAATAATGTATATTTTTATAATTTACAGGAATCATTATCAGACTGTAAACTATCACAGCAGGAACTCCAAGTAGGTATTTTTCTTATTTCTTAAAGAGATTATAAAGAGGTTTTCTAAACTTTGTATGTGTATCGGGGAAACTGATAGCATCAAATAGGAAAGGGCAGACAACTGAAAGATAAATGATTTTGATTGGCTCTACAGTCAAAGAGGACCAATCAACCATTAGTCTATAAGCATTGGACAAAACGTAACCTAAAATATCAAACACGATAGATATTTACCACACGACCACTGTTACCAAATGCACACCATAAATCAGTCGCAAATGGTGTGCTCTCTGAGTGTTTCCCCCTGTTAGTGATGCAGGTTGGAGGGGCTGACATGGAAAAAGCGTCTAGTCGTTCGGATGGGACAATAAACTGAGGTCCCGTGTGCTATTGGCTGTGCACGTTAGAGATCCCTTGACAGTTCGAAATCGAAAATAAGAGCAGGCAACTGCCGCTGTCTTGGAAAAATTTTCCTCATTGCACACTGCATGGCGTTTGCCCGTCCTCAATTAGCCCATATAGATGCAGAAAAGCAGGACGTAAAACTCCATTCATTTAATTTCATTTTGCTTCTGTATTTTTCCAGATATTTACCGAAGAATTGTTGCGGAAATCAAAGACTTTATAATATTTGGAGTAAGGAATGAGAACGGAGGGACTAATACATGAGACAGTGCCAATTATATCACAGTTCTTGAACAGCGTTATATTGTGTTCGAATGATGTCGCGTGTGGTTATTTATCAGTGAGAGTTATCTTTTCTTTAAAGTGCCAACCAACGATCATTTGAATATGGATATTTGTTTTGCAGTATTAAAGGCATAAACTGTTCTCATTGGTTAAAAACATTTCATACCAAATATGGGTACAAGTGTTGAATATATGACTACATAAACAAATACCTCTATATAGGAAGTCCCTGCAGCTTAAGTTATATCATATATACAGCTATATATAGTGTTATATAGCATGTTTTATTCAATTGTGGTCTTCTCCATCAAGTATCCAGGAGTTATGGGCCTTTATATTTTATCATATGGCTGTTTTTAGCCTTAGCAACCATTGTGTGTGATGTAATCATTCAAAAGAAACCATCTTGTGAAGTGTGAAATCGAGCAGATCAATTTTAGCAAGGTCAATGTCGTTTATTTTAAACTGTGTCAAGGTCATTCATTGGAATCAAGAGTTATTTCCCTTTGCAGGCATAACTAATGGATCAAGAGCAAATAATTTAAATTATTGTGTGATTTACGAAAGGGAATTCCTGAGCCTTAAACAATATACTGCTGGATTTATTTATCATATTTTTTTAATTCAGTTTTAATTATTTTAATTCTTGGAGTTTAAAGACTGGACTGTCCAAGCTCATTGAAAGTCTTGATTATCCAGATGTCATGAAAATTTGAATTTTTAAAAGCTTTAAATCATTTAAGACTGGAATGTCCAAGCTCAGTGAAAGTCTTGATTATCCAGATGTCATGAAGATTTGAAATTTCAAACAGCCTTACATCATTTGAGATGTAAGTCTTGATTATCCAGACACTAACTACAGCATAGGTGATAGAGGGCTGACCTATGGAAGCTCTGGCCATGGTATCAGAATCGTCTTACTTTGAGAAGGATATTTGTACCCACAGCATCTTTATTGCCTGATAAATTACATATGAGCGAATTTGTTTTTGAATTCCGTTGTGCATCCCCTCGAGGAAACCGGGTTGCAGAATTTTTCACCTGTAATTCATATTCTAAGATATTTTTCAACAAGTCAAATGCCATGGTTATGTATTGATAATGTTTTTTCAATGTTCAGTCATCACATGACATGGCTGATGAAAGAATTCGCTATGAGTACCCCTTCATGATTTGGGCGTAAAATTCAACAGACTTATTGGTCGAAAAAAATACGCTTGTCTGCCTTTAGCATTACAATGATTTGATTTTAAAACCCATGTATTCTTTTGAAATAGGAACCTTATAAGGTAACTTCATCATTGATCGAATTTTAAAATAATGAATTCCCAAAGTGTTTTAATTTAATTTGTAAAGTATTTTATCATTCTTTATGTAGATATCGGTATATAAACATGTCAAGCAATATTACAGGGTTTTTAGCATAGTATTTTGTCTCTTTCCTTTACACTCGTATGATAAGTCTTATCTACTTCGGAACTAGACTAGTAGCTAGATAACCTCGCATACTATACGGTAGTCGCCATGAGATTGAATAAATTATAGTTCAACCAATCACAATCATTCTTCAGAGAGTGTTCATCTTTCATGGAAAAAACAGACAATCAAAAACAAGAGTTGTCTTTACCTGCCCATTTACCAGGCAAGATGTCTCAAACAAAATGACAAAGGTTGAGTCGAATGTTTCGTTTATTCCTTTATTTTATAAGGATAACAACTTAGGTTCATAAAGGGGTCCTGACTTGCTGATTCTTGTCCAAACCTTTTGACATTGATTTTTCCTGGATTATCTTCAGTCTATATGTCTCGTTATGACTAACTTCCCTGAATCCATTCAAATCAGTGGTAATTCTAATTCTTCATTCGGAGCTAAGCAATATCTTACGCAAAAGAAAAAAAACTAATAAGTTGCATGGTATTTCTTAAATGAACATCAGTAGGGCAGAAGAGGGTAATCGCAGACACCCGCCCAAGGCCTCGAATTCTCTACCACCACCCTTAAAAATGATCAGTGGTGAACGAAAGATGCATAACAAGTTTGTTGGATCATAGATGGCCAGTGAATTCCCCTGCAGACAAAATCTAAAGCGAACTGAGGAAATTTACAAGCAATTTTAAGAAATTTTGACTAGGGGCCTTATTCTCGAAAACTTAATTTAAAATACAGTAATCTGATTGGATAATTTACTAAATATAAAATCTATTTTAGTAACTGACCAATCAAATAACTGGAACACTAAAATTCTCAGTTAAGTTGTCCAGAATAAGGTCCCTGAAAAACATTGTCATTGCAAAATGTGAACAGAATCTATGTTATATCTGTTAAGAACCGTTTTTATTCTGAAAGATTTTTAACAATAATTTTAATGTACATATCAAAAGGCGATAATATTTTAAGCAATTAATTTTTATTTCAAAGGCATCTTTCAGCGACATTTAGGGGTAGATATCACATTAAATAACGGAACACAATTTTATGGTATACTACCCCTTAGTTTTATTACACACAACGTTTCAACAATTTACATTGTCATCATCAAGTGAAGTGAGGAATAGATTGTTGAAACGTTGTGTGTAATAAAACTAAGGAATAGTATAGCCTACCATAGAAATGTGTTCCGTTATTTAGGTCAAATTGAGTTTCGTCTAATCATATGACAATATTTATCTTAATTTGTGTGTTAATCTGAATCTTAATCCTTGTCTGTTGAAGAAAGCGAGGACAGCAGCGGTGGGTGTAAAATTCCGAATTCCCGAATTCTCCGAATTGTCCGAATTGGGTCAGAAAAGACTAAAAAATCGAAACTAAATTTGCGCCAAAAGTCGTGCACAAATTTGGGATCAGAACAATTTTACATCAAAAAACGAATATTTTAAAGCTCTTTCTTTGGTCAAATCAAAATTTCTATTATTTTTTTTTCGTGTACGTTAATTCATAGGTTAATTCATAATAATGCTGTCTATCGTCTATGTTTCGCTAATAGTCAATAAACAGTTTTTGTTATTTGTGACCGGGTGTGTCCTATGAATACAAGACAACTCGGACCATAACACACACGATCACTTGAAAAAAATCGGACAAAGTTTTAACTTAAAATTTTAAACTTTGCTCAATGGCTTTGATGATCACAAACTCAGACCACTTTTCTACACTTTTCATTCCGTGTTTATAAAAAACAATCTATTATCGGTATTTATATTGTCGTCAAAATTCGTATCAAGAATTGAAATTGAGCAATCATTTATTGAAATATATATAAAAAAAATCAAAAAAAAAATCGTATGGATATAAACCTTCACATATAATTTCATTCAGATCGGATATGAAATTTGGCCTATATCGCATTGACATTTATCATAGTTTCAGTGAATCAAGGCTTAAAACTCTGTCATCCTTTGTCGAATCAATCCCAAATTTGAGCTTGTCCGATATCTTGTATAAATTCTCATGGATATTAACCTACGCACCAAGTTTTAAAAGATTGGAAAAAGAGTTTCACAAGTCTGATTTAAAATTCCTGTGTATAAAGGGTTAAAACTTTGTGTTGTGATCTTTCGTCGATTCTAACTAGTCAAAACTTCACATAAAATTTCATTAACATAAGAAAGAATCTTTGACCTCTATCTAATCCGAAACTTGCTCAGATAGCTATTTACACAAGCTAATTGTGGACGGGCCGACAAAAATAATGTATTAACCAGTTAATCATGAAAAGTGGTTGGAAGTGTTATGAACAGTGGCCCGAGATTGTTTTGGTCCGAGTTGTATTGACACATTCGGTTACAGACAACAAAAAGTGTTTATTGACTAACAGCGATTGTATACTTATTAAAAATAAAATCATAATCAAAAGACAGTAATATTATGAATTAGCTCACAAAAGTTAAAGTAGACGAAAATTAAAAAATGTGGTTTGACCTAAGAAATATTCTTAAAAATTATTCGTTTTTTGATGTAAAATGTTTAAATCTTGAATTTGTGGACGACCTTTGGCGCAAATCTAGTTTCGATTTTTTAGTCTTTTCTTACCCAATTCGGACAATTCGGAGAATTCGGGAATTCGGAATTTTCCACCCACCGGGACAGCAGATTAAGATGTATTTTGACTAATTTTTAATGAAATTCTGATGTATGAATTGTAAATTGTAATGAAATAATTGATATTGAACATGTCAGTGTTTTAGTCTGCCATATTAAAACATTTTACTTTTTTTTTCCAAAATGGATTATTTTATTCATGTATGTTAAAGGGACAAGTTCAGAATTTTTTCGTGGGTCAATTTTGGGCCTTGAATTTATGTAAATAGCCTTCAGAAGTATTGGAATTACCAAAAAATCGCACAATCCCTTCAATTATACTCGTACCTCAACAGTTATCTCTCATTGCACTAAGAATACATGGTGTGCACTACAAATAATTTTGAAGTTTAGAAGTTGATCAGTTAGAATCGTTATTTGACGAACTGTTGGAAAAGCAGAGTTACATTTGGGCCAACAATTTATCACCTTATATAAAATATCTACTCAAAACCAATTAAAGGGAAATAACCACTTTTTATAATTAAGTTACCTCCCTTTAATCACAGTATTCTAAGAGGCTGCTATTCTTTCAACGTGAAAACTAGTCCGAAACTTGCTGACTTTCCCCAGCCCCTGGAAAATTATTGCAGTAAGAACTGTAAGGATGAGAAGTAAGGGCATCGAGGGCTGGATTTGGCTATACACAGTCTACATATTTGACCTTGATCTCTGACATAGTTCAGGGTCGCTGAATAGTTAGTCTACGGTGCTTGGGTTTGGGTCTCCGAGAAAAATGGGTCAAGGCCGGGGTAGTATAGTCATAGCTATATATACTAATAAATTATTCTTGAAAACTTCTCTTAGATAAAATCCTGATCTTAAAGTAATACTTCCTCTTAGAATGAACAAAAATGATAAACTTTCAAACTTGGTCAATAGGAGTTTATATTCATTAGAGGACTTACCTGGTGACATAACTATACAACAGCTCACCTAAATAATCTAATAAATGCTGAAAACTATGTTTATATACAATAATTGAAAAACGCTTACCCAAATTTTAAGCGCTTTCCAATAATAACCTGTAATTGTATGGACAATTACATAGTTTTATGGGTTTATTTGATTCTGGTTGTATACTTTGGACACCGTTGATGAATATATACTGTTATTGACCAAGTTTGATAACTTAATTGTTTGTTCATTCTAAGAGGGGGTATCGCTTTTAACTAAGCATTTTATGATTTCACTATTGCCTAAGCTGCTATTAATATCTTAGGGCCTATGTAATAGTGATGTCATGAAAGCTTTTAAATGGAATTTCAGGAACCACAGATATCTGATTGAAAATTGGAATGTTGTAAGTTGATGCTATCAGTGTCCCCGATACACCTAAAAAAGTTTATGAAACCTCTTTACAACCTCTTCTGAGGTATCTCCTCCTTTCTATAATGAGTATAGAAATAAGAAACATTTTTTGTTCATTCCAAGAGGATAAGGCTTCAGGGTTGGACTAAAATCTCACCAAACCTCCAAGGCTTGAGCTCCCCATGGCTAAAATGCGGTGGCGTAGCCAGGTTTTCGAAACTGGGGGTGCAATGGTAAAGATGAACCGACAAAATATATTGACATTGCGAGTGGAGCGAATACGTGTTGGGTCCAGAAGCCCGCCTCAGATTTGTGGGGGTCCAGGGGGCGAAACTCCTGGAAGCTCTGAGGTTTTAGCTATTTGACACACTACAGGAAGGCTATTTGGAGATATATTTTTTTATTTTTTTATGTTAATGCCTGCGGTCGGTCGGCTCAACTTTACCGACAACACTTTTTCAACCGACAGATATCATTGCCCCCCGGCCCCCTCTAGCTACGCCACTGCTAAAATGAAAGTTATTTTGAAAACTGAGAGTAAAATCAAAGATCACCCAGTCAAAATGTAAAAACTATTAAAAAAATAGAAATAAAATATCACCACAGAAATATTTATCAAATCCAATACACCAAAATTAACATCGTCTTCTTGAATACTTATACTTTTTTCTCAATATTTTGACAAAATCATTGAATATTGGTGTATTTTTTTGGAATTCCTTCGATCTAGACTTGTGAAAATGTCCTGGTAGTTTGAATCCTTTATGAATTAAAAATACGTCTGATAAAACGGTGAATTGATATCCAGCGACATACATTTCACAAACCTGAAATATTAAAAAAAAAAACTAGAACCATGCACATTTGGCACAGAGTGGGACCCTCATCGACTTTCTGTTCTTACTGAAAAAATGTAAAGTAAACGAAATCCCGCCATCTTGGAAATTCCTTTTTTGTCCGCTTCATCTGACAAAGTGCTTCAAAAAAATATTTCCATTGCTATTTTCTTCTTCATATTCGATACCAAAAAGTGTCCATTTAATACACAAGCTCAAAGTTTTAAAAGGGAAAAGGGCCGGAAACACCCGGTAAGGGTACAGAGGTTATTCATTAGAGAGTTTGACCCGGGGGGAGGGGGAGCGGGGGCGGGGGGTACCAGCAAACACCACAGAACCCGAGAAGCCTCTCAGACAATTTTAAAAAGAAGTGTGACAAAAATATTGAATGGATTAAATATCAAACTCCATCAATATCCATTTACTTTCATGTTGGCTCTTAGGGTGGGCAAAGGGGTGGGGCACTAGGATATTGCTTAAACAAAATAGGGGTACGAAAAGTCCAAAATGTTGGGGAAAGAGGGACTAAATCCACAAATGAATAATGTTACCTTTGTAGGTAGTCTACTACGGTATACGGCCATTGATGGAATACAAATCGTATGTAATCAAAACAGAGTCCAAGCTGGACTACCTTTGTAGGCTACCCTTGGAAAGATATGGAGTAGATATGTTTATGCTTTGACGGTATAGGCTATAATACATGGATGAGCAAAAATATCTTTATCTAAGAAGAAAATCGCGAATAATTTCAAAATCAAAATATGTACCTTACCTGACTAAATCTATCGTAACAATATTGTTTAAATCTCTCATCAAACAAGGGAACAGATTTCTCTACAATGTAATATGGTTCATAAGGATTACGAAATTGTGCACGATAAGTATTTCCAGAAGTTGTATGCCACCATCGGGCGTAATTTGTATGCTTGTGGCAATCCTGACACGTTTTTATGTGGAAAGGTCTAACTAACTTTTTGTCCCACATTTTTAACAATTCCTGTTTATCATGAGGCATTTTATGTCCATTTTTTAATTCAAAAACAGGAATAACGTACGCCACTTGAGTATTTCTTTGGAAAGTGACTTTATGTTGAATCTGTCGGAAGACATCGCCGAGATTATCTGATGGCATTATGTCTCCATCCAATGTTAACACGTGGGTCGTTCTCGTATAGTTTATTGCTTGATTTCGTAATAGATTATTTGGATATTCCAAACCGGGAATTTCATAATTTTTATTAGGCCTACTCGACAGTCTCACTGGTGGCGAACTGCAATCGAAAGGTTCAATAATTTGCTGATCATCTGTCAAGGGAGCTCTGTTTATAGGAAATACCACATGAAATGTAACAGATCTGTGAATACGCCTATTACAAACATGATAATAGGCCAGAGATTTCATCGTAAACTCTATATCTGTATCGTACGTAAAAACAGAGACAGACACAGGCCCCTCCCACCTCTCTGTCATTTCGACTAAATAATGCAGATTATTTGAAGAACACTGAGTTGCAATTGTTATATTTTCGCTGTTTCTCTGCGATCTGGATTTTGCTATCAGTAAATTAGGAATTAAATAGTACATTCCACTCTTGTCTAATCTAAACTGATTTTGAAGTTGATTTCGAATTTCCAGTAGAACTGTATTCACACGTTCATATTCTTCCATCTCTTTGGATTGTAATTCTCCCATCTCTTTGGATTGTAATTCTCCCATCTCTTTGGATTGTAATTCTCCAATATCTTTGGATTGTAATTCCCCCATCTTCTTGGATTGTAATTTTCTCATCTCTTTGGATTGTAATTCTCCCATCTCTTTGGATTGTAATTCTCCAATATCTTTGGATTGTAATTCCCCCATCTTCTTGGATTGTAATTTTCTCATCTCTTTGGATTGTAATTCCCCCATCTCTTTGGATTGTAATTCTCCCATCTCTTTGGATTGTAATTCTCTAATATCTTTGGATTGTAATTCTCCCATCTCTTTGAATTGTAATTCTCCCATCTTTTTTAATTTCAATCCTTCCATCTCTTTGGATTGTAATTCTCCCATCTCTTTGGATTGTAATTTTCCCATATCTTTGGATTGTAATTCTCCCATCTCTTTGAATTGTAATTCTCCCATCTCTTTGGATTGTAATTCTCCAATATCTTTGGATTGTAATTCTCCCATCTTTTTGAATTTCAATTCTCCCATCTCATTGGATTGTAATTTTCCCATCTCTTTGGATTGTAATCCCCTCATCTCTTTGAATTGTAATTCTCCCATCTTTTTGAATTTCAATCCTCCCGTATCTTTGGATTGTAATCCTTTCATCTCATTGGTTTGTAATTTTCCCATCTCTTTGGGTTGTAATTCCCCCATCTCTTTGAATTTCAATTCTCTCATCTCTTTGGATTGTAATTTTCCAATCTCTTTGGATCGCCTAAATTGAATTTGTAAGCAAATCACAATAAACAGTAAAATTATGAACAGTTTCCAGGGTTTGATATGGCGAAATATTATCACTCTCATATTTAATCAGTTTCCTTCAGTTTCGCCTGCAGGATCGTTTTTTAACAGGTAAATAAATAGAGTCTTGACACACTTTTCTCAAATTTAAAACAAAATTTACTTCAAAAGAACGATCATATAATAAACAGATTGTACAGAATAATAGTGATGTAGCTTCAGCCAAATCCAGTCACACTCTGGAGATTCAATTCGAACAAGCTGTTCACTGCCTATTTGGCTTTATTTATATTTTCCAGCAGATATTTACCACGCTTGACAAATAGACAAAAAACATTATAACGGCTATTATGTCAAACGGTAAAAAATGATAAATTAACACAAAATGAAACCTTTTGAATTCAATAATTTTCAGGAAAGTATTTTGATCTTTCATCCGTCCGTCAACATTTGCTTGTAAAAACTAGAGTTTTTGATGGAATCAAATGAAATTCGGTATGTGTATACATATTCATACAAGTGCATGGTTGCCTATATACACCCACCTTCCTTATAAATTTTTAGTATATCAAGAGCATTCCCCAATTGGTGTCAAATCGTATCAAAAATATAACCTGTCAAAAATATAGTTTATATCTTTTGATAACTGTGGTCTCTTTCGCATTTACAAGTTATTTATAACATATTTTAGGTGTAAAACTCCGTAAATATTTGTCGAATCGATCCAGAATTCAAACTTGTCCAAGATTTGATGGATATTATCCTACACAAAAAAAGTTTATTAAATTCCTACCACAACTGTGGTCTCTATCACGTTCACAAGTCATCGTCAACATATTTTAGGTGTAAAACTGCGTAAATATTTGTTGAATCGATCCGGAATTCGAACTTGTCCAAGATCTTATGGATATAATCCTACACACAAAATTCTATTCAAATCAAACCAAAACTGTGGTCTCTATTGCGGACAACTTCATTGTAGGTCATTTTCCGCTTGCTTCGAAGACGAAATACCAGATGAGTTTTCATATGGCTGTGATCCACTATCTTTTTTTTTATCTGATGACTGAAAAAATACCAGATTGTCTCAAATGTGTATATTTAACTCATAATTAGCTAATAAGGAAGAGAACTGTCAAGAAAGTTTTGGACTAATATCAAAGATAACATTTTAAGGATTCTTTTCATTTCTGAACAAATTTACTCAGAGCCGTTGCGGTATCGTTACGCGTATTAATTGAGAATTTATCATCATCATTATCATCATCATTATCATCATCGTCATCATTATCATCATCGTCGTCGACGTCAACATCATCGTCGTCATCATCATCATTATCATCATCATCTTTATCATCTTTATCATTATCGTCGTCATCATTATCATAATCGTCATTATCATCGTCATCATCATCATCATCATTATCATCGTCGTCGTCATCATTATCATCTTTATCATCATCAACATCATCATCGTCGTCATCATTATCATCATCATCTTTATCTATTGTTCTTGTCATTCTTTAAGACGTTCAAAGCATTACGTTCCACGTGAGAAAGATTGTCTTTCTCGTTTACTATAGGCAAACGAGATATTTCATCATTCATTTCTTGAAAAGTGTCCAAAATGTCTTTGTTCATGCAACTATCGGCTGGAGTAAATTTTGATTTTTCTACAAACTTGGTAATAGGACCACTCATGGCCATTCCATATGATATTATTATTGGCCATATTTTATATATTTCATGGCCATTCCAGATTTCATCAGAAACCTTTAGTTCTGTTTTACAAATCGTTTTAGTGCAGTTGAGCACGATGGGCAAGTTAGGCAATGCGGCAAAACGAACTAAACGAATTGACGTCTTCTGCAAAATAATTACAGAATATTCTTATTGGCAAAGTTTGAGAACTTTAAGAAATCATCCTCAAGTTAATTCTTGAAATAAGCTAGTTTGTGAAATCCCAAAGAAAGCTTTGTTATTTAGACGTACCAATTCGAAATACAATGCATAAATCATTGTCCAGAAGACGACAAACAATATAGGCCGGCCACATGTAGGTACATTACGATCGTTTAAAGATTAAAATGAAAAGTGAAGCAATAAAAAACTACAATAATTTACCCGATCAAGAATATTTATAAATCCAATCCAAACTTCTCGAGATACCACACTATTGTTTTTATTGTTTCCTTTAATATGAAAGTAACAGGCGCACACGTACTTTACCAAGGTAATCAATTCCCTTTCCTACCTTTTTTCAATGGGCCACTGAAAAAACAATAAATAACGGAAAGGAAAAAGAAAATCCGACGAAAACTGAATTGCCCTTCAAAAAAAATCTGAGAGTTGCATACTTTAATGAAATCCACACTACATTGTCCCTCCGAATCGAAAATAAGTAGGCTTCTGTCGCGGTCTTGGGAAATGTTCCCTCATTACACACTGCATGGCGTTTGCCTGTCCTTATTAGCCAATACAGGTGCATGGGAACATAGCCCTTTAAATTAAGAATTAATAATCCAAGATGGCATAACGTCATTTACAATTGGTTGTAGTGTTGTATTTTAATTACCCGTTTGATTTAAGATTCGGGCACTTTTACATGTAAATTGGGCAGATTTTACAAACCTACAAGTCAATCAGCCATACATTTTGTTACAAAAATATTCTGATCACAGTACTTATCTCAATATAATATCATTTGGCACATAGTCACTAATCTGTCTATGTCTCATGAATTGTTGTTTATGATAATAACTTATTCACGCATATTATATTATACATTTTAATTTTAATAATGTTCAGATATATCAAAATAAATTTAGTCAGTGCCTCGACTAACACTGGGACTAGGCGGTAGCGCTGCCACCCATTGGCGGTATTATGCCGCCCAGTGAACGTAAAAGTAAGTCCCGGTCGGCAGTCCTATATTCTTACACAGAAATTAAGAGCGATAAAAGGTCTTTGAACTTACAAACCTGTCTATGTCTCATGAATTGCTGTTTATGATAATAACTTATACACGCATATTATCTTAAAAATAACATATTGAAACATTTTAATTGATAATGTTCAGATATATCAAAACAAATTTGTTAATATAATATCTAGATCATACTAACGTATTAATTCAAGAACTACAAATTACCAACTTATCTTTCTACACTGGGTTCGCCATACATGTACCTTTCTTAAGAATCACTCTTTAGTAAGCAGCCACTTTTTAGCATTCCCTTGACTGGCTGCTTAATACAAGTTTGACTGTACTGCGGTATTTGGATTAAATTACGACAGATGAAACCGAAAACAGTAGCCTACTAGTATCACCAATCTCATTAAAAATTAATTTCGTTTCGGTTATTTTTTGATTGTCGACTCCATGTAATCCTTATACAAGAGTTTAGATTTCATGGAGTCGACAATCAAAAAATAACCGAAACGAAATGTAATCTAATTTTAATTAGATTGTATAGTATCACTACCTATTATGTCAATAGCTAACTGCCTTTTTAACCCTGGACTATTATGACTTTGCGAAAATTTAAGTTTTTAATTATCTATTCCATGAATTATCACCTAGGTGAAAATTAAAAGTTTTTCATTCAAATAAAAAGCAACATTGGGTAAGGTCAAATTCCGTGTTAGTGTTAACACTGGTGTTAATACAGAATTTGGACTAGGTCACATGCAAATATTACCTTATTTGATTGATATTGAAACACTTAATTATGTAAAAGATATACTGGTTTCGCGTGTTCACTCCCAAAAAGTACTACCGTATATAAACACGAAAAATGAGTTCAAATGTTGTGTTTAATTCGTGTTAACACTAACGCGGAACGCTAACACGAGATTTGACCTTACCCAATGTCGTGTGTGAGCCACCGTAGTAAACAATTAACACTAGATTAAACAGATCGTGTAGACGAAGCTAAAGGTCTTTCATTAACAACGTGTTGGTTTAATTTACGATTGTTTTTCACATTTTGCCCTTTTATTTTGAATTCATATGTAGATAATAAAAAGCTATTAATGTCAAAAAAAAAAAAATTATTGCTCGAAACAAGTTTAATACACTGTATCAGAAATATATGACCTGGCAACATATGTATCTCTATTCGCTATATCGTTCAACATTTAATGTATAGAGCACTATTTTAAAGCGATACCACCTCTTAGAATGAACAAAAAAATTAAGTTCTGAAACTTGGTCAGAGTATATATTCATCAACAATGTCCAAAGTATACAAACAGAATCAAATAAACCCGTGAAACTATGTAAATTTCCATATAATAACAGGTTATAATTATTGATAAACACCTTAAATTTGATTAAGGGTTTTTCAATTATTGTATATAAACATTGTTTTCTGGATTTATCAGATTATTTTGGTAATCTGTTGTATAGTTATGCAACCAGGCAAGTCCCTTGATGAATACATTTATTGACCTTGAACATTTTTTTAAAATTGTATTCCTTTAACAGTAAATATATCTTGTTATTGTATGTTTACACATAAAAAATGTTATATTGTGAAATATGTTTTATTATTACTCTTTTTCAATTATTTTTAAAAAATGTATACTTTCTCTCGGTTGTTTTAATGAAATAGTAGGTTATTACAGAATTTAAGGGTATTGATTGGGCTAGCGTTCGAGAAAAAAACCATGAGATGGAAATTTTTCGAATTACTTATTATTTTTGGGCTCAGATTGTAGATAATTATTATTACTTTATTTGTAAACTATATAGAATGAAAAAAAAACGAAAAGAAATTAGGTATTTCGTTAGTTTTTGCTAAAAAATTAGGAAAAAGTAGCAAAATGTGTCCCGGTTGGTACAAGATTTCTCAGCCATTTTTTATTGGAAAATTACGATCTTGCGGTCTTGATTGAAAGCTTATTCAATAAGGATGAAACGTACAGAGAGTTTTTTTTAGAAAATTCTAATCAGTTTGGCCCCTGGAAAATGTTTGCCGTACCTACGTGTAAATTTTCCTAAATTTTCGTATTTCCATGGTAACCACCAAAATAATAATTTTTTTTGGAAAATCGCTCTGTACGTTTCTCGGCAATGTAATTGTCTACATTTATGCCAAGTTTGATGTAGATTGATCCATTCACATTTTTTTAAACTTGTATCAAAGGTTTGAAATGTCCAATTTTTATGACATGTTTGAAAGGGCTGTCAACTCATTAAAAAAATCTGATTGACATGAAATCAACCTTAAACTATCGAGAAGGACCCCAAATCATCAACAAATGCACAACAAGTCTCAAGAAATCATTATTTCATATACTTATTCCATTTTTTCATAACGTGAAATAGCCCAATTAACACCCTTAAAATCCTCCTAGGACAAAGTCCAATTTGACTTTGTCATAGTACAAACTCTATATAAACTGGAGTTTCTCCTAGGGTAATTCTAACGTGTCCTAGGAGAAACTGAAATTGAAATTTGTCCCGAGAGAATCCTCCTAAACCAGTTTCAGGACAAACTTAAATTGACTGATTCTTCTATATTTTAGTATATTTTCTGCACAACTTTCTTATTCTTACATGGACATGTATTTCTTCATTTGGTCAAATCTTCTGGCTTATCAATGTATTATCTGTGTACCATCAGAATACATTGAACCAGAGATTAAATTTAAATACATTTATAAAACTAGAGCCACATGTGGCACAGAGTGGGACTTTGCAAATGTGCAAATTGCTAAGGGAAATTTTAAAAATATGGGCCCTGAACGAAAATCCGAAGTGTCAAAGAAGTTGAGAACTTTTAAAAAAATTTAATTTTTGGAAAGGTTGTGAAACCGGAAGTAGTCACCAGACCTAATATTTGAACGTATCAGCTGAAAGCCTTTATCAATAACCTTCAACCTACTGAAGGTCAAGGTCACTCAAGGTCAAATTCGCGAGAAACAAGTCTTTAAAATTTAGATATGCATACAGTTATAACACCGGAAGTTGACGCTAGACTTCAAATATGAAAGTATAAATGAACAGCCAAATTCAATAACGTTTGATCCTAAGAAAGTTCAAGGTCAACAAAGGTCAAGGTCAAAAATGAAAAAAATATTTTTTTTTAATCTTGTTCCCTTTTTTGAACTACATAGCCGAAATCAATGAGACTTTAACATAAGCTGAATAAAGCAATGCTGTAACTGTATGCAAGGTCATTTTTTGAAAAAAAAATTAAACTTTACCTTTGTTTTGATAAATTTTTTTTTAACAAAATAAAATTTTAACCGGATGTGCCACGCCCACGTGAGATTTTTTGATGTGACTTTATTAACATTAATAATATATATGAAGGCCCAAATTTTCAAGCCTTTACATCCATTGGTTAACGAGATATACAATCAAAAATGTCAAAAAAAATTCAAAATATATTATCGGAAATTTTGAAATTCGTAAACCTTGTTCCCTTTTTTGAACTATTCAACCGAAACATCTGAGATTTTGATATAATTGAGCTAAAGTAATGAGGTAAGTGTGCGTAGAAGCATTTTTCAAAAAAAAATAATTATATATATATTTTTTCCAGACAACAAAATTTAAACAAAATGAAAATTGTACCCGGATGTGCCACGCCCACGTCAATATTTTTTGCTGAATAAATCTATATGTGGTATGTTCAATTATGTTTCAAGTTTGAAGCTTCTATAACTTGTAGATCACGAGATATGCATACATCAAAGTCAAAAATTTTAAAAAGTCGGGTTAAGGTTTCCAAAATTGCAAAATATAGAAAAATTTAAATTTTATATTTCAATCAATTGTGATATATCGTTCGAAAGAGCTCGTAAAGCACATTCAGAATCTGAAAAAAAAACTCTCTAAGTGAATTAGGTCACGTGCTAGAGCAGTCCAAAGTTGTCAATTTTGCTGTTTTTGGACAGCTATAAAACCGGAAGTTGATGCCGGAGGTCAAATATTAAAGTATCATCTGGTAGCCAAGGTCAATGACCTTTGACCTACTTAAGGTCAAGGTTTTTAAAGGTCAAGGTCACGAGATATGAGCCTTCAAAAATTGAAAAAATTCAACTTGAAATTGCAAAAAAGCAAAATCGAAATTCGAAAATCTACTTCCAAGAATTTTCTCTAATTTTTATGTTCTTTCATTTGACACAAAAATTTTGAAATTCGGTTCAGCCAAATTTGCTGAATAAAAATCGAAGAGTTTCAGGGAAATCAAAATGGCGGCTTAAATATCATTCCAATTTTCGATCTTTTAACCGCACACTTGTCCCATAACTATAGCTATCGATCAGTACAAGTTTCGTTAAAAAATATCAATTACAGCGGAAGTGGGTCAACCGGAAGTTTGCACTTTCATAACGTGTAAACCGGAAGTAGCGCAAAACTTTTGACTGCGCAGTTTTATTTACTAACTTGTTCTCTATTTTCAATAAAAATTTCAGATGAATCGGACAAATAGCAAAGAAAATAGAAAAAATGGCCAAAAATTGCAAAAGTTTAGATGCAAAAAGTGTGCAACAAATATTTGAAAATCAAATTTTTTGAACTCACAGTTGATTGGGATTTCGCTACAGATTCTAAAAATGAAAACCCGAGCAAAATCGGTCCAAAATTGCACCTTCCAGGCCCCAAAAACCAGTTTTTGCACATTTTGCAAATGCACCACTTCCGGTTTTGCAAAAATGTTTCAATTTATATTCATTAAGTACCTAGAAAAAAAGTAACATGTAGGATTGTAAAACTGTTGCTACAGCTGTTGTAGTTTAGGCTGTGTGCCCTGTGTAAAAAACGAAAAAAAAAAAAAAAAAAAAGGAAACATTTCGATAACAAACTGGGACTTTGCGGTAGCAAAGTCCCACAATTAAATTTTCAAAACTCAAACTTAAGATTTCAAATTTGTTTACAGCGATACAACAGTTTTCTGGATTTATCAGATTATTCAGGTCATCTGTTGTAAGCTTGTAGTACCACCAGGTAAGTCGTCGTCATCTCCTGATGAATAAATATAAAGATTTTGTGTTCATAATAAGAGGTTGTATTCCTTTAAATTCAAAATTATTTGTTTAAATTCAAAATTATTTGTTTAAATTCAAAATTATTTTTTTAAATTCAAAATTATTTTTTTCAAATTAAAAATCAAAATTTAATTTTAATCCCCCCGAGGACAAAGTTCAATTCTAGTTTCTCCTAGGACAATTTTAAATTCTCCTAGGAGAAACTCCAATTAGAGTTAGAGGACAGGTGATTTAAAATTCTCCTGGATTTTAGTTTCTACTGTGACATAAATATATGTATCATATATGTATCATGTTCTTGTTTTGTAGTTTGTTTTGTGTATGTTTAACAGCTAGGATGGGTGTGGCGCCAGGCAGGGTATGCTTACTCTTCTAGACACCACTTTTCATTATGATATACTTACTCATGTAGGATTGATATAATTCCTCATGTGAAAAGTTCATAAGCTGTTACCTATGTTTCGTCAAAATGTCCTTTTAGATTTCGAGTTTCGTTTTGCGGTTCGGATCGTTAGTACTTGGTTTCTTTATTGACCTCTATCGATAGAACACACCTAAGTAACGACTGTTCCAAGAACTACCCTACCCCCATATACTATATTTTAGTTATATGTGTTATAGAAGATACTCTCCTATAGAAGCACTATATAAACTTATAATAATTAATAAACAGAGTAGGCTACTAAAACAGTGATACGTTTATTTCCCCTATACATAACGATAACCAGATCAACATTCCTTTCTTATATTTACACATGTAGGCCCCTATATTCTAGTCCGAAACTTGCTAACTCCATTCCCAGTGCTTGATAAATATTTGGACAGATATGGCTAGGACGGAGTCAGGTAAACTAGGCCAAGACACAAATCGACACTCAAAAATCTGAATGTTACCCTTTAAGAAAAAATACTTTACATGGGGGTTATTTTGGGTACTCAGATTCGAGAGGCACCTAGTCAGATAAAACCTGCCGTTGAGCAGAGAGGCACCCAAACACTAACTAGTTTTGTATGTGTTTTCTTGGCCAACAATTCAATTAATAACGTTACCCTTTGGTGTTAACGGATTAGAAGTTTCAGAACGTTGTCAAAATATTTGTAGATTTTGAAAAATAAAACCGAAGCAGATCGGCAGGGGCGTACTTAGGGGTGAAATCGGCAAAAAGTAAAGTACTAGTCCAAGGGAAGTAACTGGTTGTAAAATAGTTTTCAACAAATTATAGGTCAAAAGATAGATATGACGCTGACGCGAACGCCTGGTCGAAACACTTAGTCTTGTATACATAGGCGTAGGAGACAGGGGGGCAGCTCCCCCCCCCCCCAAAAGTATGTTTTCGGGCAAAAAGTTCCAAAAAATCGGACAATCAATGGGAAAACATAACTAAAATTCGGGCAGAAGTCGGCCCCCTGTTGAGTCGTGGGCCCCTACGGCTATGCTTGTATACCAGGGGCCTTATTCTCGAAAAATTAACTTACATAAAATCAGAATTTTAATACAATACAGTAATCTGATTGGATAATAGAACTAAATTAAAAATCGATTTTAGTGATTAACCAATCAGCTGGCTAGAATACTAAAATCATTTTAAGTTAAGTTTTCGAGAATAAGACCCCAGAACATACAACTAATTCAAACGCTGACGCCACACAGGCCCGTAGGAACAGGGGGGGCAGGGGGGGGGGGGGCGCCCCCCTAATAATTTTGACATAAATGACTGAAGCATTACAAATTTTTTTTTTTAAGATATAATAAGAAATTACTGGTATGTTGTTAGGGCCAGTGAAAGCAAAATTGCTTTATATAGGCAGGAGCAGCTTTGAATTCTGCACAACCCCCTTGAGAATGACCTTTTGCCCAACATGTCCGAAGTTACAAAAGGTCAAACACACACTAAAGGTAAAAGCTAAGATGGCTATATCCTTCAAAGATGCAACAGCTCTTGTGAAGATTCGGGATGGCCTTGAGGCAACAAAACCCAAGAAGAAAGATCATTCTTCAAAGGTTGAGAAACCAAAAAAGGCTACTCCAGTATCAGAAACAAGCGTCCCCCCAATAGTGTCTAAGGGGTCTGGATTCACACCAGTGTTTCGGGATGCGGAGAGTTTTTTAAACTTGATGCTGGACGTTGCAGAAATTGCTGCAACAGCTGCCAAATCGGACGAAGGGTACGAAAAGCACAGAGTCAGCCCGAAGATCATTCAGGCTATCAAGAATTCTGTTGAGAACTTTAACGAGTCCTCCATCACGGCAAGTAGCCAAACAGACGTTTCTAGAAAACGTAAGAAGGGTGTACGAGGAAGTCCTGAATCGTCTCCTGAGACCTCGACAGTAGACACAACTAAAAGCAGATCAGCTTTCAAGTATGTCAGAACGGTCAATAGAGGTCGCATTCTCTCAATGCCATCAACTCCAACTTCAAGTAGGACTGGTGCTCAACTAAAGCCGTCTATTTCAAACACGACGGCCTCAGACTCAGAGTCTTGTCAAGAAGTGAGCGAGGGTGAGGAGGAAGTAATGGAAGAACATGTTCGATCTGAACATTGTGACACCAATACTTGCTTAACTCCTGGGCACGACTGGCAAGAGGATTAAATACTTCGAACGGAATAGGATAAGACTAGCATCATTAGTACAGTCGCATTCAATCGCAGTCTGAAAATCCTGCAGCATAACCTAAATGGCCTTCGGGCCAGGCTCGTGAGAAAATTTCTTGATACCGCCCGGTATGACGTTCTTTGCTTTCAAGAAACCAAGCTATATCCCGGAGTAGACGATCCAATCTTGTCTAATTATCACTGCTCTAGGATAGATAGACCTGGTTCACATAAAAGGTGCATCGGTGGAGGAGTTGCAATCTACGTCAGGGAAGGACTACCTTATCAAACCTTATCCCTGAGTAGTAATGAATTTGAAGTACAGTAAAACCTGTATTAAGAGACCGCGGAAGGGAATTGCTCAAAACGAGCGACTGCAGGTGGTCTCTTAGGAGAGTAGGATAAAATTACATAGCAGAATATTTTTAATTTCAGTGCATGTCCATGTACATGTATATACAGTGAATACAGTCCCGATTAAAACACTCTATGATTCAATGAATTTTTTACCTGAAAATCGTCCAACCCTGAAAACCGCACATCGGCCGATGTTTTCCGTAAATTTGGTCAAGATCCACTATAAAAAAAAATCCATCTCCGTGGTCATGATCGCTTGAGTTAATGGGACAATTATTATCGGTAAAATCAAAGGTGTCATAGATAATTGAGTAAGATCAATTAATGTTTGCCTTTTAAACGGGCCTTGTAAACGGGGCATCCCTCTCCCTTGCTGATGGACGTAAAATTGCAATAGTCAATGTTTATCTGCCGCCCGGCAAGAATGTCATTGAACCAAGCTCATATCGAAACCTATGCGAACAAATCTCACATCGGAACGTCCTGTTCTGTGGTGATTTCAATTCCAAACACATCGCATGGGGATCCAAAAAGCAAGATGGTCGAGGAGAGGGACTACTCCAATTCATAGAGGACAACGACATGTGCTTATTAAATGATGGGAGGCCTACTTTGATTCATAACTCCAGCGGAGAAATGTCTCGTTTAGACCTTACTATCGCTTCGTCTAATATAGCTACTCACTGTAACTGGCAGGTCAGTTCGACCGAGACACTTGGAAGTGATCATCTAGTAATAGATATTACTTATAAGGGTCAAGTTAAGAGGGAGGAAATCCAAGGCAAACAAAAATGGCAAATCGCAAAGGCAGATTGGATAACATTTACGGAAAACTGTTCACAGTGGAACGTAAAGGACATACAAAATGGGGATGTTGATGTCTATGCCAAGAATGTCACCATGGTCCTCATGGAGGCAGCCAAGGAAGCTATCCCGCGAACCTCTGGAAAAAACAGGGCTTGTCCAAAGCCCTGGTGGTCGGACGCCTGTCACCATGCAGTAAAAATACGAAGGAAAGCGCTACGTCGTGTCCAACGCAACCTCACCCCCGATACAAAACAGGCATACTTGGAAGCCACAAAGAACGCCAAGAAAGTCATCAACGAGGCTCGCACCAGTCATTGGCATGACTTCTGTCAAACGCTAAACCAACACACCCGGATCAGGGATGTATGGGCCAAAATCAAATCAATGAATGGCAGTAAATCTTCACGCAAAATCCCTGTAGTAAAATACAGGGACAGAGTGGGAGAGAGCGACAAACAGAAGGCAGACCTAATGGCTGAGAGCTTTGCTGACGCGAGTAGGGACAAACACCACTCCGCCGAATTCATTAATCG
Source organism: Lottia scabra (assembly GCA_029955415.1). NCBI lineage: Eukaryota > Metazoa > Mollusca > Gastropoda > Lottiidae > Lottia > Lottia scabra. The sequence continues at coordinate 2,748,309 of JARJEI010000010.1, forward strand.
AAAAACTAACTTCGCAGTAGATCAATCTAATGTGTTGACACACATAGACGAAAACGATCCTCTGAATCTCCCCTTTACATCTGATGAACTTCAGAAAGCTCTCTCGTCTAAAAAAGACAGTGCAGCGGGGGAGGATGAAGTCAAGTACTCGATGTTGAAGAAATTGCCTCCTAAAGCTTCGAATATCCTTCTGGATTTATACAATGAATCTTGGACCAACGGCCACGTACCGACAACATGGAAAACTGCTTCCATTATACCTATCCTAAAGGCAGGGAAAGATCCCATAGAAACGGAGTCTTATAGACCCGTAAGCCTTACATCCACGTTATGCAAAATCTTCGAAACAATGGTAACAAATCGTCTTCGATATTACCTAGAAAGCAAGAATCTTCTAGACAACAATCAAAGTGGTTTCAGAAAGCTTAGATCAACTACTGATCAAATCGTCAGACTACAACACGCAATGTCTAAGACATTAAACGGTTCTGGGTTCCTCTGTGCTGTGTTCGTAGACCTAACAAAAGCTTTTGATCTCGTCTGGACAGATGGGCTATTGTACAAACTGCGCCAACTAGGAATAGATGGTCGCATGCATAACTGGATTGCAAGTTTTCTTGCGGACAGGAAGATACGTGTAACCATAGGGAAAAGTTTCAGCGATGAGTTCAGTTTGGAAAATGGCACGCCACAAGGCTCGGTCATTAGCCCCACTTTGTTTAGCATAATGGTCAATGATATCCGCAACTCCAAATACCTGTCAAACAAATGTCAGATCGCGATGTTCTCGGACGACAGCACTTTTTGGAGTAGTGGCTACTTATACACAAACCTAAAAGAGCGCATGCAACTATGTTTGGATCGCTTCTCAAAGTGGGCAAATGACTGGGGTTTCAGAATATCCAAAGCCAAAACGGTGGGAATGTTGGTCTGCACAGACCCCCAGGTTACTGATATGAGACTAGTCTTGGATGGCGAACCTATTAAATTCGTTGGTGAAACCAAGTTACTTGGTGTAACCTTCGATAGAAATCTCTCATGGGACCCACACATCAAAAATATCAAACACAGATGCCAAGCTTTGCTGAATTTAATGAGGAATATATCTGGCAATGAATGGGGCGCCAATGTCGTGACGCTCATGATGATCTATCGTGCGCTGATCAGGCCCATCTTGGACTACGGTTCACAGGCATTCATGACTGCTAGACCCATCCTCCTGAATAATCTGGACATCATACAGCACAAAGCACTCCGCCTTGCCACCGGAGGGGGTATCGGAATCAAAACGGAGTCTCTACTCCAAGATGTTGGTGAGGTCCCTCTCAAAATCCGCAGAGAGGAGTTAGCCTTAAGATACTGGTCAAAAATCAAACACCTTGGAGAATCATCTCCTACCTACCTCGAGATCACGAGGTTCAGGCAAGCCAAAAAGAAAATAAGCTTTGGACAGGCAGTTCGGGAATCCGTTCGAAAATATGGGCTAGAATGGATGCCCATAAGAGCATTTACCCTTCCCCAAGTTGCTCCTTGGACGATTTCACCCCCTATGGTCGACACCTCTCTCGCTATGAGATTGGATAAGAAACGGGACGATCCATGCATCGCTCAAATGATCGCCTTAACTCATATGGACGCAAGGTGGTCGGAAAGCACACGCATCTACACAGATGGGTCACACAACCCAGATAATAGTACGACAGGGTTGGGGATTTATATCCCTTCGAGCAGTACAAGAATTATTAAGCGACTACCCAATAACTGCTCGGTGTACACATCTGAGATGCTTGCAATCCTCTATGCGGTACAATATGCCGCGAGCCACTATAATCCAAATTATGTAGTATTAAGCGACTCGCTTAGCAGCCTGCAATCAATTGTCAACGATTCTTCCAGCTCTCAATCGGGACTGGTGGATGAAATCAGGCAAGCGTGCTCATTAATACATAGTCAAGGCAAATCAATCGAGTTGGCATGGATCCCGTCTCATGTTGGCGTAAAGGGGAATGAAATTGCGGATGAACTCGCAAAAAAAAGGACTAGACCTATCGGAAATTGAGCCGTTAGACTACAGTTTGTCAGAAGTAAGGAGTATGATCAATAAAAGCATCAAATCTTCATGGGAGGCAACTCTCGTGGATGCCGGTACATTCCGCTTCAGGCTAAATGATAGCATTAGCAGTAAAGTGATCCTGCACCATCCAAATCGACAGATCTGTCGGTCGGTCGCTCGTCTGAGAATGATGGGTGAGGTACGAGATCACAGATACGAGCTAAAGCTATGTCCCTGCGGTGAAGCTGGCACCGCAGAACATCTGTTAATCCATTGTGAGCAATTAAGGGGGAAACGGCAATCACTTGTCGATACATTAAATAAATATAAGCTGGATTATAACCTGAAGAACATCTTGTCATATACGGGAGAGGGTATGTGGTCAATTTGTGAATCGGTTTATTATTTCCTTAGAGAAATAAAAATCATCACCTAGTAAACACTTCAGAAGGGCGTCCTGCACTTCTGCATGTGTGGCGTCGAACGTCGACACAGTCTTCGGTAAAACGCCAAGAAGAATCAAAGAAGAAGGACAGATGAAGCCATAAGAGCACATCGCTCTTCAACGAAATAAGAAGAAACACAGAAGAAGAAAGAAGAACGAAGACACATAAGAAGAACGAAGAAACAAGAACAGAAGAAGACACAGAAGAAGCCACAGGAGCACATCGCTCCTCACTCAACGTCTGCGATATGGTCATTTCGACCGAAGCGGACACCATACCTACCAAGAAGAAGAAGAAGAAGCATTTCAGGATGAAAAATGAATGATATTGGTGGTCGATGTGGTGAAAGCACAATAGACACAGGTTGAAATGTGTATTTTGCTCTGATATTGAATTTTTTGATATGCTATTTTCTTTTTACAGTATACTTGTACAATTTGTGAACGATGAGTTTCATATTTTCAGGGACTGTCAAGGATATGTTGAATAAATCTGTGAAAATTTTGAAAGAGATCGGTTCACCAACAGCTGAGATACTTACCGTCAAACTTGGGGACGTTTTTTATGCGACACCCGATATATTGGATTTTCTTAACGAAAAGGTGAAATGGCGTTACCGGGTCACAATGATTGAAAAGGAACTGAAAGGCAGGATGGTTGCTTCTTGGGGGATGAGATTTGTGACAGAATCTCGGGATTAAAAACTTAGCTCCATTTAAAATAAATTCATTCACACAGAAATATTTATTAATTAACATCAAATTCATCAAAATTAACATCGTCTAATGGAATCATCATACTTGGTTTTTAATTCTTCCTTAAATTTACGGAATAAAAGTTTATTTTTTTGTTGTTCTTCCTCTTTGGTTTTATGAAAATGTCCTGGTAGTTTGAATCCTTTATGAATTAAAAAGACGTCTGATAAAACAGTGAATTGAAATCCAGCGACATACATTTCACAAACCTGAAATATACACAATATTTATCACTGATTAATGTTTATTATCATATTGAATAATTGGGGTTCTATAGCAAATCATAGAACTGTAAGGTAGGGAATAATAACACAAGATTTATGCTTGACACCCATGCTTTGAATTTTGGCGACTCACTTATTTTCCGGTTTCTGCAAGTAGTCATAAAATTTAAAAGGCATGTTATTAGCGATCTAATTAGACACCCAGTCTCTCTGCCACAGCATTACTTGTCAATTTGTCGCCAAAGGAGAAACTAGGTCAACCATAAATTAAAACAGAAGTTCAATAGAAGATGAGTAGACTTAGAGTTCCAGTCTTAAATATTTCTATGAGCAAACCAAGAATATACCAAAAAAACGTCACTTCTGATATTGATAAAACTTGACAGATATTGGCAGTTACATATTCTGAGGTTAATAAACTCATTTAACATTTTACTGCTACATTTTGTTGTCTGAATGTTCAGTGATCACTTAGGCATCAGTGACTTTTCTAGGAATTTTTAGGTGGAGGGGCCGAGATGGGACCAAATAATTGTAAGGGGGGGGGGGGGGGGAGGGGGGCTACCAGCACCAGGTATCCGTATGTAACATTATACGAAATTTCAAAGTGGGGGGACCGAGACCGGTCCAGCCTAAATTCTGACCCCCCGTAGAAACGCCACTGTTAGGCATAGGGTTGTAAAAAAGTCATCATTATTGGGGGTCACAATCTATTTACACAATTTATATTTAAAGCCCAAACTATTATGGAACATGCTAAACATTCCCCTTTAATAGTAAATTATCATGTAGCAATCCTAATCTTATTGATAATGGCAGGTCAAACCATATCTTTAATAAACACATTGAGCACTGTGTGATGGCCACATTAAATAGATGACATGTGAAGGTTAGAATTCAGTCGTTCATGTCAGCTGACTATCTTGACTAACTTTAAAAATCTTAAAATGATTGTAAAGCGGTTTTCTTAACTTTGTACAGTGATCTGCATAGATATCAATAGTAGTTTCCAGTAGATCACTGTGAATGGCGTCATATAACGCATTAGTTTTAGTGGAATTGCAAGAACTGCAGACGTTGGAATGGATATTGGAATGGCACAAATTGATGCTATCAGTGTCTCCGATACACATACAAAGTTTAGAAAACCACTTTACAATCCCTTTAAGATTTCAGTAGACCAAGCTGTAAGTGGGTATGGATATTCTATGGATAATCAAGAAAAGATCAAAGTCTGGTTTGACCAAGAACAAGCTGGAAGTAAAAATGAAAAACATTTGCAATTAGAACGGTACCATACCTGACTAATCCTATTGAAGCCATATTGTTTAAATCGCTCATCATACAGTGGCACAGATTTGGCCACAATAAAAAATGGTTCCCATGGATCGTGCCATTCTATGTTATAATTTGAACTTTCGCCTGGTGATAGGTTTCGCCATCGTTCATAATCAGTATATTTTTGACATTTCCAACATGTTTCTTTATAAAAAGGTCTGACTAGATTATTCTCCCACATTTTCAATAATTCTTGTTTATCAGAGGGTATTTTATGTCCATCCTGCAATTCAAACGCAGGAATAACATACGCTGATCTGAACACAAATTTAGAATTTCTCAAGAAGGCGTATTTTTGTTGAATATGTCTGAAGACATTGCCTATATTTTCAGATGGTAACATGTCAACATCTAGCACTAGAACGTGGGTCGTTCTTGAATTTGTTATCGCTTGATTACGCAATAAATTATGTGGATATTCTAAACCTTGAATTTCATAATTATCCTTAGATGGTCTCACTGGTGGCGAACTGCAATCGAAAGATTCTATTATTTGCCGATCATCTGTCAACGGAGCTCTGTTTATAGGAAATATCACATGAAATGTAACAGATCTATCTATACGCCTATTACAAACATGATAATAGGCGAGAGATTTCATCGTAAACTCTATATCGGTATCGTACGTAAAAACAGAGACGGACACAGGCCCCTCCCACCGCTCCGTCAACTCCACCAAGTTATGCAAATGATTTGAAGAACACTGGGTGACGATTGTTATATTTTCGCTGTTTCTCTGCGATCTGGATTTTGCTGTTAATAAATTAGGAATTAAATTATATGTCCCACTTTTGTCTAATCTTTGCCGGTTTTGAATTTGATTTTTAATTTCCAAAAGAACTTTGTTCACCCATTCGAATTCTGCCACCTCCTTGGATTCTAAACGACTAAGAAGAGTCATGTGGAAAATTTGTAAACAAATTACAATGAATATTAAGAGTATAACCAGTTTCCAGAGTCTGATATGGCGAAATAGGCCTATTCGCAGCCTCATTTTATAAGTCTTACAAGCACTGAAGCAGGCTATTTTTTTTAAATACAGATAGATACAGCCTTATAAATACTTTAACAAACTTATACTGCTGCATCAACAGTCAAACAAAGTCACAATCTAGAGATTCAATCCGGACAAGCTGTTCGCCACATCTGTGCCTTTTCTTTGTATTAACAAACTGAATTGGAATTGGATGGAGCTGATTGCTGATTGAAAAATGTTTTTGCTCTGATTTCCGTAAGATCACTTCTTATGACCTAAATAATTTGTTCAGCTCATTTGGTACATATTGGGGCATCATAGTGTAATGGCGAACAATCTAATGCACCATTACAATCCTGGAAAAATTTGTTTGAATTTTAATATCGACAAAACCGTGTCAGTTTTCCACCATGTTTGTTTATTTTTTTGTGTTTCCTGTCTTGCGCACTTGCCGTATTAGTGACGTCATTTAATGGGAAAATGGCCTCCAGGTTTACTCTGTGTTGACATTTCCATCGTAAAAAACGTAATAAAGAAGTAATCTTCACGGGCGATTTGTTAATATTTTGTAAGTTTAGCTTGTCTTTTCGAGTCGAGATGATCGAGTAATTCTTGAAGGATAAGAAGCAGCGGGGGGTTTGAATTGAGATTGTTCCTGATCTGACAGGACATGATTTCTCAAAAGGCTGGTCAACAAACCAGACTGGCTTCTGCTTACTGTGTGATTGATCTCTCTTTTCTTTACTCTGAAATAAACTGACCCTAGTCCAGTCTCTGATAATTATTTAACTACAGTTGCCTGATCAGAGTTTTATGGGAATTACATGCCCCTTCCTTAGAAATGGAGAGAGGAGTTGAAACAATTATTTACCTTGCCAGCCATCTTTATTCTTTATTAGATGGCTCTTTAAATGGCCATGGGCTTACACAGTGCTCTCTCCCCTTTTCAAACTACACCCTGTCTTTTTCCCCCATTTTCATTTTCAACCCCAGTGATTTCCTCACTATATACATTGTACATAGTATTTTTGGAGTGTAAGGATGAATAGGCTTGGTTTAATCTTATGTACTGATACCTAACCCTTAACCCTATCTATGGTGATGAATTTCATCGTTGTTTAAGTGTCCTACAAGAAATATAGATGATTAAGCACCCCCTCCCCCCTCTCAAAACACAGAATAGTGACCCTACTCTTCCTCGAGCTAACAACGATGATAATATTTATCAGAGAGTAGAAAAGGGTCAGTACGTTTTAGATTATCTTATTTTGCAACTGTTGACCCATCAGAGTTAAATGGTCAAGATTATGGTAATCATGGTATGTTTTTCTTTCAGATCATATCTAATTAGAGACTGTAAAGAATGAAGACAACTATTTATAATTCATGTATTTTACTCACAGTTTTCAACCATTTATATCAAATCTATGCACGTAAGTAGACTGATGTTGTAGTCTAAGTTGGTATTCTGAACTATGTTCTCTCTACAAGAGTGCTGAGATACTAAAACTCAAGATCAGGTCTCAAAACCGTTCTTGAAGTGATACCACTTCTTAGAATGAACAAAATAATTAAGTTTTGAAATTTGGTCAATAAGCGTATTATATTCATATGCACTACTGACTGTGCAAGATCTCTTGACAGTTGGAAATCTATTATAATGGTAGACTGAAGCAGCTTTTCTGGTCTAATTTGTCTCATTGCACACTGCATGGCTTTTGTCCGCCCTCTTTAGACACCCAATGGGTGCAGAAAAGTATGATCTAAAATTCCGTTTAATTTCATTTAAGTAAGTTTTACCAAAAACAAAGAGTCCCAGACCCAGGTGCCTTATTCTCAAAAACTTAACTTAGATAAAATCCAGATTGTAAGGAATCAAGCTATCTGATTGGATAATAATACTTAATTTACAATCAATTTAGATAACTGAAAAAATAAACAACTAGAACGCAAGTTTTCAAGAATAAGGCCCTAGATCCATTTAAATTTCTTTTTGAATTTCAGAAGATTGTGAGTTGCCAAGTGAAGAGTTCCCTCATGGATCCATGACAGTATTTAATACAACAAGACTAAGACTACATTATACATGTGATATTGGTTATACTATACTAGGGGAATCTAAACAAGTCTGTTCTGATAGTGGTCATTGGGAACCTGATTATCAACCTAAATGTGTTCATCCAAGTAAGTAAATTGCTTGTTAAAGGAATACTACTTCTTAGAACAGTGGTTCCCAACTTAAGGTATTTGTCAGGGGGCCATGGGGCATGAAGATGTGTATAATATTTTCACTAGCCCAAATTCTATTTAACTATATTTTGCTGTGTAAGGTTTGTAGTTGCTTGTGGTCAAATGTATTTGGCCTCCTGATAATGAGGAAGCACAAAACCACCACTTGGGTGATATTTGGAATCAAACAGGGGGCTATGGCTCTGGGAGTTTAGTGAATTTCGGGCCTCAGTATGGAAAAGGTTGGGAACTACTGTCTTAGAATGATCAAAATCACAAAATTTTCATACTTTGTGAATACCTGTATAATCTGAAAAATCCAGAAATATTAAGCGTTTTATAAAGCGTTTTTCAATAATCATTTTCACTGACAGGGCTATTCTAGACATTTTATTGGCTAATCTTATGTACCTTTCTTGTAACCAATTTAAAATGTAAAATCTTCTCTTTCAGATGTCTTTAGACCAAAATGTGCAAGAAAAGCATTTGGTTTGAATTATAAAATCAGATTCAGTTCGTCGTCACTGTTCCACGATGTGGGTGATATCGCCACGGTGATCTGTGATCCAGGGTTTGCGACGACAGGGGGTCGCTACAAAGAAAGTTTCCAGATTATTTGCGGACCAAAAGGAAAGTGGATAATGGCCGATGGATCTAAAGTTCTTTTATCGTGTTCAGGTATTTGAATTTCTCAGTTTATTGCTTGGTGATGGATTTTAATGTTTTTTTAAATGGTTGTGTTGTGACCAGGTTTTCCCCTGTCAGTGATGCATGTCTGAGCGGCTTACATGGAAAAAGCGTCTAATCGTTCGGGACAATAAACTGAGGCCCCGTGTGCTACAGGCTGTGTACGTTAAAAGATCCCTCGATAGTTGAGAATGGATAATAAGAGTAGGCTTATGCCGCTGTCATTGCACACTGCATGGCGTTCGTCCGTCCTCAATAAGTTCATACGGGTGCAGAAAAGCAGGACGTAAAATTTCCTTTATTTCATTTACGAAGACAAATACAGTGTGTTTTGAAATTAATTCAGCATTACTTAACTACATGTTTTTTTTTCTATTCCAGTACAAAGATGTCCGCTGCCCCCTGCGGTGCCTAATGCAATACATAGTTACAGTACCACACCCCCTATGGGTGAGGGTAGCAGGTTAGAGTATAGTTGTCGACCAGGGTATACGTTAGTAGATAAAACTAACAACTATTTAACATGTACTGATGGAAATTGGGAGGGATCTATCCCCACTTGTGGTGAGTGAAGTTTTTATCAATTTTTTTTCTCACAGTGATATGGCATAGTTGGAGATAATACATTTGAATTTTTCAATTTGGTATCCTCCTAATAGTCATTCAGGTCAGAGTGGCTGATAGAAAAGAAATGTTATTCAAATGGTACAATAAACTGTACATGTTAAAGATCCCTCAACAGTTGGAAATAAGAATGGGTATATGAATCGGTCCTGGCCAAATTTCCCCAATTGTACACTTGTATGGAGTTTGCCCGCCTTCATTAGCCCAATCAGGCACATGATGAGCATGAGTTATTTTAATCCCCAATTTTTCTCTCCCCAGTCGGCAAGTTTCAGACTAGAGTTATATGTTATATAATGGTTGAATATTTCAGTTCAAAAAGCTGGATGTCATGTACCTCGAGATATATTAAATGGTAGATGGACTATAGTATCGAGTAATAATAATAATAATAATAATAATAATAATCAGTATCCAGTTGGTACTAAAGTACAGTATTATTGTAGTCCAGGTTATAAGGCTGTTGGTTCCACCATGCTGGAATGTACCGATATCTTCTGGTCTAAAGTACCGCCATTTTGTATCATTGATACAGGTATGCCGATTTTTATTTTTTTGGGACAATTGTAGCACATACCTTAGCTTGAAAATTAAGAATACTGTAAGAAAATCTTTCTTGGTTCAATATTAAGAAATTTTTATAGAAAATAAAGATGATGCATTCAGATTTTTCAACCCAGTTTTCCCCTGTCAGTGATGCTGGTCTGAGAGGCTGACATGGAAAAAGCATTCATTTGTTCTTGTGGGACAATAATCCAAGGGCCTGTGTGCTACAGTTTGTGTACATTATATAGTCCTCATAAGTCGGAAATTGAAAATAAGCGTAGGCTAATGCTGCTGTCCTGGCAAAATTACTTAAGGGCGTTTTCCTGTCCTCATTATTAACCTAGACAGATGCAGAACAGCAGGAAATAAAACTTCATTTCATTCATTCCATTTCTCCAGTGTAAAAATGGTTGTTTTAGTCTTTTTTTGTAAAATTATGTTTTATTATTTATAAAGAATAGGAACTTAAAGCCTTTTCTTGTCCTCATTAACACAAACGTGCAGAAAATATATTTAAATATATCAAAAACAACAGGTTTTCCAGTGTTTAATTGGTTGTTTTTTTTTGTAAAAATTATGTTTTATTTTTTTTTAATTTAGAACCAGTGTGGTATTGTCCTGAACTAGAGAAGATAAATAACGGGATCTGTAAATGTGCTGAAGAAGATAGTAATGATTTGATGTTTTGTAAACCGTACGAACGAGGTGTTAAGATACAGTGTATGTGTAATAAAGGATATACGTTAGACGGTGTGTCTCAATTAACCTGTACCAGAGATCCACATCGGCAACGAGGTGTTTGGGATGCTGATACCCCGAATTGTCTAGCAAGTAAGTGTTATATATTTTGGGAACACTGATACTATCGCCCTGCATCATTCTAATTTTCAATCATTGTCTTTGGTTCTTGTAATTCTAAGCATTATATACCCCTAATTGTCTGGCATGTAAGTGTTTTCTTGATAATCGGGTTTATTAAGATGTTTTGGGGAACACTGATACTATCGCTCTGCATTATCTAATTTTCAATCAGATGTCTGTGGTTCTTGTAATTCCAATAAAACTTTTGACTCCCTATTGCGAAAGCTTTGAAAAAAAGCCCCTTCTTTACACTGTTCATGGCTTGACTTGTCATCAGGGCCCTAATAGGTGCAGAAAAGTAGGACAAAAATTTACCTTCCATTTCATTTTTATTACAGCTTCAGAAGTAACAGTTAAAAAAGATAAAAATAAGGAAACAGGTGACGCACCATATTCAGGTGATTCGCATTATTCAAGTGATACCTCCAGTTCTGTGTCGAGCCACGTCAGTACCCTGGTTATCGTCATAGCAACAGCTTGTAGCGTACTGGGTATATTGCTATTAGTCATGGTGATAGTTGTCTTCAGACGTAAAAAACAGCGTCCGCATTTATTTCACCCGGGCATGACCCCAACACCATATTCACGAGTTAATATAAGTTCTATTGATGATCACGACAGAGTCGCATTAATGGCGTACGCTGATGCTACGAGGGTTCATCTCCCAACGTACGAAGAAGCTATGCAGCAAGGTCAAGGTCAGTTCAGATTACCAAACAGTACAGTAACGACACCTACATCAACACAAGGTTTGGAGTATCGGCCCTTGCCTCATATACCACCGACGATTAGAAATATTAACGGAAGCGATAGCAATAGACATTCTTCGGTGACTACCAGCACCATGAATAGAGGTGACGGAACTTCCGAGATATTTGGTTCCTTAGATACGGTGAACGTGAGTATGAGTGATGCCTCGACAGCTGGTACTGTAGAAACATTCGACAGTGGTACCTCTACTAGATCTATCAGCTCACAGAGAGCTACAGCTGGCAGTCTGATGTCGTCTGCTGATAATTTAGCAAATGATGGTAAGTTATCTCCCTTCTTTATTATATTATATAGATGCGTTTGTACTCCTGTATACTGCTGTAAAGTCAAGCTAAGGTCAAGCTATGTTATATTTTGTATTATCTTGAAACACCAGTGTCCACTGCCCGTAACGACCACAATTTAAGATTGTATTAAAACTAAAAATGCTGTGACTTATTTAGACAATTCGGGGAACATGGCCATTTCCTTGTGCATTTTCGGGGACAATTAAGAAAACAAGTTGTAAACCCAGGAGCTAAGGTATTTATGCACATCAAGAAAAAATTAGGCTCTAGCTTGTTTACAATCAATCTGAAAATGGATTCTTAATTCGTGTCACTTGTTTACAACGGTTTGCCCCCTAGGGCGGATTCAATTTGGATGGCATCATTCAGCAGAAACTCTAGCAAATACATAATTGTTTACAAAATTGATATTTTGGTATTGTATATTTTAGATGTAAGGTTATTGGATAACAGAAGTGACTGTACAGAATTAACAACGCAAGAACCAATTGAAGAGAAAGAAGATTAGAATGAATGAATAAAGAGAGAGAGAAAGATGGATAGAAGAAAGGAGGAATTAAATTATTAATCATTGTGATATTTTATATGTTGTGAAACCAGAACTAATGCAGTGCCGTTTGTGAAAATAGAACTCGAAACCTGGTCAGTTTTTGGATCAAGAACTGAAATGCTGTGCTTTGCGGTTTGTGAAAATGGAACTTGTGCATTTTTTAAACTCAGAACTCAAGAAGAAGAAGAAGAACTCTAAAGATGTGCAAGTTTGTGAAACTAGAACACCAATACAGAGCAGTTTGTGAAAAAAACCCTCCAAAACTGTGAAGTCTTTGGATCAAGTACTGAATTGCATTGTATTGTTTGGATCAAGAACTCAAAACCTGTGCAGTTTGTAAAATTGATCACAAAGCTGTGCAGTTTTTGAAACTGTGAATTCCAGATGACCGTTGGTTGGTAGATGAAAAGTATATGCCTGTTTCAAGTTTACTGATACGGTATCACAGACAAGGTAGTTGGTAGGTGTTGCAGTTGGATTAGATGAATTGATGGTTTTGTACTGTTGTTAAGTTGATAGATGACAAGTTAATGTACCACTTCCAGTAAACTGATATCACAAACTAGGTAGTTGTTGGTAGATGACAAGTTAACGTTCGCTTCCAGTTAACTGATATCACAGACTAGGTAGGCATGGTAGTAGAATCAATGGAAATGTTTGGAATGTTGTTTAATTGTTGAAAAGACTCTCAATAATTCATCAGGTTATGAGATTTATCAAAATTTTCAAGGCATTTGATTGGATGATATTAATAAACTGTGATTAATACTTGTACATGACTTGCCGATCATCTCAATTTCTGTTTCATAGAAGAACAAAATGTTGTGAAATGCCCCTCATAATGCTTTGAAGAGTAGTTATTTTTGTTGAGTTACTTAGCCCTTAACAAAGTCAAAATCGCCCTATATTACTCGAATATTACTATTGATTTCTAGTAAATCATAAACAAAATGGCCCCACAAAAAAGGAAATGGCCCCTCATATCGAAATCATGCCAAAATCGAGGGTAAAAATTCCATAGTAGAGAAGAGAAGTACCATCAGGTGTTTCAAAAAGATTGGTTTTTTCTTCTTTAGAGTTTCATGGTATTTTTCTTATAGTTTTTTTAACGAAATCCATCATAGTTTATTTTATTTAAATGATATATTATGATATTGTTCATCCAGTTTGTGAAGTGATCATGGTCATGTGAACAGATTTATAATATTTTGGTTAAGACAGAGTTCAACCAATCAAAAACCAATAAAAATAGTCAATTCTTAGGAATTAAACTTAGTAATCAGAGTTCAGGTGTGACAATATATAAGTTCCACTATAGTAAGTGTTCCAAAGAACATGTGTTATGTAATAATTGTTCCATTTGGAACATTTATTTTATTATATAATGCTAACCCCCAACCTTGATAATAGTTCCAGAGATCATATATTATAATAATGTTTGTTCCACGCGGAATATTTATTATGAGGTACAAATATACAGTCACACAGTAATACCTCATGTATAAATCCATGCACAAACTTTATATCAGAATATTAACTTTACATGATTCCTTATAATAGTGTGATCTAAGGCATGAATAAACATGTAAATATGTAAATATTTGTAAATTTAATTAAACAGAAGTTTGAACAAGGTTAAAAAGTTTTTGTCTTTTTGTGGTGAGATAAAAATATAAACATGAGCACATTTTGACCTATTTTCAGCCAAAATAATAGATTTTGTTTTAATTTCTGGAAGGGATATGTGCGTGATTGAATGTTTACTTACAAAAGTTTATATGTTCATCAACACGAAAGCATTCTTTAATCTAACTACTGTTCAAAACTAATATTCCAATTCAAAAAAAGGAAAAGAATTGAAGAAAAACTTTTAACCTTGTTCATGAAATAGAAATATTAAAACAGAATCTGAAACCTGTTCTTAATCAGAGTTTCATGCTTTGCGATCTTCTGAAATAGTCCAGGGGCTTGTTTCTCAAAAACTATGAGTATAAATTTTGTCGTAAGTTCTGCATTTTACAATGAATAATTTCACACTTTTTGAAAAACAGGCCCCAGTAGTTTCTGGTTCTGTTTAAAATATTGAGAACCATTTTAAGAGTAAAAATATTTTGTTATTGTATATAAATATTATGTAGATAGCAAGTTTTGTAAATATAATTCCCTTCATTTGATATTAGAACTTCTATAATGAAATTATGATTTTAATTTGAAAAATATTAATTTTGTTTTTTTGTACTCATATGGTTATTACTTAGTTATTTTATGCATATATTAATATTAAAATATTTCTTGAAGTTGAAATACAGTCTGGGGGTTTAATCACACTACAGACAGAGCAGGGGGGAGTGTCGAAGCACAGAACAGCAACAGCGTATCAGTTTGCTGTGCTCTCCATCGTGTCGAGTCGTTTCGCCTGGGATGTAAACAGCTGAGCGTCTGTACATTTAAAATCATCTGTACATTAATGCTGTTACTAACCGCTCTGCTCCCCGCCACCCTGCTCTGCCTGTTGTCTGATCAAACCCTTATAGACCAGCCATGAACTTGTTTTTTATTTGATATGAGAGCTTGCTTTACACATGGTCTACATATTTGACTAACAGTCCAAGCTCAATAGAATTCAATTGCATTTTGTAATCTGTTTAAAAATTGCTATTAAATATTGTATTACTTATGATTTTTTTTAATTCAAAATGCAATATTTTGTTTTAATACATACTATGTTTGAATAATTTTTGAAATGATTAGTTTTTGACAATGTCAAAGTTTTTTAAAGTTCTAAAACTTATTTACATTGATTCATATTGTTTAACCTTGGGTCAATAATTAGGTTTCTAAATTATATGTAAATCACTAATTAAAATTCTTAATTATGAATAAAATTAAATACTTAAATGTATAAAACACTAATGAAATTTAAGACCAGTATCTCTATTCAGGTTCTTAACCATTGTTTCAAGGTAGATAACTCTTGAAAAAGATTCAATATCTTCAGACCACAATCTTGCAATCAATATCTCTATCAGTTCTTATTGTATTCTTATAAACGATGTATACTAAAAAATCAAATTTCTCTCAAATAATTTATAAAGGAGAGCCAAAGCAGAAAAGTAGATAAGTTTGTATTTTTTTTTTGTAAATAAAATCCAACCTTAATTTGATAGTGCTTGTATAACGGTATAAATTGTATTTTGTTTTATATTATGGCATTTATACCTCTTACATATTGTATATTAATTTAATTTAACCATTTTAATAAATCATGTTTTCTTCATAATTATTGATATTCCACTTAAAAAAACTTTGAAGTTTTGCTTCACTCCTATAAACATTGGAACCTGACTAGCATGGTGCTAGAGGACTTAATTGACTGTATTCGTGGTCGTACAATCAAACCAAATCACTGCATTTTTCGAACTTTCTTTTTCCAAAAACTGGCTGCCATGACTGTAGTTAAAGAGGCACAGGCTTCATTTTCGCGGGTCGATTCTCAGAAACGGGGACTTTTTAGCTCAGCAATTTAGTACTGGTTATCACAACTCACCATTGAAATTTGAGCCTTCAAATCCATGTGCATCCATAATTATTAGCATTTGAAAGTTATAATGCCCTACTACACATTAGCGATACTATGCAATATATAGAAAAGTCATCTATAGAAGGAGACATGTCTAATTTAAGGTATATTTGAAGGAAATACGCAATTTTCGTGCATTTCTAGTGCTTCTGAAGGATACTTAAATATATTCAAGACCCAAATCAACCAATAAAAATGAAGACTGGTCCCCTTTAAGTTATAATACTTTTACCATAGTGAAGTTTGGGCAGGGATAAACATAACGACTCAAGGGCAATGACGTATTAAGAGGGGCACGATACCACGTCTCACCGACGGGGATTTTAACTTTTGAGCTGAATATCTTGCGACTTTCAACATGTAATCAAAGGAAAAATCAGAAACAATTGATATATTTTTATTTATGGACATGAAAGAAATTAAAACCCTTCGTTCCACATTCTTTATACAAATCATATTCAGTTTGAGTAAATCCTAGTTCTTCTACGGTATATTCGGGTCCGTACAACGTCTGCTGCTCGCTTGCTGTTAAAACAGACGTTGACGATGGGACAGTATCTTCCACCAAAATCTGGCACTCGGGAGTGATGACCGATTTTATGACATTGACGTAATCTTGCTTCAGGGTCTTGCCAATCGATTGCTGGGCAGCCGTGTCCCACACAGCATCGAAATCTTTTTCCAAGTGTGGACCGAACTTAAAGAAATCACCAACATAGATTTTGATCTTTCCACATTCACTCTGGTAAAGTTTCCCGCCAATTGAAGGCTCGGAAGTGACGTTGTATTTCAATTTATTCATCTCGAAGAAATGCTTTACTGCATCCTCAGCAATGTCAACGCCAACGGCTTGGTACCCCTTCTGTTGAAACCAAAACGTGTCATAAGTTTTGCCACACAGGGGTATGAAGACCTTGGCGTTTTTCTTCCCTTTGAACAGCTTCTCCTCGTACTTCGGCAGACATTCGTGCGGTGCCTGAACGACGAACTTGCTCCCTTCTTCGGATTTCCAGAAATCAACCCACGAGTCTGCGTCAATACCCTCACTCTTGTCTCGATTACTTCCCTTATCTGTAATTTCAAAATATTTTAATAAGATACTGAACTATCAAAGTCGGGACTAAACCCCAGATAGAATATTAATTTTCAAAAAAAAAAGCATACATATTGTATATCTAAATAAAAACTCTTGGAGGAAATGAAGCCCCCAAATCTCTCTAGAAAAGAAACCCCAGAACACTTGAATCCAAACAGATGCACGTTTATGCAGATAGCAAATATCTGACCATATTGATTTCAATTGAATTTTTTCTCTCACGCCACAAATATTCAAAATATGATTGTCTATTGCATGTCATTTTGTCTAATAATGACTTCGAGTCTATGGTTATCTTGAGGATAATATTTCAATTCATACAAATATAACAGGCAAAATGCAATTCAGATCAAAGGAGTACAATTTTGTATTCACAATTCAATTTTCTAAAGTCGTCTAAAATTCATAACATTTCAGATATAAATTTTAATATACCTAAGTACAGTTATTGACCGCTGAACCATAAAGACTTTTAATGTCTTAACTCAATGAATAAATTTATGTCCTGCTTTGCTTTACCTGCTTGAGCTAATATCGACAGGTAACGGCCATGCAATGCGCAATTTTGAATTCATTTCAATTGTCAACTGTCGAGAGATGTTACCGTGCACATCTTTTTAACCACACAGGCAGAACAACAACTAGATACGATGCGGCAAAGAAGACACGTGGACATCATTCTGTAATAATTCAAAGCTCTAAAGCAAGATCTCATAAATAAGAAAAATATCTTCTCAAAAATCTTACCTTGAGCCGCCATAGTCAAACTTGTTGAATACCGCGCCCAATTATATACCTGAAGATAATTAGGTCAACAACTAACTATAAGAATGTTGTTGAAAAATAGAGCCTTATAGTTTATATATAGCAATTAACAATTTATGAACGAATAATAACCAATCGATGTGTAAAAATATACTAATATACTCCTTCCACAACTATGATATCTGATATCTGATATCGACGATCCTTCAAAGTTCCCCAGAAGCGATGTACGAGTGTGATATCGTCACATAGTCATAGTGTCTCGGGTACATCGAAATAACATCACTGTGTGATAAAAGGATATCTTATGGGACCCTATATTTGTTGAGCTTGCCTATTACTAGTATATATATATTTGAGGGGAATGTTCCTGCTTTAAAACAGGAATGGGCCCTGTCTCACATCGTTATCAGGGGGAAGCCATGAGCATGAAAGTGACAAAATCAGTCATTAAGCCTTCCCGTGTTTTAAAGTAGAAATACGACTCGTAATTTAGTTTGATTTCGCCATATATAGAAAACACATTTATAGAAATATTATGTAGAAATGTAAAAAAAATAATTTGAGGAAGGTTATATTTTTGAAGAAGTTGTACGATATTTGTGCAGTTCTGGTACATGTACTTCTAAAGACTATAATATTTGCATATATTCAACCATTCCCCTTCAATACACAATATCTTTGATATAAGCACAGAACTTATTGGTGTACAAAGGGCAATGTAGACTGTATTAAACAAATATTAACGAGTACCGCTGTTTGAATCAGTAACTAGATTATAATACATTCATTGAGTGGGTAGTAAATAATACCATGCACTAAGTATACACTGAGATTGCAATGAATAATGAATGTATTCTTGTTATATGATGGCTTTTTCTATATATTCCAGTGTTTTTGTATCTGCAGGTTATATTATGAAATGTGACTCTATAACACAGTGGTTCCCAACCTTTTTCAAGCTGTGGTCCAAATTCACGAAGCTCCGAGAGTCATGGTCCACTGTTCTATTCCAAACACGGGTAAAATATGGAATATAGCGCAAGGGTTGTTGTCTGGTGCATCATCATCATCAGGAGGTCAGTTGCATTTGACCACAAGCAACTACAGACCTTACACAGCAAAATTAAAGTTAAAAAAATGATATACATTCTCATGCGCCATGGCCCCTTTATAAACACCCCATGGTTCAATATAAAACGACTGAAAAAATATCGTGTTTCTTATAAGAAAAAAAAGCTTACATGTATGTAGATTATATTTATTGTACAAAAAACACACAGAATCACTCATAAATATAACGCATATCCAGCATAACACATATATAGTAAACATATTCAACATAAAGCAAAGTTTAATACTGGAACAACAAGAAGTAATACATATTCTGGATGTGGGGGTACAAATAGATGGAAGACTGATTAATGGGGCAAGAGGCAAGTGACATAGTAGAAATTGCAAATAGGCAGATCCAAAAGTGCATATTGATATGTATTCTGGGACACGGGACACAAGGGTATCAAAAATCATATTTTGATGGGTGCAAGTGGATGTTCAATCTAGTTTTCTAAGAGCGGAAGGGGAATTTCCAACTGGATATTATGATCACTCTCATCCCAGCTCTTCAAGCATGGACTGATGGACAGAATTTCGGATCTGGATAAAATTAGATCCGCAATCCAAGGAAAATACGGAAGAACTGAACAGGACACTTGTAAAGTTTGATCTTCGAATGTGAAATGTGAATCATTTGTCATTCTCATAAAAGGGCACTTTGCAAGTTTGGTATTTGTTTCCTCAGTGAACTTTTTCTGTCTCATTTGCACCTTAATACTCATAATTCCAGTCCACCCAGCTGTAAATGGGTACGCATAATCCGGGAAAGATCAATGCCAAGAGGTTTGACCAAGGACCAGCTGACAGAAAGGATCCCCACAAAACCTTAGATGTACTCCTTGTAAAATATAGATCTTTCTTTCCCCCACTACGCTTGCACCTTGGATATCGTTTTATTAAGCCAACATCAATCCTGTAACCAACATAGATCCGACATCATGGATTTTCTTGTAGGATTTCAGCAGTCTAATTCCAGCACCAAGCACTTCCGGTTCCACCTCGGGAAAATCCACCGTTTCCCCTGGCTGCGAAGACCCAACAATACGACGAATGAGCTCACATCCGGTAAAACCAACAGCTTCTGAGATGAGTGCTTTGATATAGTTGTCCTTATTGTCTCCGGTAAAACTCGTGATGGTCTCTTGGTACATCAAAGACACGGCGTTGCAGCAGTCTAAAATTTTGAAGGCAACATCCCTACCGTTGCTGTCATCCGGACGTGAGAGGTGGTGATAGTAGCCTAGAATGTAACTGGCAAACAGCATCCCGAGGTCAAACGATGCTGGGCCGACATGAGAAAAACCTACTGAAACTAATTTAGCATTTTGTCCTGCGACAAGAACTGATCCAGTATTGAGATCGCCATGAATCAAACATTCGCGTTTCTTTTGAAATAATTCTTTCAACTCTTTTGCTGTGTCCAGAACACCATTGTCTTTGTATATGGCATCCAGATGCAGTCGGACCTTCTCGGAGCACTTATTTGTGGTATTGCCTTTTGAAAAGGGGGCTGTGAAGACAGTCTTTTTGGTCAAAGCCACCATACTGTTGTTTTCAAATTTTTCATGTAAGATTTCCATGTTGTCTTCTCCAATCTTTGCTATATGTGTTGCTGAATGTATCTTGGCAAAATGTCTTGCTATATCTTCAGCGGCTTTTACGTCAACGTTTCCCTTCAGCAAGCACTTCCGGTACACCGAATGGGATTTGAAATCTTCCATACACAAGACCTTGCTCTCTTCGTCATAGAAATAACAGGTCGGGACACCTCCAGGGCTATATTTCTGAAACTCTTCGCAAGCTTTGAACTCAAATGATCCCCTCTCAGCAGCTAATGGAAAAGCAGGTCCTAAATGTTTGATGTACGGAGGGGCATGCTTGACAATAACACTCTCTGAAGATTTATTCTTATTCTGCACTCGAAACACATTATTTAAATTTTCACTACCGACTTCTTCAAGTTCGACATTTTTGGAATCTTTACAGAATGCCAGCTCTTTGATATTGCAATGTTTAGACAGTGTAGATTTAATCAATGATTTTACATCCTCCATCTTGGCGGCCATATTGGATTCTCCTCTCTTCTCTTAATGACGTACCACTCGACTCCAACAATCTATTTTTAGATATGGTGACCCACTATAGACACTCAAACTAATGGTTCCTACCAGTTCTGGAAACAGACGTCACTAATCGTTACCACAGAAACAAGATGGCGGCAGATTCTCACCAAAGGTAACTGTACATCGAAACACTAAAATTATAAGAAGTAACAGTTTCCAAAATGTTTCAAGTTTATTCTTGCCTTAGACACTATAGGGTTATATTGATAGCCTACTATTTAATTAGGAGTGTACATGTAACTGGTCACGTGACTCGTTATCAGCACTATAGTATTATTTATAACCATTATAAATTGTATCAAGTCAACTATGGTAATCTATACAAATAAACTTAATTCAAGCACAATATAGAAATAAATTGACCTAAAGAAATTATAGCAAGATCTTATAGAAAAGGGTTTGAAAATCCCTTTTTAAGGATTGTCATTTACCAATAGCCTAGCCCACCCATCAAATGTTATAGACGTATACAATTATGACATATATCAATATCTATTTTTTTTTAAATAGATTAATAAAGAAAAGACTCGGCATCTAGCCCACATTTAACAATAGACAAAGGTTCCTAATACCTAAGGGCCTTTGCGACAGTGACGTCATAAAAAGTTAAGCATTAGCACGTACATTTGACTAAAATTGGAATGATGCTCTCAGTTACCAAGAACACCTCTTTACAGTCTTTTATTAGAGATGTTAGATATCGCCTCTGTATCCACCAAAACCAGATGCGGTGCCGAATGTTCCCTAATCCCCTCACTGGCGCCTGACAAAATGGCGGAAAATATGATTATCTTGAGTTGAATCCAATAAAATCCCATCTTTCCATTCAATTTTGCAGCTGATATATGACCATACACGCCATAGGGCAACAGTTTAATGTATGAGTAAAACACGCCCTTGTGATTACGTCAATAAATATAAGAGAAATTTCTCGAAGCGTGCCTTTACCTACAATAACCTATATGCATGTATATTTAATATTATGACCTATTTCAAATTTATATTTGTTGCATGGCTGAACATAGAATCTTATCGGTTGAACTAGAAATACGACGGAGTTTTTTCGGCATTGAATGAATTCACAAACTGATCCATCGCTTTGAATATTCTCGATAAACTCATTAGACTAGTCGACAAAGTTGGTTGGTTTCGAGATATATTGATTGCCTCACACTAACTGCGTATCTAACTCTCTCACTCACTTAGTCAGTCATTCAAAAATCTTTTATATAGCCCGTAAACAATATGGTGGCCTAGACGCACTATAAGTATATATTTCTATATATAAACATAAAGTGACGCTCGTCGTGGGCTGATGGTGATTGAGCGAAGATCGTGTTTTTGATTATTATTTGAAAGATGGCGACTACTGCAGGTAAGCACGAAGTTTGCTATACAATCTAAAACTGCGAATAGGCGTGGCACGGTGTCCGACAGCAGTGTATGTTGCAGGATTTTTATAGCAGTAACATGTCGAGCGAATACCTGCTGCGATTTCGCTTATGATTTGCTTCTTGTATTGTCTTGTATTGATAGATTGCCGGTATCGATTACTATAGGCCTATAGTTAAACACTGACCCAACACGATAACAAGTGAAGTCAAATTATAACAGTCAGTATAACAATTTGATCTATACAGTTTTTAAATGGCAATTAGCATATTTTAGCACATATATAGACACAGCTTTATGGATCTGAGGGATCTCACGAGGCCTCGGTGTATTGCCTCATCCGAACGAATAGATGCTTTTTCCATGTCAATACCTGCGAACAACAATCACTGGTTACAGGTTTTCAAATAATATATAAGTACTTGATGTAAATTTGTATGTGCCTTTGTCTTTATCAACAAGTTCCTGCGGACGCGGGGTGAGAACATCAAAACGTTGCATAGTACTCTAACCACAGGGGCTCGTAGTTATATTTTTTTGACTTTAACCAGTGATTATTGTTCCATAGAGCCCTGTCTGTATAATTTAGGCCACATTTCAATAAGGAAACATAAATGTTGGCAAGGATTGAGAGTCGGGGTCTGTTTTTTTTACATCATGCTTCCATTTGTAGAAATTTACGAATACTAAATTAGGCCTCAATGAAACTTGACACGACAGATTTCATGTTTTTAAAAACAGTAGGCTAGGGTTTTTTCTTAACATTTATCCCTTAAAATGTGTTGTTGTTTAAAAAATGCACTAGTGCAAAAGAGTCAAAACTTCAGGAGTTGGATACGTAAATTTAGTCAAATAGGCCTACTATGAGGGTAGTTTAAACTCCTATGAGGTTTTTTTTTCTCACTCTTATGGGCCCAGTCACTTATTTAACAGCGTAAAGGGGACTAACTCTCTACTGGACACTTCCTATAGATCTATTTAGTTATTTTTCTTCTAATTTTGGCACATTTTATCTTGTAGATTGCTCTGAATGCCAGAATTGTGAGGTTCCCGGTCCCGACTTCTGGGTTGATTTCTGGAAATCAGACGAAGGGCGAGAATGCGTTCTACAAAAACCACACGAATGCCTTATCAAGTTCGAAGACAAGCTGTTCCATGGACGAAAAGGGGTAAAAACATTCGTTCCAATGTGTGGAAAAACATTTGACATGATTAGTTTAAAGCAACAAGGCCACCAAATCGTCGGGGTGGAAATTTCTGAGGCGGCAGTCAAGCATTTCTTTGAACTCAACAAATTGGACTTCAACGTCACCCAGGAGCTTTCAATTGGCGGGAAACTCTACCAGAGTGAATGCGGTAAAATCAAAATCTATGTTGGTGATTTCTTCAAGTTCGGTCCACACTTGGAAAAAGATTTCGATGCTGTTTGGGATGCAGGTGCATTGCATTCTCTCGATAAACCCAAACGACCTGGTTATGTTGACGTCATAAAGTCGGTGGTCTCCCCTGGTTGTGACATCTTGGTTGATGACGTACTTCCGTCTTGTAGCACGCCGTTAGCAGTTACTGAATTAGAATCTTTATTTGGTCCTGGTTATAAGGTGGAAGATCTTGGCTTTACTAAAACAGAATATGAGTTTTATAAAGAATGGGAGACTGATGGTTTTAACATGTTTCACATCCACAAATAAATCTTTGTATATTATCAATTGTTTTACATTCTTTGTATAGGCTAAGCATGTTACATTATGCAAATGAAATCATTGTGTCAAGTACCCATTGGACCCGGTTGGACACAAAGTATTTCTTTAAAGAATAAGAGATTTTGGAACGATGCGTATCATGTGCAAATGTGAAATAGAACACAGGCTTTGTAATATTGTATACAACAGCCTTTTGCTACATTGCGTATCAAGTATAAGTATAAAGAAAGTAATTGCTTTCTCTGTGCATACATTGAAATAAAGTAAATATTGTATAGGTATATATATATATATATATAAACAGCATATGAATACATAGGCTAGTTCTTCAAGAACATACAATATAATAGCTGTATTTAAACGTCACTAGAATTTTTTATTTACGGCCTCGATGACGTCATACGTGTGACATTATTGTCTTTTACCTGTATTTACTTGACCTGGCAGTGACATTACCTTCGTATTACATGTATATTCATTCATATACCCCATACAGTATAGCCCCACTTCCGACACCAAAACAAAAAGTGTGACCCCTCTTATTCATTATTTACCAGAGCGTATAAAAGGTTTAAAAACTAAACCCCTTTCTAAATCACACGTCATCCTTTGTTTTGATTTTTAATGTTTTGATTTAGCTTAATGAGTTATTAAATGCTTAATATCGCAGCGTATCGTAGGACAGCAATGCGCTATAGTTATAGCTGGTTTAAAGGCAGGCGATATGGACACACCTACAGGCTATATACATTACAAACCGGTCCGACCAGTTTTAACTTTAATTTAGACTGAATTGAATACAACAATATCAAGATTAATACAATAAAACAGTTACTGTGAGCAGGAAAGGCATTTTATACTGAACCAAAACAAAATGGCTGGTTTAGGGGCGGCAGCCTTACCATTTATCGCTTGTGTGGCACTTCTAGCAGCTCTCATATTACATGTGTTGGCTTTCGCGGCACCGTACTGGGCCAACAGTGATTTTCGTGGTCATTTTGGATTATGGAGGTATTCTGAATGTCTAGTAGATGATATAGCGGACTGTTATAGATATGATATGCATTGGTCTCAGCCAGGTAAGTTGTGTTATTATCGATCTGGTATATTAATCAATATAATATCAAAGTTAACAGGATATACAGGTGATTTTATGATTGATTAGATTTCTCACTTTGTGATACATTGTTTAGATAGGTTTTGATGAGGAAATAACAATACCATCCAGAATGATAGGCGTATAGTTTATTGAGATCTATCGACAGTTGGAAATCAAAAATAATAGTGGGCTAATGTTACTGTCCTGGCAAATTGTCGCCTATTGAACACTGCATGGAGTTTGCCCGTCCTCATTAGCCAAAACAGGTTATGAAAAAGTTGGACATTGCATTTCAATTTCAAAACAATCTCTCAATTTATAGATACATGTACGTACTTAAAATAAAAGAATTTGGAACGAAATTTCCAAAATACATACTCTTTATGGCTAATGTGGACTGTCTCAAATGGAATGAAGTTGCAGAAGGGGTAATAAGTAGCCAAAGGCTACAGTCTTTGTTCACTTCAAAGGGATATTCACTCGGCCCTATAAACTCAAGAGAGAGAGAGTCTTTGTCACCACCTCCTCCCCTCTTCCATTTATCAATTTTCAACCTAGCCGTACTCTTTTTTCATGATTATTTTCTATATTTGCAGCGTATTTGAATGCAATTCGAGCTCTAGAATGTTTAACTCTGATATTTTGGTGTGTACCAATGATGATTGTGCCAGTGTATATTTATGTAGCTCTTGGACTACGATATAAATGTCTATTGGGGTGTATGGCCCTGTCCATTCTCATTGGAGGTAAGACAATAACTTAATTTTTAAACTGCCCATGATTATAAAATGAAACGCAAAAGCTGAAATTAAACAGATATCTGAAATTCAGTTTTACCAGATGAAACTATTTAAATGACACTCTGACATGGTACAATGGTATCACATAATGTGGGATCATCTGGGGTGGCTATATAGCCAAACCTCAACTCCAATAGCTCGTACCAAGCTTCCGAGACGTAGTTCCAGGGGTTGGTAAAGATATATACAGATATCTGAAATTCAGTTTTACCAGATGAAACTATTTAAATGACACTCTGGCATGGTACAATGGTATCACATAATGTGGGATCATCTGAGGTGACTATATAGTCAAACCTCAACTCCAGTATCAGCACTGAACTGATGGGGCCCAGAAGGCCGAAACAGTACTGTTTGCAGTTAAATGATTACACAGATAGTCAAGAGATCTGTAAAAGTACAGCCTAGAGCACACAGGACAAAGGGGAAGGCTCCAATAGCCCGTACCAAGCTTTAGAGACGTAGTGCCCATCAATTTATCACGTCTAAGGAACTGGAAATGGCTGTATTTTCCTAGTAAAACAACCGTGTATATAATCATTAACGATTTGATCGTGTTTGTGTTTCAGCTATCTGTAATATAATTGGTGCCATTATTTACGGTATCGAGATAGGCATGAACGAGTCATGGCGACTGGGATGGTGTTTAATCGTTTGTATAATTGGTGGAGCTCTGGGATTCGTCTCATTTGTAGTAATGCTCATTGCAACATTCAACAGACCCGACTTCGCCATCGACCGCCATTATCCTTCCGGTTTCTACGTGGATCCGTACAAAAATAAGCTCTATGTTGTGGAGAATCTTGATCGATACGAAACATTGAGTGAGAAATCTGACAGTCCCCCAATGGGTATAAATCCTTCTTAGAAACTTTTTATTTAAGCTACCCATAAACGCCATCTTAATTCATGCTTTCATAAGTTTCATATCCTTAAGGGTCTTTGTTTTTCAATCAAGTAAGTTTATCCTGGAACAACAAGATCCATTTTTGAGAGCTTCACGTAGAAAACGTCAGATTTTTCTTGGTTTTGCAACTTCAAGCTAAAAAGTTGTTTTTTTTTCCAATCAAATAATTAGTTTATCATGGAACAACAGTCTGTTTTGACGGCTATACGTAGCAAATGTTCAACATTTCGTTTTTGGTTTCTTCCACGTTAGATACGTAGTTTGATTTAGAAAATGTATTTTTTTCGCATTTTTTCTGCGATTTAATTACCGAATGTCAAAGTACCAAATATTTTTTTGTCTCTCGATCTTCATTCGGATTTTATAATGGATCCAAGCATTGTAAGTGACCTAATCAGGCGAAGGGGCAATGCACAGGTAATATCATTACAATAGGTAGCCGTCACAAAATTTTCGAGGGAGGGACAATTCTTGTTTTTGGGGGGTGGGAGACGACCTAAGATCGGTTCCAAATTCCAATCCCTGTATTATACATAATATATGTAGGCCAGGGGCCTTATTCTCGACAACTTCACTTAGATTTAAAAAAATACAGTTATCTGATTGGATAAAAAAGCTATATTTAAAATCAATTTTAGTGATTGTCCAATCAGATGACTGAAACACTAAAATCATTGTAAATTAAGTTTTCAAGAATAAGGCCCCTGTATAGCAATCCCAACGTAAATTTAAAGCATTCCAGCATTTTAGGTCGCTCATGACCTTGTCCAATAGCAATATTCAATGTAAAAGTAAATGTATCGTAATTCAATTCTCAATAGATACATGTATTATGTAAATTGTGCTATGTCCAAAGTATAAAAAATACTACGCAGAAGATAGAACTTCCAAATTTTACTGTTATTGTATAAATGATCTATTTAACATTTTAAATGTAACTTTTGTAGATTTTTTTTTTTATAAATAATGTTATATTAAAGTCTTTCTTATATTTTGTATTCTATAATTACATTTTTTTCTAGCAAGAGTTCCCTCCCTTTATATTGAATATTTTAACATATTACCTCCCCTTGAACTTTGAACCATAGAGTTAATAATAGTTATTATTCATTCGGTTCAACCTTCGTCATTTTGTTCGAGACTATGTAATGACTCGGTTATGCCATCTTCGCCTTTTGAACTTGGAACTATTGACCCACTTCAGCATAACTATTATCATAGGAGACAGTGGAGCAGGGGGGCAGTTGCACCCCTAAATAGTATGTTTTCGGGCATCGAGTTCCAAAAAATCGGGAAAAATCGGGGCAATATCGGGTGTTTCCGTCCGGCAGTGGGGTCTGTAGGCCTATAGTTGGATGAATAAATGAAAAAATACTAGGCTTAATTAATGACAATTTATTTAAGTTTATAATATTTTAAAATAATAAACAAACAATGATTATATTGTACACGAACATTTTGATTTCAACTGGTCATATGACAACTGAATTCATTTTTCTCGTCAAAAACTTAAAAATCTCATTTCGAAGCAATACAGCAGGTTATCTTTAGCATGCTTTCAGCTCAATAACTTCTTCAGAGATAATAAATAATTTTACATTTCAACAATATATACAATTCAAAACAAACATATAGATAAATACATTGAATTATATCTGCACAAATTCCGAGACATATAAACAATTACATGAATATTATTATCCAGTTGTTTAACATTTCAGCTTACATCTTCAGAAACACTTGAATACATCAATAAAACGTAAAGAATATCATAATTTATTGCCAGAATTTTCAAAATTGTCTTTGTTCCGACACCATAAATTATTAATCAGGCTATAACAACCCCTTGCTATGATAGCTTGCTCGCTAACCTGAAGGACCAGGGTTCAATCTCGGCATGGGTCGAGATGATACCTTCGGATTTTTCAACCCGGTTTCACCATGTCAGTGATGCATGTCGGAGGGGCAGACATGGAAAAAGCGTCTAGTCGCTATCCGGCCAAAATTTCCCTCATTGCACACTGCATGAAGTTTGCCCGTTCTCAATTATCTGATACCGATTGAGAAAAGCATACTTACCTTACCTTCAACTAGAAGTTAGTGACTGACTTTTTAAAGTATAAAATTTACATACTATACCTTTGAATAAGTAGAAGCAGAGTAAAGTTTCTAATCGGGTATGTCTAAAGCTCAAGTGACTTAAATAAAATGTGGCGTCAAGCAGGGAATGCTTACTCCTTTAAACACTTGGCGCGATATTCATTATGAAATATTTCCTCAATTATGATTGATGCAATTTCTCATTTGAATAGTTGATTTATTGTTACCTATGTTTTGCAAAACTGTTATTTTGAGATTTCGAGTTTAGTTTTGTGTTACAATTGGAAAAGTGAAAGAAAAGTGAATTAATGCCAATAACGACCCAAAAGTTATAATTGTATCCATCCTGCAATAAATATAAAGAGAAACGGAATCTGGAAAAAAAACTTGACGGATAATTGTCCTTTCTTCTCGTTGATCACTATCCTGAAAGCAGAAAGCTGTGGAAAAATAATACATTTCTATCAGATATTTAGTCTAAGTGGAATTGCTGGACCCACAGACATCTGATTAAAAATTGGAATTATGCGAATTGATGCTATCGGTGTCCCGATACACATACAAAGTTTAGAAAAACTCTTTAATTTAACTTATTTTAAAATCCTTATACGTACACATCATACAGATTACTTGATGGGAAAACTCTTCACAAGATATATCGTTCCATTTGCCTTCTTTACTGACAAATTCTGCGTCCATCACCATACAGTCTTCTTTACCACCAGCATTACGTGGTTCCTCTAAACAAACAAAATCATTAAGTTATACGAGATACATGATGAAGACAGAGAATAACTGAATGGGAGGTCTGTAGACTGATAGACTAATATATTATTAGGGTCAATGCAGTGCTGATGATTGAAATGAGTGACCGAGTGGTCTGCTATATTCAACTTGACCTCTGCACGAATTGGGAACCCAGTGATAGTGTCAAGTTTTCAGGACTATAGAGCTGCGACTGTCCTCAATAATCAATCTGCCCCCCCCCCCCCCCCCCCATTCCAGGATGCCGAAGCCGTCAATGAGTGAAAACCCTTACTTCCTATCCAGTTGGTAAAAGTCAAGGGGGAACCATCTGACCAAAAATAAATTCCATCAGTACCATTTCTATCATCACCACCTATCCACATTCTAAATCTACCAAATCCAGCTTCTCGTCTGTAAATAGTGAAATAGTTTTAGTGGAATTACAAGAACCACAGACGTCAGAATGGAAATTTGAATGGCTCAAATTGATTCTATCAGTGTCCCCGATACACATACTAAGTGAAGAAAACCTATTTACAATCCCTTTAATGTTCATTCTAACTTAGTTTTTTTTTATTTGTCACGGCTTGTTAGATGGCATATTGGGCATTTACGTGATGAAAAATTGACGATAAGAACTGTTGAAAATGATTTAGATAATAAATTGAGGTCTTCGGTGGTATTCTGTGGTCATCGGTAGTCTTCGGTAGACTTCGGTTGTGAAAAGACGCACCGGTATTCCTGTATAAATAAGTGAAGACCTACCTCATATTAAAGAGAAGTTTGTTTTCTCTCCGAGTCCTAGCTGGGGCAATAATCGCCTGATGTTCTTTACATAGTTTCTCCATTCCACCAAATGTCGCCGTTCTACTAAAGAACAAATATATTCTGTCTTCAAATCTTTTAGTCACTGAAATTTTAAATTATTTGAAATTGTTACAATATGTGACCAGGGGCGGATTTAGGGGGTGGCGTGGTGGGCGTGCGCCCCCCCCCCCTAAAATTTGCAAAACATGGGTTGTCCGCACGTAATAAGTATCCTAAGAGACGACGAAAGCTAGCCTAATGTCGTCGCATTCAATCTGTTTTAACATTCAAACAAGTAGTACTATATAAAACAGTAATTTAACAGAATTATTTAACGTTATTACTAATCAACTGACCTATTATTTATTTAAATTTTATTCTGCGCCCCTCCTAACGTCAAATCCTGTATCCGCCCCTAATGTCAGACATATCGTCATGTATTCAACGAGGGTATTTTGTCCAAGCTTAGCTAGTGTGCTAGATAACTTCGTATATTTCAGGGAGATCGTCAAATTTAAAAAAAAAACAACAAATAATTCAGCAAATCAAAATCAATCATCAGAATTGTGTGCTCGCCATTTGTTTTCGGTTAGCAGGTTTGAATTCATTTATAAAGTGGCAGAAATCGGCTGACTTAAATCGACGGCGCTTTTAGTTCACAGATTATGGCTGTGAAGAAATCGGCGGCGGCGGCGCAAGGGTCAATCTTCGAACAAGTGCTGTCTCCTCCCTCCACCTCTATTTTCAAATACCCGGCGCTGTATACCTACATTACATACACCTATCTCTGTCAACATATGAGAATTTCTTATAGTAAATAAAAAAATACTTACATATTTGACTTTTTACATTGGAAATCATAAAGAAGAGAAGAAAACTGAGAAGAGAGGCACTGAAAACTCGACCCATCCTGACGACTGGTAAACTAATAATGACTTAAAACTACGATATTTGTCACAGATCGAAGTTCAAGTGTTGTGAAGGATTGACCAGTGAGTTAGTCAGATTTCCGCTTCTTAGTACATACAAGAGGTCGAGAAGTCAGTTTTCCGCTTCTTCTTAGCTTACAGGGGGATATTAAACATTTTCAAGGGTCGAAGTTCGTAAACGACTTGAACCTTTCCAGTTTGTAGTAGAACATCTGTGCCCTGTAGTTCATGCATTTTTCATAATCAGAACCAAGGGCGTGGATTTGTCAAAAATTTGGGGCGGGGGGTGGGGGAGGGGGTTGTGTGGGAGGACCAACCAGCATGGTTGTAGAGTCAAAGTACGTTGCGAAGCGCCGCAACCGCAAGCCCAAACATAAGGTCCTCGCCCTATGAAACGATCCTAACTGTAAAACGATTCTCGAATCCACGTAAATCTATTGGCAATATATTAGTTGTAGCTAATAAAATGTTCATATAAGGAAGTATATCAAGTTAATGACTATCATAACGTGAAGTGTTATCAGGTGTTAAGAGTAATAATACCCTACATATTCGATACTCATCGATAACAGCAGCAGCATAGAACACAAATTATAACTTTTTATCATTCTAGAGTTTAGATTTAACATTACAAGATTATTTGGCGGAAGTAGAATACGCGATAAAAAATAGTTCCTCAGCTCATGCTAGTTACCTCATATGAAATTTAATGTCACGTGACCTAAATTTTAAAGTAGTGCGCTTTATCCACCAGCTGCATACGAGGTTATTGTGAGGCGTAGCGAGAATGGCCGACATGTTTACGAATGCTGTTTCGTTTTCAGCTGTCACCATGTGGGACGGTTTGTTAAATGCACAGCGTTTATAGTAGCTTGGAAGGAGGTACCAATAAGACAAACCAATCAGAAACCGACAGCAACTATGATTTTGTTTCACCGTCTTCTATCAAACCAGAAAGGTAATGGAGTTTCATGTCCTACTTGATGCATACAAGGCTAATGGTAAATTATACGACAGGCCTTTTCAATTAAATTTTGTAAAGGGTCAAATGCATTTTATGAAAAAAAAGAGGCAAATAAAGCTTAGCTTAGCTGACATAGCAAGCAGAGCGTTTAAGCGGAAGGAATCATTTTTGAGGGGTCACTCTAGTCAGATAAAACCTGCTGTTGAGCGGGTAGGGTCACTCTTGAGGGCGTCTCGTGCTGGATTTGTTGTTGGATGCGAAAGGTCAGGTTTTATTTCACATGTTACAGACGTTGTTCCCCCTTAGGTCCAATGAGTATTGCCTCAACCTGTCTAAATCGACAAATTATTGTTTAGCTTATGTGTAGGATAATGCATGGTTTCGAGGGATTAGTTGACATAATGCCCGCGGGCTCGGGAAAGCACGAGGGCCGAAGGCCCGAGGGCTTTTCCGAGCCCAAGGGCATTATGTCAACTAATCCCGATAGAAACCATGCATTATCCGACATAAAAACCGATTCCTAATTCAATAATTGGTAAATATGTTGAAAAATCAATCAATACATTTAACATCACATGGGAGGTAATCCATGTTGTGTGAAAAAATGTTCCAGAATTTTCAGAAATATTTAGTTTTTAATATTAAATATATAATTTTACATTAAAAATTTTTAAAATGTAGTATTGTAAGATATAAATACCTCGAAAATTAATTACGCTATAAAAATCTAGTTTTTAAATTTTTAAAACCATTTTTAAAAAATAATATGACCAGTAAAAAACATTACAAGAAATGTAAGGGTATATATTGTTGTATCAACCTTCATTGTATCATAGGAAGCAAGAAACCTCACAGATCACTGGGATGTGACTTGATACTGTCTGATAAGATTGCATACTTTGTCACTGGGTAGTGACTAGTTACGATTCATCAGCTTGATTTTGAAACTTCAATATTAAGTTTGAAAGAAAAAAAAATCTTTAAGGCGTAGAGTTGATTGCTCAAATGTATTGGTGTTAGATTAAAGTATATTCTCTCGAATGTACTTTGGTAGAGGGGATATTATCTCTAATGTACCTGTCCACGGGGATATTATCTCGAATATCCCTGGGTTGAGGGATATTCTCTCGAATGTCCCTGGGTTGAGGGATATTAGCAAAAAGAAAGACCTGCCATAACAATGGGATGACGTCACAAGAGGTTTTTATTAAATGATAACATTCTGTCATAAAATCACATATCGGGTGTAATAAAAAAAACGTTTTAACTTCGTCAGCAAGTATCCCAGCTATTGGTAAACGATCTCTTTCAAAATTCTCACATACATGTATATACTTCAGGGTGTCATTAGGACAGTGGTTCCCAACCTGGGGGCCATGGGGCATGAGGATGTGTATCATTTTTTTGTCTAGCCCAACTTTTATTTAACTATATTTTGTTGTGTAAGGTCTGTAGTTGCTTGAGGTCAAATGCATCTGACCTCCTAATGATGAGGAGGCACAAGATAACAACCCTTGCGCTATTGGACCTATTTTGCCCTCGTTTGGACTTGAATAGTGGGCAATGGCTCTGGGAGTTTCGTGAATTTGGGCCAAGGCTTGGAACAGGTTGGGAACCACTGCATAAGGATGATAGGAGTAAAAGTTGTTAAGTAGTTTATGTAAAATCGGTTGTTATTATTGTTCAGTGCTTTTATTCGTATTAAATATATTCTTTTCGATTTATGAAACCTCTTTGATGTGAACTGATGGCGGTTGACACGTGCAGTACAGACCATGCTTACTCTTTCGAAAAACCTAGTGGAACTTCGCATTGGAGGTGTCAAATACGATTGCTTTCGATTTTATCTTTCTTTGAACGAGTTTTCTGACTAACAGAATTGTTATAAGTGTGTGGATTGACATCTTATTTAACAATAAGTTCCCTTATACATATATAAAAAACATTTGTATTTTTCTTCTAAAAAGCATTGCTTGAATTGCTACAATTCTTCATGCAGGCCTGCAGGAAGCAATTTCATATTGGGGGGGGGGGAATTGTCCAAATACTCATTCCCAAAGTGGTGGTGCTGAATTCAAGGCTGCTCCTCCCTATCTAAAGCAATTTTGATTTTACTGCAACCCTCCCCCCCCCCCCCCCCCCCGCTGTTCCGACGGGCCTGCCATAGGCGTATATTATTGTGTTTGGCAGGCTACTAATGAAGAAATAGAATGTTTTGAAATTGAAATTTTGAAAAAAAATATTTGCTCTGATGAGAAATGAAACAAATTTATGCACCATTTTTCAATTCAACATTTTCTAACGACATGGTTTATTTTTCAACATTGTCTCCCCTTTCCAGCGGTGTTGGGGTGCTTGGATCCCGGTGGTATAGAAGCTCTCATCCTGATCACCAAAAAGTTCTCAACAGGCTATGAACTTTTCAGCCCCCCCCCCCCCCTCGTTCATTTTAATTAAACACAAATTTATCATTAAAATTAATGATTAGTTCATTAAGTTGATTGTACAAAATTACATTGTTTTATAAGTATACACTCTAAATCAGTGGTTCCCAACCTAGGGAGCCATGGGGTGTTTGTCAGGGAGCCATGGCGCATGAGGATGTATATCATTTTTTCTCTAGCTCAAATTTTATTTAACAATATTTTGCTGAATAAGGTCTGAAGTTGCTTGTGGTCAAATTCATCTGACCTCCTGATGATGAGGAGGCCCGTGCGCTATATTCCCTATATTTTGCACTTGTTTGGAATAGAACAAGAGGCCATGACTCTGGGAGCTTCCTGAAATCGGGCCACAGCTTGAAAAAGTTTGGGAACCACTGATCTAAATAGTTCATCGATCAAACATACAAAATAATGTGAATTTCAACATTTTAGTTCAATAATAGATTGTAACAAAGTAGCAGTGACCCACGACTTGCTTTTATCACCATGATGATGCATTAAATGTCTGGCCCTTAACAGGACACCAATATATGTATATCACATCAGATCAACTGAGTTTATTAGGCGTTGTTGTATGGCGTTTC
Source organism: Lottia scabra (assembly GCA_029955415.1). NCBI lineage: Eukaryota > Metazoa > Mollusca > Gastropoda > Lottiidae > Lottia > Lottia scabra. The sequence goes on from JARJEI010000010.1 coordinate 2,783,812, forward strand.
TGATGGCTGTGGCTTGCTGTATGGCGTTACTGGTGATTGTTGCTGTATGGCGTCGTTGTATGGCGATGCTGATAGTTGCTGTATGACGCTGATGTTGGATGATGCTGCTGGTGGTTGTTGTTTGAAACGTTCCCCTTAATGACCAATCATCCATACACCATTTTTTTTCCAATTTGCTGCTAATTTCTCGTGACGACAGATAAATGGACTATGCTGACCTAGATTTTTGTAACCTTTGCCTAATCCGTTTACATTTGTTTGTAATAAAATATGTTTAAATCAAAAAACCTAGAGGAGTTTACCTCATTACACACTGAATGGCGTTTGCCATTCCTGATTCCAATTCATTTGACTTACCTTTTCTTTAAAGGAACACTCCAGTTCATTTACACAAGATTGAGATAAATTCCAGAGCGGAGTTATTAAAGGAGAATGTTCATCATTTTCAAGAATAGTCTTCAGATTTACTGGAATTGCTCCAAAATCCCGGTTCTGAGATAACGCTACAATTGGTCGAAAAGGTAGTGAACATATCCCTTTAAATAATATTCCCAAACTTTCACTGTAATTCACATCCTTCTGACAAATTACCATTATTTCCTTCAGAAATATTAAATTATTTCCTTCAGAAATATTAAATTATTTCCTTCAGAAATATTAAATTATTTCCTTAAGAAATATTAAATTATTTCCTTAATTAAAGAGGTTTTCTAAAATTTGCGCGTGTATCGGTGATATTGAGAGCGTTGAATTGCACCCTTCCAATTTTCAATCAGACGTTTTTAGTCTATCCATTTAAAACTGCTGGGGGACATGAGGCGGAAATGAAAGATGTTATTGCTTTGGAAATTTAGCTCAGTCTTGTGTTAATGTGTATACTTCTGTCCAAGAGTTAAAAAATTAAAATGTACCAACCTGCTTAGGGTCTTTATTCTCAAAAAACCTAACTTAAGATGATTTTAGTGTTTTGGTCAAGTGATTGGTCAATCAGTCTATGCAATCTAGATTAAAAAAAAACAGTAATCTGATTGGATAAAAAGCAGTTTAAAATTGATTTAAGTGATTGACTAATCAGATGATGGACACATTGAAATTAAGTTAAGTTCTGCAGAATAAGACCCCGGAATAGTAGAAATAGGCTACTCATCAGCGGCCAGATATAGCCACAAGCCTACATAGGAGAAAACCTAGACTTTCAATTAAATAAAAGCTATGTACATAATTGTTTAAGATAACGGCATGCACATAATACATCAGAACCATCACGATGCATTGCTCTCTGAAAGGAAAGAACTGGAATAAAGATATCGGCAATAATAAACCATCCTGTATCTGAAAAGTCTAACAGAGGAATTGTTAAGGATTTATACTTTGACACCAATTTGGCCACTATTTTTAAATGGGTCACAAAAAATTCAAGAGAGAGGCATATATATGTAAATGCACTTCAAATATCACAAAAATGTCCAAGGGGTCACCAAGGTGCCCCAAAAGGTAGTAATGAACCACGTAATGATTTTAAGACATTCTTTCGTTTTGCAATTCACATTAAACAGGCCCGTAGATACAGGGGGCTTCGGAAAATAGATTGCGTTTCCCTGCCCCCGACTTCAGAAACAATTCTGTCGCACTCAATTTCAAATGTCATTTCATCACGGCATTGTCACTCCAGATTTATATCTTGACATCCTAGACACGGACCTGTTGTAAAAGTTTAAAATATGTTAAAATTACCCTGATAAACACCTTCATAACTCATACAGATGGCTATAAATTTTTTTTTACAAGTTATATCATTCCATGTGCCTAGTGTACTTAACCATTCAGGTTCCATATGCATGCAATCTTCTTTACCCCCACGGTTGTTTGGTTCACCTGTTAAAAACAGATCACAAAATTATGTTTATCGCGCAATAATAATCCATACAAACAAGACAATTCCTTAAAGGGACAATTCTTTTAGAAAATTTTATGATCGTTACGGAAAACTCCTTGTCAAATCTGTTACTTGCATTTTGGCGGATTTGTTTAGTCAGGCATGAATTGATCTCGTTGCACCTCATGATTTTGACCTTTATAGTAATGGCGGGTGTCGCGCGCGAAGCAGACCATGCTTACTCTTTTAGAAACACCTGATGGTACTTCTCGTATGGGAAGTCCATTACTATATAATTATTGCACCCGATTTTGTCATGCTCTGGACGAGATTTTTGATTAACGGAATTGTTTTGCTTATACGGATTTTTTATTATCAATAGGAATAGAAAAACACGAAAGCTAAACAATTCCCGTAGACTATGGTATTTTTGGTCAAACGAATGGTGAACGCCCATCAAAAATCTCTGACAAAATCGAGAGTTATAGCTGAATAGTAGTAGGAAGTATTAGTGTGTGTTGAAAAGGTGTTTTGAAAAGATTAAGCATGGTCTGCACGCCCTCCGCCACCACTATATAGGTCAAAGTAACGAGATCAGTTTATGCCTTTTACAACTATTTCTATCGTTTTTGCTTTGGATGAAGTGTTTGATTAACGAAATTGTCCTGCTTGTACGGATCTTTATTGGTTATATTTTAAAGGAGATATTCTACTGTACTGGAAGTTTTATCAGCTATATTTATTGAAATATTGAACTAGTTTATCAGAAAAAAATCTTACTCTTTGTCCAGTGGATGAAGTTCAAAGGTGAACAATCTGACCAAAAAAAAATTCCATCACCACCGGTTGTTTTTTTCTCACCTCCAATCCACAGTTTTGAACCACCAAGTCCAGCCATGCTTCTGAAATGGACGAAAATCTTTTAGAGAGAGGTTATAAAGAGGTTACCAAATAATTCATGGGCGCTCGGTTTGTGAGTTTTGAAATGTTTACCGAACAGTTGGCCTACTTAAGCTGTAGTTGTAATGCTATTTGTGACAGTAACACTTAAAACGCTTGGTTGGAGTTAAATTGTATGAAGAGCAAACGCATGAGTATAAACGGATCGTTAGTACTTGGTTTCGTTATTCTCACCACTGAGTGAGTGACTCTGTTGGTGGAATCATGTCCCCGAGGTCACGTTCAGCCCAGTAGCTTTAAGCTCATAAACAATACTCATAATTACAACTTGATTTCGAGTTTCGTTTTGCGATTCGGATCGTTAGTACATGGTTTCTTTATTGGAAATTTGGAATTGCGTAAATTGATGATATAAATGTCACTAATACACATAAAAAGTTTAGAAAGACGTCACAGAACCCGATGGCTTTCCGCGACTTCTGTCAAAGGATTGTATTAGTGTATAGGGACCTTAAATTTACCAAAGTAAGGGGTGGTAAAAGGGGGTGAAGGATTACAGTCGACTATCATCCTGAAAAAATACACGAAATCCTTCTGAGAGAGAGGCTCGAAACGAGAACGTAGTGGCGTTGTTTTGTAGGAAATATCATTGTGTGCAAAGCGACGTCAACACATACCTACTTTTATGAGATTTTCAAACTTACCTCATATTATATAGAAAGTTGTTTTCTTCTATTGTTTTCACTGGAGCTATAATAGCCTGACGTGATCTGCACATTGCTTCCATCTCACTAAACGTTGCTGTTTTATTGATGAGGGTATATTCTCGTCCTCTGAATTCCGAAGTCGCTGCCACTTCTACAGGATAGAATCATAAATGATTTGATTGTCATATATAAGCGAAGGTACATGTCACTTACACAAGACAGATATTGTGGAAGAATACGCTTCCATAATACATTTACTCTCTGGCCACATAAAGGTCTGAATTGAATTTCTCTCATGTCACAAATATTCAAAATATGATTACTCGTATCAATTGCATGCCATGTGTCTTAGAATGACTTTGGGTCCATGAAAATATATGGTTTGAAAATTTTCAATATGAAATAAATACACTTTCCTCCTAGAAACTTCAGGTGAAAATGACCTACATTTTTGATTGAAATTTCTCCTCTGTAAAATCGTGTTTCCAAACAAATATTCTTTTAACAGTTGTCATTTTCATCAACCCAATGACAATCTAAGACTCTCAGAACTAATGTGAGGTTTATATTTCAATTCATTGAAAAATAGTAGGCAAAACGCGATTCTGAGCTCATTGTGGCCAGAGAGTAATCACATAAAGTTTCAACACATTTATACTTTCATCATTTATACTTTCATGTGATGACGACACGTGTATTTTGTGTTGAAACGTTATGTGCCTAACTTGTAAATGGGTTCAAGGTTTAGCGAAAGACCGACTGAATTGGTGACACGATCCTCTTGAATTGTTATCATGAGAATATAAGTTGGTTTCCTTCTCTTGTCTTTCTCTTTGACTTCTGATTAGATTTGTTTTCTATATTTTATGTTTTATGATCATATCTCAAACACAAGACAGATATTTTGGAACAATACACACTTCTTTAATTCATTTCATTTTTTTCTCCGCAGATTGTAACAAAATCTGTACATGATTTAAACTTACCTGTTTCACTCCGGACTATAACCACCAGAAAACATAGTACAATACATAGTCTACCGCGGATCATTTTCAACCTGTTTTAAAAGTCGACCTCTGTCAAGCAAGAATAATGATAAATTGTATAACTTCTCTGTATTAGGAGTAATTTGACTTAGTTTAAACCCGGACGGATGCGTGATGCGTGATAACCCAAATGTGGGATTTCCGTCCTGACACTTTATTATTACAATATTGATATCAGGTCAGGTGAAGAGTCACATGTACCAGTCACGAACAGATCTTTGGAAATAGGAAATACGAAAATAGCTGGTTTCTCAGGGATTTCTCAAAATAGGAAGTAAATTATTAGTGGCAAATAAAATAAAATCGGGCTTTATTTCTAAGAAAATTCTATATGATTTTTGACCTTATATATGTGTAAGATCCCCCAAAACAATTCTATTTTTTTAAAAAACATTTTAAACCTGGCCCTTAGATATTTGGAATCTCAACCACGACAGTTGCCCCTGCATCAATCAGTCTGTCCCTTATTCTAGTAGCCTGGCGCTAAAATTGTGAACAGCTTCTCCTTAAAGTTCATTACGGTCACAAGTAATGAATGCCCCACTGGTTTCTTTGTTGTTCGTGGTAGATTGCTGTTGGCAAAAACGATTTTGTTCAGATGAAAATCGGAGTTGTTCCGACATCAACCTGCCATCCCGAAATATCGTGCTCGTGTGGCTTGTTGAAAACCATCATGATCAATATCTGATCGATCTCAATTATTTTAAACAAATTGATAGAAATGGCAAGTTATTATTATAAGAAAACTATAAAGTGACCACAATATAAAAAGATAAAATAATTTTTAATAAATATAACAAAAAAGACAAAACAAAAATTATCTCATTCCCAGGGTGTCCACACTCCACCATGTAAAGCTGGGTTACATCTAGGATCAGGAGCGGGATAACGAGCCGGGATAGCTGTTTTACTATATGCTGATAATCTAAATAACATTTTATCCACGATATCGGGATATTGGTGAGAAATATCGTGATTTTCATTGGGATCTTTAACAATATTAAACAACCAAATGTTATCACTACGTTTTGATGGATCAAGTCTGGAATTGTTGGCCTGTTCTGGAGGTGCGATCCAACTTCCGTTACCTAAAATAGATGTTTTAAAGGGATAACAACTTGGACTCCTTAGTGGACTTTTTGACAGCTTGGTCAAGCTCATCGGACTTAAAACGCTAATCCAGATTCGAAACAAGCAAAAGGCGTCATGAATCCGTCCTCAATTAGCCCATACAGGTGCAGAAAAGCAGGACGTAAAACTCCATTTCATTTCATTTCATGTCATGAAAAGAACTAACACTATAACCGACTATGCTATATGATACCCTTCAATTAGGGTGCTTCAAAGGGACCCAACATGTAACAGAGACAATCTTGATCATTATTGGGTGAAATATGATATAAGAGTGTCAAATTTCAACATAAAAACTTTCAGTCATACCTGGATCACCAGTAATGAGTTTAAAATCTCCCATTCTTAAAGCTGACCTGGTTCTAGTATCAAATGTATTATTATAACGTTTTGAACCCCGCTGATTGAATAAAGGATCTATATTATGTAACAATTCAGTTCTTGGTCCTTCCGATCCTTCACTGAAATGATAAACAAAAGATTAAAGGACGACACTGATGACCAAAAGAAGCTCTGATCTTTTGATATTTCACATATTTTCATGATCATGGTGGCAGTACTGATGATGATGATTATGGTGACACTACTGATGATAATGTCAATGCTGATGATTATTATGTCGATGCTGATGACGATGCTGATGATGATGATGTTGATTATGTCGATGCTGCGGAAGATGATTGTGTGGCTGCTGATAATGATGACGTTTCTGATAAGATGACGTTCTGATTATAATGATGTCGCTGCTGATGTTAATGTCGATGTTGTTGATGATGTCGATGCTGTTGAAGATGATGTCGATGCTGATGATGATTATGTTGCTGCTGCTGCTGCTAATTATGTCGATGCTGTCGATGATGATTGTGTGGCTGATGATAATGATGACGTTAATGATGATGATGTTGATCCTGCTGATAATGATGACCTTTCTGATGATGATGTTTAGACCGACGTATGAACAATATGATTTTATTTTACCTAATGGTTTTCCACTGATCATATCCATCAAGTTTAGTTCCATTAAAAGATCCACCAGCTAGACTGAGAAATGTAGGAAACCAGTCAGAAACGTGGATCAGATCTTTTCTTACAACACCTTTCTGTTTCAGTAATGGACTGTTGACAAATCCTACACCATGGAGGCCACCTTCCCATAACGAGGCTTTCCATCCTCTCAGGGGCCAGTTGTTACCCCCTTCATGAACCTGACCTCCATTATCTGAAATTAATTATCAATAAAAATTCGAAACGTTTTTGAACTCGTTTGTGGTTTTCCTGGGTGACTAGGCATTGTCTAATCTTTTAAACAAGACCCTTTCTGAACATTTCTTTCTTTACCATTCTCTGTATTGTACTTCGTGTGTTTTTGTTGTCTTGTGCACCTTTTACTTTCTTTTCTTTTTGTTCATTATATATTTATATATATTTTTTTGTCTGCCCCATCTGTATTATTTTATGTATTTCTTTATGGATAGAATTATTACTAAGTTCTCGTAACTTGTATCCAATTCCATTTGATATTTATAAATAAAATATGTTTAAATCAATGAATAGAAATAAACTTTAAAAGACCAGTAGCCTTATTCTCAAACACTTAACTAAGAAAAGACAATGATTGATAAGATTAATAAATTTTAAACAAAAAGGTTTGGTTTATTGACTAATATGATGACTAGTACACTACCATCCTTTTTTATTACGTTTTCGAGAATAAGTCACCAGATTATGGTAGCTATAGGTTTATAAGCACCAAAGGGTTCGTATTCAACCAAAATACAGTGGACATCTGGATATCTACTCTAATTATAATGCAGCCTGTTTGCTACATATTTGATATTACGCTCATACCTGTTGTAAAGACCATTACAGTGTTGTCCCATAATCCTGCTTCTTTAAAGGCATTGGTAAGATTGGCTACACCTTCATCTAAAGCTGCTACCATACCTATTGATACAAACATAAATCTGATGAATGGCCAGACAACACTGGATGTCAGTGATTCAAATAGATGAATTAAGTGGGTTTTAGATACTAACTTTGATACGTTTATATCATGATACATTATATTCCTGATGACGGTGTGAGAACCACATTGAAACGTTGAAGTAATAAACTTTCTAGAAGTATTATCCATAAAATTGTCTTATTTATCTATAACTTGTGTTTCTAATATGCCATTGAAGGATTATTCTGAATTTCTTTCTAGGGACGGAGGCATCTTTTATAGGGGGTCTGTGGACTTGGTTCAGTAAGTCCCTATGATATTTGAGTCTCTGTCGGAAGTCGATACTAGATTATAGCGAGAACACCTGTATTAATAGTTAACGGTTTTTAAAGCCAATAAGTGTCCACTTCTATTAAACTATTGCTCTCTATTTCCCCATTCTTCAGACGGTTTTTTCATTAACCAGTTTACGAAATTGTCTTGCTTGTACGTATTATTTTTTTTATCATTCAGGTAGAATTTAAAATCCATCGAGAGAATTATGTGTTTAGCTTCACATAAGATAGGGCGATAGTAATATAAGAAAGAATACCCAAGGAAAACAACCAAAAACAAATGATTTTTCATTTCAATGTGGTCGTAAAAGAACCAATAACCAAAGTCGTATCCTAAATATCCTAGATTTGTTTTCTTTAATTCTGAATTTCTTTTTTAAGGGTTGGAGACGATCTTATAGGGATGGGGCCAGTGGACATTTTAAATCCATCGACAAAATGCTTCACAAAATGTAACCAATAAAACAAATTCGTATCCTACTTACCTGCATACGAGCGCCTTCTCCAATCTGTTATATATTTATATGGAATCGTATATTGTTCCGGGACTTGTAAAGGAGCGTGGACGGCTTGGTACGGTAGATATAAGAATAACGGCTGAAGAAATAAAAACAAGATGGCTTATTATATATAGACAGTGTTATGGAACAACACTCACTGGTTAAGGTTTTAAGCAACGTTTCGACGTGTTTCCCCTGTCGTCCTCGGGCACATAATGGCTTATTGATCAGGCGTGAAAGGAAATTGATATCTTATAACGTTTTTTTTTTTTACAAAATTGCTTATAACAAAACTACTATAACTGGTTCTTAAAGGTTAAGGGCAGGCCTTCTCAAATGGCGTCCCGCGACGCTCTCAAGAATGGCCCCTCAAAAGTGACTCCTTCCGCCTAAACGCCCTGTTCGCTATGTCAACTAAGCTCTATTTGGTCAGTATTTTTTATTCATAAATTGCATTTGGCCCTTACAAAAATTAATTGAGAAGGCCTGGTCTAGGGTCATAAATGTACGAAAACGGAAACGCAGCCAAAGCCCATGAGCCATTGTTTGGGTACATTTCTGAAAGTTTGTCAATTCAGCAATAAGTTACCCTTTTTTAGCCAAGAATAGAAAATTTTGCACATAAAGTTCGCCTACCTTAGATTTATCATGATTGTTAACAATATCAATAGCTCTATTGGTGAATAAATGAGTTGAATATTTTCCAGTTTCAGTGATATCAGGTGTTTTACCATTCGTCAAATCAATACCACAATATCCTTTATGAATTAGAGCGCTACATCTCGTATGATTGTAGTAATCTTCAGCACCAGTCAAATATCCTTAAAGAAAGCCACAGAATAGAACTGCCAGAAGGGTCAAGCTACCTACTGGTCACACACTGACAGCATTGTTGGACAACAACTCGACAATATCTAATCAACCAAAATTCGGTCCTGTACATACACGACAACATGTTTCGTAACCTTTTGCCGATTGTTTTCGTATACACTAACATCAGATTCAACAACATGGCATATCGATAACATATTGTCGGTGTTGTCGACAATCAAAAAATAACCGAAACGAAATGTAATCTAATTTTAATTAGATTGGTGTATACAGGGCATAATTCCTTCAGATATACCTCAGATACGTCCTGGGTGGTATTTAAAACTTTCTTACGCGGCCAACTATGGTTCATATGGATTCGAAGGATCACAGATCACATTCCGACGGCGAGCTTTGTACATTGTTGTATTATTGATAAAGTCTGATTTCAAGGGATGGAATACTCTCTCTGAATTCTTTATTTGTGATTTGGTAGCTTAAATTGGGGTAATCGAAACTTGATGACTCTATTCCCAGCCTTTGAAAGATATTTGGACAGATATGACTTGGAGAGAGTCAGAAAAACTAGGCCCCAGAAACTTGCGACTTTCGGGGGTTTTAAACGTATTTATTTACCTCGAAACTTTTATATATTTGGAAAGATGGATGATTTTGTAGTTCAATCATACCATCATTATCCCCCTACACCATACAGGTCATATATGCGAGTCCATCAAAGTTTTTGTCCTGAGAAATAAAATCTGTCGGTCGGCATTGAATTCTGCACGCGTAAGACGTGGAAAATCCGAAGTTTTTGTGACCTAGTTTTTCTGACTCTCTCCCAGCCATATCCGTCCAAATAGCTATCAGAGGCTGGGAAGAGAGTTAGCAAGTTTCGGTCTAATATTGGGGTTGAAACTTTTCCACGAGGCATGGAGATACACGTATTACAGAATCTGAACTCACCAAAATACGAATCAAATCCTCTGTTGATGGGAAGATATTCGTCTTTATAAAATCCAAGGTGCCATTTTCCTACAGCATGAGTAGCATACCCTGCCTCACGTAGTTTATCTGCTATTGTTGGGTCGTCTATTGGTAAAGCATTCGGTTGACAAGGTCGTATAACACCGTGTTGTAAACCAGTGTGGATCTGAAACAGAATTGAAATTCAGAAATGACAATTCTTGACGAGGGAAATATAACATTGGATGTACATGTACTGGGAAGAGTCGGATTTGTCGGGCTTGACATTACACTGTCGCAAACACGCAAAATTGATTTTTCTATTATCGCCGACTACAGGTAGACATTTCTAGCCATCTATTGTAATGATAACTTATCTGGGTCACTGAGCTATAAATAGTAACATACTGACAGATGTGAAAAATCTTGACCTTTGAGAATTCCGTCACTCTCCGTAATCCGACATTTTTTTATGGTCCCAATGCATTTGTCGGGCTTGACATTACACTGTCGGATTTAGGATTACTGATGCATACAAAACCGACTACTGTTTTAGTTTCAAAACAATATATTCGAGAAAGTGTATGCCATTATAATAGTTGGTAGAATTCTTTTTACTTTAAATCAATACAAATTCAGGGTCGTCTGCAGTTGGGTTACTTTCCAATTAAAGTATTGGCAGTCTTAGAGTAATCAGTGGCGATGAAACAGTTGATGGGGAACAGAATATGGGCCACAGAATTGTTAACAGAGGTCAAAGCCTTATCAATTAATTTTAGTAAAGGACCAAATGCATTTTATGAATGAAATGTAAGGGCCAAATAGAGCTTAGCTAGCGAAGCGAGCATAGCATTTTAGCTGTGGAGCCATTCTTGAGAGGACGCAGTCCGCCATTTGAGAAGGCCTGGCCTAATCCCACAACCGTAAAAGTCCTGTATAGTAATATTTTTCCATCAGAAGGACGATAAACAACAAAATCTTACCCTACCTGATAACGACCTGAGAGAAGTTGACTTCTAGTTGGAGAACAAATTGGTTGAACATAATAATTTTCTAATCTAACACCTTCTCCTGCCAATTTATCTAATGTTGGTGTTTTGATTTCTGAACCATGGTAACCAATGTCATGGAAACCATAATCGTCTGCTACCACTAATAAAATATTTGGTTGTTGTGCTCCATAAATAATTTGAAAACAAAACACTACAGTAAACAGGGTGTATCTTCTCAAGGCCACCATTTTCTTCAAACTTCCGTCGACCTTTATCAATACAGATAACTGATATATTAAATGGATTTTCAAGATAATCTAAATTGTGCATGTGTATCGGGGACACATATGATAACATCAATTTACACTATTCCAATTTTCATTCTGATGTCTGTGGTTCTTGCATTTCCACTAAAACCAGTATTTGATGACGTCACTAATCGTTTTACACGGTCTTCGCGATTAGTGATGTCATCAAACACTTGTTTCGGTGGATTTTTTGGAGCCACAGACGTCAAATTGAACATTGGAATGGTGCAAATTGATACTATCAGTGTCCCCAATTCACACAAAACCTGCTTTTCAATCCCTTCAATACTATCTCTTAGAAACACGAAATCAAAATCTAAATTGTACGCCCATTCTAAGAGGCAGTATCTCTTTAACTAAATTATATACATATCATTTTACTTATCAAGTCAGTTATAGGCCTGTGACAGCTCGTTCAATCGTTTCCTTTCAATAGTTGAATAGTTCACCATTTAAATTGGAAGGCCATTACATTAAAGTGATTTTATAAAAGCTTTCTAATTTATATCGGAAATTTTTTATAACATTAATGAATATGTGTATATTGTATGCTGTCCTTTATGGTACGTAATGATACAATACATATCTTATCTTATCGTATCATCTTACTACTTGACAAAAAACCTTGGAGAGTGTGGCGTAATGAAATACATAGTTTAAAGAGTGGAGAGCTTGAATTTTTTGAAAAAAAAGTTTGTTGAAACCGTAACCGTGACATGGATGGCGTAGGAGGGTAATGATGGTATGATTGAACTACAAAATCATCCTAATATATCGAAGTTTTGTGGATTCGAGGTAAATAAATACGTTTAAAATCCCCGCACCCGCGGTGGTGCTGAAAATCGCAAGTTTTTGGGGCCTAGTTTTTCTGACTCTCTCCCAGCCATATCCGTCCAAGTAGCTATCAGAGGCTGGGGAAAGAATCTCGGACTATACAGACGTCTGAATGAACTTTTTAGAAAAACTCTTTACAAACCCTTTCACAACATTTGTCTTTAGGTCTTCATTCGAATCACAGACGAGAAGTGAAGTAACCTTCGATAAGATTTTGTAACCTATAAATCAGTAATTGTAACCTATAAATCAGTAATTGTAACCTATAAATCAGTAATTGTAACCTATAAATCAGTAATTGTAACCTATAAATCAGTAATTGTAACCTATAAATCGGTAATTGTAACCTATAAATCAGTAATTGTAACCTATAAATCGGTAATTGTAACCTATAAATCAGTAATTGTAACCTATAAATCGGTAATTTAATCAAACTGTATAGATCTACTGTACAAATCGATACTCAAATAAATCAACATAACTTACAGACAGCTGTTACCGTAGTCAATATAAAAAATCAAAATACAAAACATAAGAAAAGATTTATTTCGTAAACATAACAATAAATTACACACACAAAATTAATAACATCATTCCCAGGGTGTCCACACTCCACCATGTAAAGCTGGGTTACATCTAGGATCAGGAGCGGGATAACGAGGCGGGATAGCTGTTTTACTATATGCTGATAATCTAAATAACATTTTATCCACGATATCGGGATATTGGTGAGAAATATCGTGATTTTCATTGGGATCTTTAACAATATTAAACAACCAAACGTTATCACTACGTTTTGATGGATCAAGTCTGGTATTATTAGTGTCTTCCGGTGGAGCGATCCAACTTCCGTTTCCTGAAATGGATATTTTAAATTAGATACCTAAAATAGATAATAAGAAAGTAGTAACTCGAAAGAGATTTGGACCATTCTAAGTCTTGCAGTTAACATTTTTCCTTATTAAAGCAACCACAAACGTCTGGCTTTTGGACGAAAGATGGAATTATGGAAATAGAAGCTACAAATGACCCAAGACAAACGACATACCTGGATCACCAGTAATGAGTTTAAAATCTCCCATTCTTAAAGCTGACCTGGTTCTAGTATCAAATGTATTATTATAACGTTTTGAACCCCGCTGATAATATAAGGGATCTATATTGTGTAATAATTCAGTTCTTGGTCCTTTCGATCCTTTACTGAAAAGCAAAGAAAGCAAAATAAAAGAAGCAGTCATACTGCAGAAGGATAGCAGCTACCAGGGAAACTTATTCACCGTTAATACCAGATTACAATTCAAGGACAAGAGAGGGCATAATCTCCTTAATGCGTCTTAAGTTATGACATATTAGTTCCATTTTTGCCTTTAGCTGGTAAAATTTGTATTGGACCGAAATGATAAAATCAAGAGATTTTCAAACCGACCAATACGCTTGAACATAGCAATTTTGTACGATTTGTTTTGTAAATAAACACAAACACGAAATTCATGAGTAATACAGAATGGTCAAAGCAGCCTTTTTTGTATGAAGATCGTTTTGATTACTTAAATTCACTGCTTTATACGCTTTCTGATATTGAAGTTACTGCCAGTGATTATGAGGTCATTTTACCTGATGGTCCTCCACTGATCATATCCATCAAGTTTAGTTCCATTAAAAGATCCACCAGCTAGACTGAGAAATGTAGGAAACCAGTCAGAAACGTGGATCAAATCTTTGTTAACTACGCCTTTCTGTTTCAGTAATGGACTGTTGACAAATCCTACACCATGGAGGCCACCTTCCCATAACGAGGCTTTCCACCCTCTCAGGGGCCAATTGTTGCCCCCATCAAGAATTTGACCTCCATTATCTGAAATATATCCACATGTATTTTAAGAAATTGTGTTATTGCATACTGCTAATGGTAATGAAACTTCTAGATCAAAATACAACTTTATGGCTCAGTAAATGGATCGCTGGGTGCTTCTCTACTGAATTCAAAGACGCTGCGTAGAAGAACTTACTGTTTTGAATTCAATAAACAGGCCGTAAATGCATGATATCGGAATACCTTTCGTTTCTTGCAGTCAGAGACGACAATGTATGCATTGATCTTACAGAGAATACAGATATCAGACTGTAAATTGTTACACACCGCTCAGGAATCACTTTGGTGTTAATGTTCGTTGGTACCACCAAGTGCAAGTGGAAGGATTGGATGCAGTCAGATTGTTATAAACATATTTGATATTGTGCTCATACCTGTTGTAAAGACCATAACAGTGTTGTCCCATAATCCTGCTTCTTTAAAGGCATTGGTAAGATTGGCTACACCTTCATCTAAAGCTGCTACCATACCTATCGATACAAAAATAAATGTCATGATTTTTTTTAAAACTGCAAACGATTCGCCACATGGGGAACGAACTGTTTTTGTTGGAATTGCACACTTTGCTGACGACGTTTTGGTGTTCTGTTTCATTTTCAAACGTGGCGGACATTCATATGTTTATCTATTTATGGTGCTTGCAGTGTATTAAATACAAACGACCACAGGCAACTCCGTCCGCAGATTTTCCATTAGTTTGGTCGGAGGCAAAGACAATTTAATCAATAAAGGAAGCACATCTGATTAGATAAGTAGTTGTTATTTGGAAAAAATTTAAGTGATTTAATTCACCATTTTAGAATTCAGAAAACTGCAAAGTTTCGGTTTTTAGAATTTTGTCCTGTAATTAAATCAGTGCCTCGACTAACACTGTGACTAGGCGGCAGCGCTGCCGCCCAGTGGCGGTATTCTGCCGCCCAGTGAACACAAAAGTCAGTCCCGGTCGGCAGTCCTATATTGTTTAAATATCGCAAGCAATCGAAATTCTAAATATAACTAACATAACATAACAAAAATAAGAATAATATGTTGTTTCGGAATAATTCTGCTGTTGTTTTTTTCGTCGTTTTAAGTTTGAAATAAATATCAAACATCTCCACATTTCATAGAGACTATTTGGTGTCTGTTTCACTGATTGCATTTTCGGCGATCTAGTTTTCAACGTCGCCTGTTCAATTAACTGCCGCCCAGTAACAATTCCTTAGACGAGGCACTGAATTAAATGTAAACGCCTATTATTTAAATGAAATACATACCAGCGTATATTCGCCTATTCCGATCTTTTATATTTTTATAAGGAGTGATATATTCATCTGGAACTTGTAAAGGATTGTGAACGGCTTGGTATGGTAGATAAAGAAATAATGGCTGAAGAAGTGAAAATGTCATGAGTTAAAGATGCACCCTTCAAAATATTCACTTTCCTAGTAGACATAAAATCTAAAGTTTTGAACGGATTATAAAACGTTATATGTGTATAAGGGCCCCTGCATAAATCGATTTTCAATTAGATGTCTGTGGTGCTTGTAATTCCATTAAAACACTGCCCTTAAAAATCATAACATTTAATGAATCCGTGAATTTACCCCAGTTTTTCTATACTGAACAGATAAAGAAACGTCACATTCTTAATTTTTTTTTTTAGCAAAATCTTGCACTATCAAAATTATTATTTTTCTACATAAATATTATTTTTAGACTTTTAAACGTCCAGTGTATGATATTCCACTGACAATACCAGTTGCGTTCTGATAATTCTGTTGTTTTATTGACTAATTAAACTGTGTTTTGCGAATAGCATCTAGTGAGTGCATTTTGAGGGCCTCTCATAGGTCCGCGCTCAAGGACTATCTGTTTTACGTAGTTACTTATACCATTGGCAGCTTTGCGATAGATACAAAGATCTGATGGAACCAGGCCGAATCTCGAAAGCATTGGCCGTGGCATCGCTTACGCTGAGGGGGGTTCGAACCCACAGCACCCAATGGCATAGCGGACGATAATCCAACGATATGACTTGGTATAAAGATCACCTACCTTAGATTTATCATGATTGTTAACAATATCAACAGCTCTTTTGGTGAATAAATGAGTTGAATATTTTCCAGTTTCAGTGATATCAGGTGTTTTACCATTCGTCAAATCAATACCACAATATCCTTTATGAATTAGAGCGCTACATCTCGTATGTTTGTAGTAATCTTCGGCGCCAGTCAAATATCCTGGAAAGGTTTAGTTTATTATAGATAGGACTTTGGTACAGGCTCATCTAAAACAGTGGTTCCCAACCTTTTTCATACCGTGGCTCAAAATTCACAAAACTCCCAGAACCGTGGGCCTCTGTTTAAATCAAAATATCACCCAAGGGTTGTTTTGTGTCTCCTCATCATCAGGAGGCTAAATGCGTTTGACCACAGGCAACTTCAGACCTTGGGCTAGTGAAAAAAATATACACATCTTCATGTTTCTTGACAATTACGGCCCCAGGTTGAGAACTACTGATCTAAAACAAGGACTGTTAAAGTGATAATACCTTTTAGAAAGGTATAAAATTTAAATTTGCAAAACTGGTCAGTAAATATTCATAAGTGGTGTCTGTATACAAACAGAATCCTAAAGATTCATAATAAAACTAAGTTAATGTGCATAAAATTCATAAGTAATTATTGAAAAACGCTTAAAAATGTATTGGCGTTTTACAATTATTATATATAACGTAGTTTCTGGATTTTAATCCTGCAAACTGCTACTGTGAGCTAAAATCGAGTTCATGACCTTTATGGGGGCAAAGCATTCATCATATTTGATGTCAACTCACCGAAAAAAGAATCGAATCCTCTGTTGATGGGAAGATATTCATCTTTATAAAATCCAAGGTGCCATTTTCCTACAGCATGAGTAGCATACCCTGCCTCACGTAGTTTATCTGCTATTGTTGGATCATCTATTGGTAGAGCATTCGGTTGACAGGCCCATATAATATCATGCTGTAAACCCGTATGTATCTATAGTTAAAGATAAAAGTTTGCAAAATTTCCCTCATTACACACTGCATGGAGATTGACGTCGTCATTAGACCAGACAGATGCAGAAAAGTAAGACGTAAAGGACTATTATCACGACACCATTAACATACCATAACATTTTTTCTTCGTGTATTTAATTGAAGATTCACCTTAAGTCAGTCTTTGTCATGATAGTGCTTTAGTTAGCTTATATGTGGTCCACAATAAATCGATTCGATATCACTGTTAGATCATTTCAGAAGAAAAGCTATTACCAACTGACTGTATAGTTCAGTGGTATGTGTTAGGAAGTGTAGGCCTACGTGAACATCAGGAATGTCTGGCGATTAGATAATGCTGTGGCCTGTTAGGAGTACGAAGAACCAATATCGAATCTAAAATTCATACCCTACCTGATAACGACCTGAGAGAAGTTGACTTCTAGTTGGAGAACAAATTGGTTGAACATAATAATTTTCTAATTTAACACCTTCTCCCGCCAATTTATCTAATGTTGGTGTTTTGATTTCTGAACCATGGTAACCAATGTCATGGAAACCATAATCGTCTGCTACCACTAATAAAATATTTGGTTGTCGTGCTCCATAAATAATTTGAAAACAAAACACTACAGTAAACAGGACGTATTCTCTCAAGGCCACCATTTTCTTTGAACTTCCGTCGACCTTTATCAATTAAGATATATATAATGTAAACCTGAACACAGGTCAAGCCTATAGTGTATGACATAATAGGTTATTGGGCCGTTGTATAAAATTACTCGGGTGTCAGAGTAGCCTGAGTTAAATTAACCATTGATTGATCCAGTTTTTTCGAGGGTTAAATATGAATTTAACTCAGTGTTGTGCATGGGCATAGCCGTAGGAGACAGGGGGGCAGAAGGGGCCCTCCAAATACTATGTTTTCGGGCAAAAATTCACAAAATCAGGCAAAATATCATTAAAATTCGGGCAATAAGTCGATCTGCCCCCCTGTGAGTTGTGAGCCCCTACGGCTATGTATATGGGTCCAGGTCATAACCACCTAGCCCTAACCCTTTTCTTTCTAATATCCATTTTAGATTCCATTGTCGATTGCACTCCTCCACCACTTGATACTTCAGGCGTTTTGAGTTTTTGAAAATTAAAAACATAGCAAATAATACTTACCCAACGTTATGTTGAAACTAACCCATTTTTGTCATGCAAGACTAAGATCTCGGGACAGTCCAAATTCTTTTCACAAACCGTAAAAATCGCTACGATCGTTTAGTTTGTTTACTTGAGATTTCTAAAACTATTTTGGTATTGTATATAACATTTATATCTATATTGTAAACCAATGTAGGCTTACTGTTTATTTTTGTGTGCTGCCTTTAAAGGGCGTTGCGTATACAATAGATCGTATCTTATCTTATCTGATACAGCTATAGCGCGTTATTGCTCCCGATACGGTCTGCGGTTTCAAACGAAAGAATGAATTGTGAATTTCGATATAAGAGTTTTAAGCGTTAAATCTAAAAATCATACCTATTTCATATTAAATTCACTTTATTACATCGTGTTCATTGAACTTTCATTGATCAGGAAATCAAAACAAAAATCTTAACAATTGACATATTTTTACGGATCGAATAGTAAATCAGCGCAACTCACTTGAATATGTTTTAAGCCTGTATAAGGCGTTTTAACATGTTAAAGATCATCGACTTTCAGATCACAATTTCGCTACCGTTTCGTCTGTAATTGCATAGAAGTATTATTTGATGTCATCTCTGTCTACACATTAAATGCGTTATATGTATTGCAGACGAACCACACGTGGACTTTCATTTTGAAAAGAAAAACTTTGCTGACCAAATACCGACAAATTTATCTTTTTGTTCGCAAGGTAAGTTGGTCGGTAGATGACAAATTAATGTTCGCTGCCAGTGGATGCTGCTTTCACAGACTAGGTAGTTGTTGGTAGATGAAAGTTAACATTTGCGTCTAGTAGATGAAATGAAATGAAATGAATGGAGTTTTACGTCCTACTTTTCTGCACCTAAATGGGCTAATTGAGGACGGGCAAACGCCATGCAGTGTGCAAAGAGGGAAATTTTGCCAGGACAACGGCATTAGCCTGCTCTTATTTTCGATTTCCAACTGTCGAGGGATCTTTAACGTGCACAGCCAATAGCACACGGGGCCTCGGTTTATTGTCCCATCCGAACGACTAGACGCTTTTCCATGTCAGCCCCTCCGACCTGCATCACTGACAGGGGGAAACCGGGTTGAAAAATCCGACCCATGCCGGGAGTGGACCCTGGACCTCCAGGTTAGCAAGCAAGCGTCTAACTCACTGAGCCACCGCGGCTCCCTCTAGGAGATGAGATGCTGATATCGCCATCAAGGTACTTGGTGGACAAAGTATTTGGTAGCACATGGGCTTTTGTCGAAAATACCCCTTACGACTTTTCAGTAAGAATGGAATATCGACATTCGCTAGTCATTTTTCAACCGAAATGGGTTTTCAAGAGGTATATAGGCCTAGTAATATTCTTCCTTCAATAGTGTACAACGTTTACTACTATTCATCGTATAGCGAATAGCGGTTTTGATAAAGACTTTTATAATACAAAATGATGTTATGGTCTGGTTGAATGCGTTATCGACTCACTGCACAAAAACATTTTATGCATAGAAGCATGGCAAATTAAATATGAAGTGAGTCATAACGTTTTTTCTATATATATATTTCTGTATATTATATCATATACAAGTAGACCCGTATATAGAATTACACCAATATATATCACCAGTTATCTGTATTGATAAAGGTCGTCGGAAGTAAAACAGAAGATGGAGGCCTTGAAAAGATACGCCCTGTTTACTGTAGCGTTTTGTTTTCAAATTATTTATGGAGCACAACAACCAAATATTTTATTAGTGGTAGCAGACGATTATGGTTTCCATGACATTGGTTACCATGGTTCAGAAATCAAAACACCAACATTAGATAAATTGGCGGGAGAAGGTGTTAAATTAGAAAATTATTATGTTCAACCAATTTGTTCTCCAACTAGAAGTCAACTTCTCTCAGGTCGTTATCAGGTAGGGTAGGAATTGTTATTTTGGAGGTCTTGGGCCCCACTCTCCTGTGATATTGGTCACTGCCCCATCCCTCTCTCCTTGTGACACTTTTTTAACATTATGCTACTCCCCCCCCCCCTCCCCTCAAGCTCCTCTCGAACACTTCAGAGCTAGTGTTTTAACATTGCCATTAAACCACTGTTAAAAGTAGTGAAGGGGATCCGAAGCAAATGGCCTTGAGTTAATATGCATTTCATATATATTATTATACGAAATAGCGAGATGGTCAATCAGCGCTACTGTACACTAGTTTTTTATTCATTAGATACATACTGGGCTACAACATGGTATCATATGGGCCTGTCAACCGAATGCTTTACCAATAGATGATCCAACAATAGCAGATAAACTACGTGAGGCAGGGTATGCTACTCATGCTGTAGGAAAATGGCACCTTGGATTTTATAAAGATGAATATCTTCCCATCAACAGAGGATTCGATTCTTTTTTCGGTGAGTTGAAGAAATCTAAGATGATAGACAATTCTGATTCTGCTCTTACGTAATGGCGTATTCCAAACAAATGATCAACTAGCTCAATTTTAGCCATGTGACTCCTTGTGGGAAATATCACAGCGGCAGGTAATTCCTTCCTGCATTTCTTGATGCAAGTCACTCTTATCAGGGTTTATAAAGAGGTTTTCTAAATCTTGTATTAGTGACGTCATAAAACGCGTTAGTTTTAGTGGAATTGCAAGAACCACAGACGTCGGAATGGAAATTGGAATGGTGCAAATATATGCTATCAGTGTCCCCGATACACATAAAGAGTTTAGAAAACCACTTTGTAATCCCTTTAAACCATTGCCAGACCCCAATCTAACATTATAGATCAAAATATCAACAAATAGATTTGAATTTCAAATGGCTCCATATACAAAAATGCTTAAATCTTTGCAAATATGCCACCACTGTCAAACCGTTTCCAGGATATCTGACTGGTTCTGAAGATTACTACAATCATACGAGGTGTAGCTCTCTAATTCGTAAAGGATATTGTGGTATTGATTTGACGAATGGTAAAACACCTGATATCACTGAAACTGGAAAATATTCAACTCATTTATTCACCAATAGAGCTATTGATATCGTTAACAATCATGATAAATCTAAGGTACGTGATCTTTATACTAAGACAACTCGTTGATTATCGTCTGCTATGCGATTTGGTGCTGTGGGTTCGAATCACCAGGGTAAGAGAAATACTGATTCCACGGCCTGTGCTTTCGAGGGTAGGCTCGGTTCCATCAAATTTTGGTCACTATCGCAAAAGCTGTCAATAGTTACCGACGTAACTAAGTAAAACTGATAGTGCGTGAGCGCGGACCTATGAGAGGCCCTCAAAATACACACACTAAATAGACACCGTAAAATAGGCGTTTTTGTGGGACGATTCGATATGGTTTCGATTTGCTAGTAGGCCTATGATTTGGTGTAATTTGCTGTGGTCCACAAATGTACCGGCGATTAGACAGCCTTGACTGTCAACAAAAGAAGGTCACGTGTATGTTATATATGACGTCATTGATATATCAGCCAATAGTAATACGAACTGGCATATTCTTCCATCTTATAACACCTAATCGAATCGCCTTACCACCTCTTGGGACGGTTAGGTCGATTAGCCTAATCAGTTTAGGTAAACGGTCTCACAAATGCACTGATTAGCCTAATCGAACTGGCTCACAAATGCGCAAAATAGCTAATCGACCAAACCGAATCGTCCCACAAAAACACCGAAAAACTGTGGGATAAATTCGCGGATTCACTAAATGTTATGATTTGTAATGACAGTGTTTTAATGGAATAACAAGCACCACAGATATCTGATTGAAAATTAGAATTGTGAAAATCGATTCATGCAGTGCCCCTAAATCTACACGTAAATATTATCTGGATAGCTTAATGGCCGCTTAATGGTTTTTCTTATTGAATACAAACTTTACGTGGGATTATCATTCTGGGAAAGGGAATATTTAGAAGCCTTAATCCAATTAACACTTCTTCTTTCTTCAGCCCTTATTTCTATATCTACCGTACCAAGCCGTCCACGGTCCGTTACAAGTTCCTGATGAATACACTAAACCTTATGAATATATAAAAGATAAGAAAAGGCGAACATACGCTGGTATGTATCATAATTCAGTCTCTATTTTATCCGTCGCTGAATACAATCTTTTGCATAAAGAAGACCCAACGATCTGAGGAGCAAAACAGAACTTAATATACGAGATTCCCCCCGGAAAAGGTGATCTACCTAGTCTGTCGGCAATTGAACGATCTTTAAGATATAATGAATTAAATGCAGATACTAAACAGTCTTTGTGATGTCTTCAATTCCTACAGAAACAATGTACAAAAGCAACAGATCCTTAGTATTTCTAACCCATATTTGTTTTTTGTATCAATAGGTATGGTAGCAGCTTTAGATGAAGGTGTAGCCAATGTTACCAATGCCTTTAAAGAAGCAGGATTATGGGACAACACTGTTATGGTCTTTACAACAGGTACACAACAATGGCGTGGCTAGCTTGGTTGTGTCTCTCTGCTTTCAAATTTCTTATCATTGTCCAATGGGAAGGCTGTGCTGAAAACACTTCTTCTCCGTGAAAACTGTGGTAGACCTACTCATCCAAAAAAAAAAAAACGCAAATGTCCTTGAATTTAGCATGGAAAATTGAAAATAAGAAAAGGCTAATGCCACTGTCCTGTCAAAATTTCCCTCATTGTACACTGCGTGGTGTTTACCCGTCCTCTTTAGCCAAAAAGGTGAAAAATAGGGACTTAAAAATCGTCATTCTATTTGAATTGTATTATAACCTTGCAACTTAGTTGTAAAAAATGACTTTATTTCAGATAATGGGGGTCAGATTCACGCTGGTGGAAACAACTGGCCCCTTAGAGGATGGAAAGCCTCGTTATGGGAAGGTGGCCTCCATGGTGTAGGATTTGTCCACGGTTCTTTACTGAAACAGAAAGGTGTTGTAAGAAAAGATCTGATCCACGTTTCTGACTGGTTTCCAACATTTCTCAATCTAGCTGGTGGATCTTTTAATGAAACTAAACTTGATGGATATGATCAGTGGAAAACTATCAGGTAAGATGGAATTTTATACTTCGTCTTCTGTGTGTTTATTGCCCTCATCAAAAGCTTCGCTAACGCAGCAACATCAAACCAACACCAAACCCAGGTAAGCTGAAATTTTATATTTCTTGGTATTGCTATCATCGTCATCCTCATAATCAACATCAAAATCAACAGCTTCATCAATATCATCACCAGTAGTATCTCCAGTATCATCACCAAGATCACCATCATCAATATAAGTAGCTGCAGCATCACTTACGCATCATTATCAGCATCATCATCTTAAACATTTCCAGCATCACGAAGATCATCATCATCAGCAGCATCAATATCTTCAGCAGCACCATCAACAACACATCATCATCAGTTATACCACCCATGGCATCACCATAATCTTGATCATCCCCAGCATAACCGCAAAGACCATCATCATAAACAGCAACATCGAGATGTCAAAATCAGTTACTACAGAAGTAAAAGGACCATTTATCATCACTCATTACTATCATCATCATCTGATTCTGTACCACCATCATCATCATCATCAGTATGAGTAGCAATAGCAAAAGTACCGCTTCTATTTGTGCAATAATAATCATAAATGATTTAGCTGTCTCTCTCTTTATGCTAACTGGTTTTATCTATCTTTCGTTTTTATTTCAGTGAAGGATCGGAAGGACCAAGAACTGAATTGTTACATAATATAGATCCTTTATTCAATCAGCGGGGTTCAAAACGTTATAATAATACATTTGATACTAGAACCAGGTCAGCGTTAAGAATGGGAGATTTTAAACTTATTACTGGAGATCCAGGTATGTCGGAAAGTTTGAATGTTGAAATTTGACAGTCCAATATTATAAGAGGCTCTATAAATTGAAACATGTTCGCTAATATGAGCGGTATTGTGTCTCCAGTCGATCCAGCTGTAAATGGCTACGGGTAATCCGGAAAAGATCAATGCCAAGGGCTTTGGCCAAGGACAGTTGGGAGAAAGGATCCTTGTGGGAACCTAAGTTGTTATCCTTGTCAAATATAGATGTTTCTTTCTTTCGCTTTTCTCAATAATCTATATCTTTATCCAACATCTTTACACCTGTTTGAGCCAATGAGGGCGAGCAACGGCATACAATGTGCAATGAGGTGTTGTTTGCCAGCGGCATTGGTGTCCTCCATTCTCCATCTGTAGGTTTTGGACGGGAAAGTGTGTGGACAAATGTATGTCGAGAAGAATATATTTCTGGAGATGTACATGGTTTCTTTAGGAATGGCCTCTTAGCATGTTAAGCAATCGATTGAGGTGTACAGCCACAACCATTCAAACAACCTATATCTAACTCACAGATCTGGGACGGAGTAGCGTTGAGCTTCTTTTGAAACATTTTTTAAGAATGTGAAGCGTGCAAGTGATTACAACAAACTACACATTTTTTAAAATTTCCTATTTCAGGAAACGGAAGTTGGATCGCACCTCCAGAACAGGCCAACAATTCCAGACTTGATCCATCAAAACGTAGTGATAACGTTTGGTTGTTTAATATTGTTGAAGATCCCAATGAAAATCATGATATTTCTCACCAATATCCCGATATCGTGGATAAAATGTTATTTAGATTATCAGCATATAGTAAAACAGCTATCCCGCCTCGTTATCCCGCTCCTGATCCTAGATGTAACCCAGCTTTACATGGTGGAGTGTGGACACCCTGGGAATGAGATTATGTTTTTTTTTCGTTTTTTTTCGTTTTTTTTATCTGAAGTAATAAATCTGTTTTATTTTTTTAAATTGTGGACACTCTAAACTACATTTGTTTCTAATAACAACTACATCTAGTCATATTCAACTGCAATGAACCACTTTCGTCTGTCATGAGCAAGACAACATTAGAAACAGTGACATATGTAGGGGGCAATTGCCGTCCCGTAGGAACAGGCCAATAATTTTGGCATTAATGATTGAAGCGATAAAAAAAAATATTTTTAAGATATAACAAGAAATTACTGGTGTGTTGTAAAATTGATTAAATATAGGCAGGAGCAGCTTTGAATTCTGCACCATCAAATTAGAGGATGAGTTTTTGCACAATTTGTCTCACACCACCCCACACCCCTCTCCCAATATGAAATTGGGTTCATACGGGCCTGAATTGAGCATTTTCATGTTAAGTATAGAGACGTATGATTAACTACAATGAACCACTGTCAACTACAGAGACTTAAAAAAGAAGCTGCAATAAATCACTGTAAAAACAATGAACAACTTATAATAAGTTGGTGGTCATGAAAAAAATATAATGAACCACTGTAATGTACAGAGACATGTTATGATGAACCACTGGTAAGTACAGTGAACCACTTATTATAAAAACTAGTGTCTAACCACAATAAGCTACTGTATACAAGTATTTCACAGTAACTACAATGAACCATGAGAAATACGCAGTCGTGTTATAAACTTAAATGAACCACAAAATACTGAGACATATAATAAACTAGTAAACTACAATGAACCACTGTGAATTACAGAGACATATAATAAACTACAATGAACCACTGTGAAGTAAAGAGACATATAATGAACTACAATGTACCACTGTAAAGTACAGAGACATATAATAAACTACAATGAACTACTGTAAAGTACTGAGACATATAATAAACTACAATGTACTACTGTAAAGTACAGAGACTTATAAGAGACTACAATGGACCACTGTAAAGTACAGAGACATATAATAAACTACAATGAACCACTGTAAAGTACAGAGATATATAATAAACTACAATGAACCACTGTAAAGTTCAGAGACATATAAAAAGCTACAATGAACCACTGTAAAGTAAAGAGACATATAATAAACTACAATGAACCACTGTAAAGTACAGAGATATATAATATACTACAATGAACCACTGTAAAGTACAGAGACATATAATAAACTACAATGAACCACTGTAAAGTTCAGAGACATATAAAAAGCTACAATGAACCACTGTAAAGTACAGAGACATATAATAAACTACAATGAACCACTGTAAAGTTCAGAGACATATAAAAAGCTACAATGAACCACTGTAAAGTACAGAGACATATAATAAACTATAATGAACCACTGTAAAGTACAGAGACATATAATAAACTACAATGAACCACTGTAAAGTACAGAGACATGTGATAAACTACAATGAACCACTGTAAAGTACAGAGACATAATAAACTACAATGAACTACTGTAAAGTACTGAGACATATAATAAACTACAATGAACTACTGTAAAGTACAGAGACATATAATAAACTATAATGAACCACTGTAAAGTACAGAGACATGTGATAGAATATAATGAACCACACAGTATAGTAAACCACTGTAAAGTACAGTGACATAATATAAACTTGATGAACCACTGTAAAAAAACAGTGAACAACTTGGTCATAATAAAATTTAATGAACCACTGTAATGCACAGAAACATATTAGGATGAAACTATGATGAACCACAGCTAAGTGCATTGAACCACATATTATAAAAACTAGTCACAATAAGCTACAGTAAAGAACATAGAGCCACCATATACAAGCATTATAAAAAAATACACAGTCTTGCTATAAACTTCAATGAACCACGAAGTACTTGCACTAAGAGATACCAAAATACCCTGTAACATAATTATTGAGTACTTTAAGATAAATTATTCTGTTTATCATCAATCGCAATCAGATAATCACCGTATGGATAAAGTTTTATTTTTATAGTCTAAAGTCTATTATTAATTATCAATTATCTCAACTGAAGAAAATGGTGGCCTTGAGAGACTACCGTGTCCTGTTTACTGTAGCGTTTTGTTTTCAAATTATTTATGGAGCACAACAACCAAATATTTTATTAGTGGTAGCAGACGATTATGGTTTCCATGACATTGGTTACCATGGTTCAGAAATCAAAACACCAACATTAGATAAATTGGCGGGAGAAGGTGTTAAATTAGAAAATTATTATGTTCAACCAATTTGTTCTCCAACTAGAAGTCAACTTCTCTCAGGTCGTTATCAGGTAGGGTAAATTCGTCAACACCAATAAGTTACTTACTACTTTTGGTACTGCAGTTGATAATAGTCACGTCATTTCCGGTACATATTTCTGATACCATAAGCACGAGTCTCGAACTCGTATTTCAAATGCATACCTATCGATAACGTCACTCATAGCCGTAGGAGACAGGGCTATTATGTTGTCCGGCAATATGTCGAACTGCCCCCCTGTTGAGTCGTGGGCCCCTACGGCTATGACGTCACTACTTCTGGAACGATGCGTAATTTCTGGAATCCATTTCTGATGCCACAGGCATGATGCGGTCTTGAACTCATTATTCAGGTCCATACCAACCGGTAACATCGTCATTTCTTACCGATATGATTCAGATTCCTTAACGTCACCACTTCCGGAACCAGTTGGAGATGACCTCGAAACACCCGGTTCATTGCTCAGGTACTCCAGGTGTTCTCATACATTGACACCAACACCAATGATTTGAATAAAAGCTTCACTTCCGGCATGTATATTTCCGGTACTACAGACATCCATCTAATCTATATTCCAGATCCACACAGGTCTCCAACATCAAATCATCTGGCCTTGTCAACCGAATGCTTTACCAATAGATGATCCAACAATAGCAGATAAACTACGTGAGGCAGGGTATGCTACTCATGCTGTAGGAAAATGGCACGTTGGATTTTATAAAGATGAATATCTTCCCATTAACAGAGGATTCGA
Source organism: Lottia scabra (assembly GCA_029955415.1). Lineage (NCBI taxonomy): Eukaryota > Metazoa > Mollusca > Gastropoda > Lottiidae > Lottia > Lottia scabra. The sequence continues at coordinate 2,812,035 of JARJEI010000010.1, forward strand.
TTCGTATTTTGGTGAGTTGTCTCAGATATCAGGTCGCACCATTAATATATGCACTCTATAATGTAAACTTCACCACTATATCGCTTTCCAGCAGACATAAAGTGGCTTTACTAGCCAAAGATTGCTGTCCTGAACCCTTTAAAAAGCGACGCCTGGCATTTCACTAGCCCTTCGAGGATCGCAAAGAATCGTACTGGAAGCCGAATAATTGCTACCTTCACCGTTACAGACTCTTCACTGAAATGTTGTTTATATAATTGTTGTTTTCAGGCTATCTAACCGGAAGTGAAGATTACTATAAACATACAACTTGTAATTTCCTCACCAAGGACCGATACTGTGGTATTGATATGACGAATGGTAAAACACCTGATATCACTGAAACTGGAAAATATTCAACTCATTTATTCACCAATAGAGCTATTGATATCGTTAACAAGCATGATAAATCTAAGGTAGGCGAACTTCATTGCTATTCTGGGCTGAAAAATGTTTCGCCACATGATCCTACTGGTGGCAACTGGCGGTAACTGCTATTTTCGAAGGTCGATGCGTTCAGATCGAACTCTAAGAGCCGTTGAACCCACAATATATAACTGCTGGTAAATAAAAAAGTCAAGTACGAATGATCCGTCCAGCAAACAAAATCAAAAAAGCACATTGGCAGCAGCTAATGAACTATTCTTAAAAGGAGGAAGTTTATCAGTCATTAATGTTCAGTGTATTTATGCAAACTGTTCAGTATCCAAATTACCGCCCTTGGAACAGTCCAAGATCCCTGAGCATATCACTGTGATTCCAAGTATTTTTCTTACTCTTCCTTCCCAAGTTTTGGATCCGAAATACCTTTTTGTTTTTCCTTTCAAAAGCCATTGTTTCTATATATGCCATACCAAGCTGTCCACGAACCTCTTCAAGTACCAGATGAATACATGAAGCCGTATGAATTTATCCAGAATAAAAGTCGAAGAGCGTATGCTGGTAGGTGTCAACACGATTGTTTTAAGTAAACATACCGCAAAGTGATCAGAAAAGGAATTGGAGTTTTAGGTCCTGATTTTCTGCACCCGTATGGAGAAATGAAGACAGACAGACGTAATGCAGTGTGCAATGAGGGGAATTTCTCAAGTACAGATTAGAGAGGGAATAAGTTAGATGGGTTGCTTATTAGTCCAACTACATGTATGATCTTAAATTGATGTATCCACAATTTCAATGTTTTGTTTCAATAGGTATGGTAGCAGCTTTAGATGAAGGTGTAGCCAATCTTACCAATGCCTTTAAAGAAGCAGGATTATGGGACAACACTGTTATGGTCTTTACAACAGGTATATTAATTTCACTGACAGATCGAGAACGAACTTGTGTTTCCTTGAGACATGTTAGAATATGTTATACAATAAGGAACAGGGGCGGATACAGGATTTGACGTTAGAGGGGGCGCAGTTATTGAAATATTCTTCTGGAGTGGGTGCAATGTAGATAGATATCTTGCCAAGCGAAGTGTGGCGAGAAACATTTGTGGTAAAATGGTGCGGACAACCCATGCTTTGCAAATTTTATGGGGGGGGGGGGGGGCGCACGCCCGCGACGCCCTCGCCTAAATCCGCCCCTGAGGAAGAATTTTGTCACCAATGTTTAAACCAATCTTTTTTCAGTGTGCTCTAATGTTTCAATCAGTCTACTTGCGTTTTCACAAGCATATTACTAAATCTGTACGCTATGTGCTACCCATAAAATAACGCCTCCATTACTTTCATCACTTTCAGATAATGGAGGTCAGATCCACGCGGGTGGAAACAACTGGCCCCTAAGAGGCTGGAAGGCAACATTGTGGGAGGGTGGCCTCCATGGTATAGGGTTTGTCAACAGTCCATTACTGAAACAGAAAGGTGTAGTTAACAAAGATCTGATCCACGTTTCTGACTGGTTTCCGACATTTCTCAGTCTAGCTGGTGGATCTTTTAATGGAACTAAACTTGATGGATATGATCAGTGGAAAACGATTAGGTAAGCTGGAATTGCATTCATCATTCTCAACTTATCCGCAGACCATCAGGTCATCAGCATGTTTTCGTCAAATACACCTGTCAAAAAATCACCAATGTTGATGGTGCTTCAGAAAAGGCTGTTGCTGATGATAGATGTAATGCTGGTGATGCTACCGCTGAAGATGTGGAGTTGGTATCCATGACCATTGTCCTTTTCATAAACATCGGCATCTCAGCACCACTAAGACAAACGCTATCCTCACCGTTTTCACCATTAACTTTTGATAGAACGTGGAGGACCATCAGTCAAGAAGACTGAATTCCTCAACATGATAATGATCCTTGCCTGCCTGTGTATCAACTGTACAAGGCAGTGAATTGTAAGAAATCAAAACAACCTTTTTCATACAACCTACTGGAAGAAAGGATCCTCATGAACCTAAGTTGATATGCTTGTAAATTATGACTTCTTCTACTACATGTATTTTATTTTTCAGTGAAGGATCTGAAGGACCAAGAACTGAATTGTTACATAATATAGATCCCTTATATTATCAGCGGGGTTCAAAACGTTATAATAATACATTTGATACTAGAACCAGGTCAGCTTTAAGAATGGGAGATTTTAAACTCATTACTGGAGATCCAGGTAGGTCATTTATAGCTTCTGTTTTCATAATTCCGTCTGTCTCTCAAAAGCCAGAAGTCTATGGTTGCGCTAAGAGCAGAACTGTTAACCGTATGATGTCGTTATCTCAAAAGCGTATTTCCATAAAAAAAAAACGTCTAGTTTTTGTCAAACTGCAAGACGTCTGATTGAAAATTGGAATTGTACTGTAATCTTATTATCTATTTTAGGTAACGGAAGTTGGATCGCTCCACCGGAAGACGCCAACAATTCCAGACTTGATCCATCAAAACGTAGTGATAACATTTGGTTGTTTAATATTGTTGAAGATCCCAATGAAAATCATGATATTTCTCACCAATATCCCGATATCGTGGATAAAATGTTATTTAGATTATCAGCGTATAGTAAAACAGCTATCCCGGCTCGTTATCCCGCTCCTGATCCTAGATGTAACCCAGCTTTACATGGTGGAGTGTGGACGCCCTGGGAATGATGTTTGTTTTGGTTGTATATTGTTATAAATAAGTTCATTAATTTTATTTCTGTCTCTCCGTCTCAAACTAGTGGGAGGGGCTGACATGGAAAAAGCGTTTAGTCTTTGAATGGGATAATAATTCGAGGCCCCATGATATACAGGCTGTGCACGATAGTTGGAAATCTAAAAAAGGGTAGGCTAATGCCGCTGTCCTGTACGCCCCCACCAGCTTAAAAAAAACGGTTTGTACCCCAATTAATTCTGTCTGATACATTTTTTCTGGGAGAAACCTTAATGGAGGCTTGCGTTTTTGGTCCTTAAGTACATGTATTCAGAAATTCCGACGACAGCCACCCCAGTTCCAGGAGGAACCAATTACCAGACACGGAGATAATCGCACCAAATTCACTATTCATTTCCGAGACAATTTATGGTTTACGGAAATTACCGAGGATTGCCGAAGGCTTGCTGAACTTTAATGGTGTACTGACAAAGGAGAAACATTGTTTTATTCAGAAGTCTCGGTCTGTAAATGACAAGACAATAATCCAACATAAATAATTCAACAAAAACTTTTAATGGAATTTTTGAATACAAGTCATTTCTATTGTTTTTGTGACTTAGAAATTATTGCTTTTCAGTTTAACATTTGACGTGAACACAAACAGTCTCTATGCTTTTTAATTCTGCATTGTTTAGTCAGTACAGATTGAATAAAGGCTTGACTTAAATTGTCTGCAATAGAAAGTAGAAGATATGAATTCGTTTCCAGAGAGCGTCAGCATAATTTTCGATGAGAAGGGGAGGGAAAGGGGGGGGGGGGGTTGAGGTAATCGGAGGCATAGAAAATTTTGAACATTGACCCATTAATCTGCATAAATCTTAGTTCTAAACGCTTATTTTCAACATTTTAATATGTAGAAAAGTGTATTGCATCTTTTAGCTGTTAAGTTTCATTTCTTTCGTATGGGAAGTCCACTACTATGTAATTATTGCACCCGATTTTTGATAAACGGAATTGTTTTGCTTGTACGGATTTTTATTATCAAGTCCCTCAACTGCCATCTTCTAATTTGTAGACCCCTACTGCAGGTTACGCCCCTCTAAAAAATGTACGTGTGCGTTGTAATTATTGTGCGAAGTATCTCCGGGGATTAAAAAGCTTACAAAGCTCACTATTCATTCAAACTTTTGAAATAAAAGCTCATAAATAACAGATAAACTGATAAATGATATCACATAAAGAATCTAAAAAGGATACAGTTGAAAAAAATGTAAGGATATATTCAAAAGATTTTATTTTTGATAACTTATGACATTTAAAGTCATTCGGTACTCTAAGAGTGTTTCTGAGTTAGAGTAGAGCGTTGTTTTTTTACAATCATGATCTGCTGATTAGCTATCTACATCCGATAACTTTACTCATAGTTCCAGTTGACCCAGAAGTAAAATTGTTAAGATAGAGTTCGTAATGACTTGACATTGTTAAGATAGAGTTTGTAATGACTTGACATTGTTAAGATAGAGTTCGCAATGACTTGACATTGTTAAGATAGAGTTCGTATGACTTGACATTGTTAAGATAGAGTTCGTAATGACTTGACATTGTAAAGATAGAGTTCGTAGTGACTTGACATTGTTAAGATAGAGTTCGTAATGACTTGACATTGTAAAGATAGAGTTTGTAATGACGTGACATTGTTAAGATAGAGTTCGTAATGACTTGACATTGTTAAGATAGGGTTTGTAATGACTTGACATTGTTAAGATAGAGTTCGTAATGACTTGACATTGTAAAGATAGAGTTTGTAATGACGTGACATTGTTAAGATAGAGTTCGTAATGACTTGACATTGTTAAGATAGGGTTTGTAATGACTTGACATTGTAAAGATAGAGTTTGTAATGACGTGACATTGTTAAGATAGAGTTCGTAATGACTTGACATTGTTAAGATAGGGTTTGTAATGACTTGACATTGTTAAGATAGAGTTCGTAATGACTTGACATTGTAAAGATAGAGTTTGTAATGACGTGACATTGTTAAGATAGAGTTTGTAATGACTTGACATTGTTAAGATAGGGTTTGTAATGACTTGACATTGTTAAGATAGAGTTCGTAATGACTTGACATTGTTAAGATAGGGTTTGTAATGACTTGACATTGTAAAGATAGAGTTTGTAATGACGTGACATTGTTAAGATAGAGTTCGTAATGACTTGACATTGTTAAGATAGGGTTTGTAATGACTTGACATTGTTAAGATAGAGTTCGTAATGACTTGACATTGTAAAGATAGAGTTTGTAATGACGTGACATTGTTAAGATAGAGTTCGTAATGACTTGACATTGTTAAGATAGGGTTTGTAATGACTTGACATTGTTAAGATAGAGTTCGTAATGACTTGACATTGTAAAGATAGAGTTCGTAGTGACTTGACATCGTTAAGATAGAGTTCGTAATGACTTGACATCGTTAAGATAGAGTTCGTAATGACTTGACATTGTTAAGATAGAGTTTGTAATGACTTGACATTGTTAAGATAGAGTTCGTATGACTTGACATTGTTAAGATAGAGTTCGTAATGACTTGACATTGTTAAGATAGAGTTTTTAATGACTTGACATTGTTAAGATAGAGTTCGCAATGACTTGACATTGTTAAGATAGAGTTCGTATGACTTGACATTGTTAAGATAAACTATGTTAACTAGTGCGGTTGAACGGTTATTTTACAACTATGTTTGCTTGAATAGTTAGATTCTTGTCTTCGAACAACAGCTGAAGAAACATGGGGCGTAAAACTCCATTTCATTTCATTTGAATAGTTTATTGGCCGATATTATATGGTACCTACTGTCTATGATGTTTCATTGAACATTCATTAGTGCAAACATTATAAAATCAATGTTTCATCCTAACCTTACCACACTTATATTTTCATTAGTTCAAGCAACTTGTGAACGTGCAGAACTACGTTTTTCGTTAAAGTTAATTATTACTTTTAATTTTATGGATAATTACATAGTTTGATGATATTTTGGGTTTGGTTTTTATACTTACGACATCATTGATAGAAGTATACTCTTATTGACCAAGTTTTAGAATTTAGCTTTTTTTACCATTTCAAGAGATATAATAACTTTATTTCCAAAATGAATTGGAAATATGAAGGAAAAATAATCATTACATTGACAAACCAATTTTTACATTTTTTGTGAATTCTACAACGTGTAAACTGAAATCAACGCCGATTTCTGAGTTCAGGATGTATGGCAATACGACTGCATTGGTGTATTTCGGTCTGTATATGACAAATTGGACTATACCAAACCATAAAGTGATTACAAATGTCCGTTCAGCGTCCGAATGTTGCATGCAGACACTTTCTGAGAATTCAACTTCGTTTTTCTACAACCGAGATCGCCAAGATTGTGTTGTGAATCAGAATTCGAATTTCCACACCACGAACAATTTAACTGAAGCACTGGGCTATCGGTATTATTTAGAAAACGGTGAGTGGATTTTGATATTACATCTGAAAAGTGTTTTCTGTTTTTTATATGAATTGGAGTATCAGCTTCAAAATAGTAGTGTAAGTTTTAGAATATCTTTGCGTTGATGAAAGAATTTTGTAAGTTTTCATTGATTAAAAACACATTTCCCTTCCAGAAATTTCAATAAAAAAAAATCCTTAATTTTTGTTGAAAATTGTCCTCTGATTAATAACAGATTTTGAGGTCATAATGTGTGCTCATATATTCAAGAAATTTTTTTTTTATTCTTTTAAAATCTAAAAGTGTTTCTTCTACAAAAGAAGCATTAAGTATATCAGAAAATGAGCTCCATAGAAATTGATTGACTCTCTATCATTCTGGTCACATATTTTCCAAACCAAACTATTTATAGACTGAAGTTTTAGCGATTTAGGCATACATCTAAAATAGACTATCATTTTGGCGCGAATTATATCTAAAAAAAGAATATCATTTTGGCGCGAATTATATCTAAAAAAGAATTTCATTTTGGCGCGAATTATATCTGAAAAAAGACTATCATTTTGGCGCGAATTATATCTAAAAAAAGAACATCATTTTGGCGCGAATTACATCTAAAAAAAGAACATCATTTTGGCGCGAATTATATCTAAAATAGACTCATTTTGGCGCGAATTATATCTAAAAAATACTATCATTTTGGCTCGAATTACATCTAAAAAAATAAGAGTATCACTTTGGCGCGAATAATATCTGAAAAAAGAATATCATTTTGGCGTGAACTACATGTATATCCAAAATTATATAAGCGAAAACCGGATCATCGGGTTAACGTGTAATTTTACATAGTAAATATTCCGTTCCCAACAAAAAACGAGCGGATATCGGGGTTTCCGGAGTACCGGTGGACGGATAAACGCGACTCCACTGTATATATCTACCTAAATTGTACCCTGCTCATACGTGTATAACTTTTCAGTTGCTTTGTTTCAGCACCAGTATGTGGCCCTCCTCCAGTGATAGAAAACGCACAACTATTGAATGTGTTACGGGATGGTGAAGGCGATGGCGTGTACACAGCATACTATACCTGCCCTGAAGAACGTCATTTCTTGACAGTATCAACTTCATCTTGTATAGGTTCGACTTGGTCAGCTGGAGTCGAATGCCAAGGTAAGTTGTATCCATATTATAGGTATATAGGTGTATAAATATATACCATTGTCGTTAGCATTATGAGTAGCACACTGGCTTGCTGGTTTGAGCACTCGGGCATGGTATGATGGTATCACATAGGGTCTAAGTGGGATCATCTAAAGTGACTGTAATATAGTCAAACCTCAACTCCAGTATCACCTGATAACATTTTTCATTATGAAATACTTATTCACGTATGATTGATATAAATAAGTCAAATTATCTTTTTGGATTTTGGATTTCGTTTTATGGTTCGGATCGTTAGTACTTGGTTTCTTTATGCTGTGACCATTCTTTCAATTTTCAGTCAGTTCAGCAGACCAATAAATAAGACGTGATATGTTTAAAGGGATGATAAAGAGATTTTCTAAACTTTGTATGTGTATCGGGGACACTGAGGGCATCAATTTGCACCATTCCAATTTCCATTTCGACGTCTGTGGTTCTTGCAATGACGTCACTAATATTGATCTACCGGAAGCTACTATTGATATCGATGCAGATCACTATTAGTGACGTCATAAAACGCGTTAGTTTTAGTGAATTTGCAAGAACCGCAGACGTCGGAATGAAAATTGGAATGGTGCAAATTGATGCGCTTAGCGTCCCCGATACACATACAAAGTTTAGTAAACCTCTTTACAATCCCTCTAACCTTGTAATTATTCCAAGCTTTAACGGATTGAAACTTCAAACAACGCATTATATTGCATGACACTCCCTGACATCTCTTTAAGAATTAACTACTCCTGTAGGAAGGGAAAACTTCATGATATTGCAGTTCAAGCCAATGACGGAATGTATACAACTTCGGAAATGTCTTTGTCTCATCAATGTTATATATACATGTATTATTGAAAATGTCTGCATCACACCATAACAAAAATGTTGATTATTTCTTCATTTACACATGCATGGGCGCATTCTCTTTCTTATTTAATTATTTATTTAACACCATTTGACGTATGTAGGCCTATATGTTGAGTGTACATTCGGTTTAATTTCGAAAAATCTCAATCTACATCGGTACTCATTGGAACAAATTCTTGTCTTCTAAACAAATGTTGAAATATTTTCAACCAAGCGACCCCCCTCCCACCTAAGACCCTCCGCGGCCCCTGTGTATCTGTTATGTTTTCTTTATAGATTTAGATTCATGCAAGGCTATCAAGCTTTGCAATCCAGGATACACAACGGATGGCGAATACTGGATGTATCCAAGTGGTTTGAATTTCCAGAGAGCTAGACTATACTGTAAAGATATGAATACAGATAACCCTACTGAATACTTGACCCTAAACGGAGAGAATTATGCCCAATTTCCCCGTGGTAAATACTCGAATAAGGAGTGTGATATCGTGTATGGTGATCATCATGAAATAGGGAAAACATTTTTTAGCAAAATTAGAATATTTGTACAGGTATGTTTTGGGGTTTTTTTTTTTTGTTTTTTTTTTTACATTTGAGATGATATTTGTATCACATTCTCGCAAATTTAACTTACAATGATTTAAGTGTTCCAGTCATCTGATTAGACAATCACTAAAATTGATTTTAAATTTTGTTTTGTTATCCAATCAGATAACTGGATTTCTTAAAATTGGGATTTTATCTTACTTATGTCTTCGAGAATAAGGTCCCGGTATGCAAAGTCGTTGTGGGTCGCTTATTGAAGGTGATTGCTTGATAAAGATGGTCGCTTTAGCAGGATTCTTGTATAATTTTCATATTGATCAAGTTTAGGATTTTGAATTTTATGTTAATCCTGCCTTTAAAGGGATTGTAAAGAGGTGTCTAAACTCTGTATGTGTATCGGGGACACTGATAGCATCAAGTTACGTTATAAAACGCGTTAGTTTTAGTGGAATTGCAAGAGCCTCATACGTCTGAATGGAAATTGGAATGGAGCAAATTGAAGCAATCAGTGTCCCCGATACGCATACAAAGTGTAGAAAACCTCTTTAAAATCCCTTTAAGGCATTAGATTTTATAGACTATATTTTGTAATGTTCTTGAATGTAATTTTTTATGTTCAGGAATTTTTTGTTTCAGAACATGACAGTAAGTCGAAACGACTTCAGTTTCACAACCACAGTATATGATGCTCCTGTGCTCTACGGAAATGCACGTGCATGTTCCGTTTCTTATCTGACCACCTGTCCACTGAGAGGAAGAGCAATGTTAAATATATCATTAACGGGTCTGATTTTTAGCTCCACGGTAAGTATTCAATTTTACAATTTTTATGTCTTGGATTGTATTGAAAAAGTATTTTTGTGTTAAATAAACGACTCTACGGCTTTAGCTGACTTGCATTTTTGCAATCGGCAATCCTCGGCCGTTTCCGTAAACCATAATCTGGCTAGCGTAACTTTCACAGAGACCGTTTGGTATTTTTGCCGTTGGTGCTTCTAAAAATGTATGTCCTAATCAGGAAATTATTCTTGTAGACTGATTGGAAAAAGAGTGGGTATGCACCAGTGTGGAGAGTGGTTACTCGGACTGATCATGAGATATATGTCACTGGAGACGGACTGTGTGGAGGGAGCGTACCGAGTGGTCCAATCAAATTTGAATTTGACTCCACATACAGTATGTAAAAATTCTATTTTATTCCGGTTCCGTTGTATCGTTTTGGACACACATTTCAATCGTAAAAATGAAATGAATGGAGTTTTACGTCCTACTTTTCTGCACGTATATGGGCTAATTGAGGACGGTCAAACGCCATGCAGTGTCACATTTCAAGCGTTCTATCGTTTTATTTGTTAAACCGGTCATCAAAATATATATTTTAGGAGAATATTAGCAAAATATGAAAGAAATGACAATTTCAGACATCAAAGTCCAAATCTAGGTAAAGAATACGCATGCAAATACGCGAAGATGAGAAGGGGAAATCCATTCGCCAATCCTTTGCAGGTTCCGTAAACCATTGAAGAGCGTTAGCCTATCTCTCAACATACCGTTTGGGGGAAACCGTTACAAGCAAAAATGTAATGCACATTCGTATATTATCATACGCATAAGAAAGTTTACATGGTCTTAGTTTATTTATCTTGTCTCTGTTTTTCATAGAATTACTTCCCCTGTTTTTAAAGGAGATCTACATAACCGAAGCTTGCTCACTGAGCAGAACAATACCGGAATAGATTGCGCTAACACATTTATATAATATGATTTAAGATAATACCTTGCTAAATTTCCCTCATTGCACATTACACGATGTTTGTCCGTATTCGTTAGTTGAAACAGACGCAGAAAAGTATGACGAAAAACTCCATCTAATTTTATTCTGTTTGTGATTTCAGGTCCACCATTGGCATCAGCAACCAAACCAACTTGTGATATTCATGAAATAGAAAATCTGGATAAGTAGTTTTATATGTAGGCCTATATGAGGTTCTATAGCACAGTGGTTAGCGCATCGTTCTTTACAAACATGAATGTTGGTCGTTATGTTTCAGAGTTCGGTTCTCGATCAGGGTGTGAATGTTCGATGACCTTGAATAAGTCATCTTCACTCATAATTCCAGTCCACCCAGCTGTAAATGGGTACGGATAATCCGGGAAAGATCAAGAGGTTTGGCCAAGGACCAGCTGGGAGAAAGGATCCGCACGGAACCTAAGTTGTTATCCTTGTAAAATATAGATGTTTCTTTCTTTTTTTCTAAGTGTTAGTAATTTGGGTAGTAAGGTAATTAAGCCATGGTTTAATGATAAAGGAAGAGAGAGATATCAAACCAACTCTCGAAAAAACTGACTGTTGCAATCAAAAATTGTCTTACTTTGAAGGGGATTCGAACCAAGGAAACTCTATCAATGTCGTTACAATCAATGATGTAGATATAATACTCCACTCGACAAGAAGATTCAATTGTTTTGGTATATTTTTTGTTGTTCATTCGGTGTGGAATTTTTATGTGAAAAGGTTTCAATTCATTTCATGTGACAAACTTTATGAATGTTTAAAGAATATGTAATAATTGTACAATAAATATTGACCAAATGATATTTTCATTCTTATTCCCAAGTCAATTTGATTTTATTTTTTATTTTTACTGAACATAAATCATGATTTAATGAACAATATTTATGAACTAAAATACCTGTAACATGATCTCATAAACAGTAATCATGTTCTAATGAACAGTAATTATTTTCTAATTAACAGTAATCATGATTTTATGAACAGTAATCTTGATCTAATGAACAGTAATCATGATCTAATGAACAGTTTTCATGTTCTAATGAACAGTAATCATAATCTAATGAACAGTAATCATGATCTAATGAACAGTAATCATGATCTAATGAACAGTTTTCATGTTCTAATGAACAGTAATCATGATCTAATGAACAATAATCATGATTTAATGAACAATAATCATGATTTAATTAACAGTAATCATGATCTAATGAACAGTAATCATGATATTATGAACAGTAATCATGATCTAAAGAACAGTAATCATGATATTATGAACAGTAATCATGATCTAATGAACAGTAATCATGATCTAATGAACAGTAATCATGATCTAATGAACAGTTATCATGGTCTAAAGAACAGTAATCATGATATTATCAACAGTCATCATGATATTATGAACAGTAATCATGATCTAATGAACAGTAATCATGATATTATGAACAGTAATCATGATTTTATGAACAGTAATCATGATATAATGAACAGTAATCATGATCTATTGAAAAATAATCATGATTTATTGAACAGTTTTCATGATATAATGAAAAGTAATCATGACCTTATGAACAGTAATCATGATCTAATGAACAGTAATCAGGATTTCATGAACAGTAATCATGATCTAAAAAACAGTAATCGTGATTTAATGAACATTAATCATAATCTAATGAACAGTAATCACGATCTAATGAACAGTAATCACGATCTAATGAACAGTAATCATGATTTAATGAACAGTAATCATGATCTTATGAACAGTAATCATGTTCTAATGAACAGTAATCATTATCTAATGCACAGTTTTCATGATATAATGAACAGTAATCATGATCTAATGAACAGTAATCATGATTTAATTAAAAGTAATCATGATCTAATGAACAGTAATCATGATTTTATGAACACTAATCATGATATAATGAACAGTAATCATGATCTAATGAACAGTAATCATGATATAATGAACAGTAATCATAATCTAATGAACAGTAAGAATGATATAATGAACAGTAATCATGATCTAATGATCGCAAATTATGATATAATGAACAGAAATCATAATATAGTGAACAGTAATCATTAATCATGATCAAATGAACAGTAACCCTTATCTAATAAACATAAATCATGATCTTTTGAACTGTAATCATAACCTAATGAACAATTGTCATGATCTTCTGAACGCTATAGTGAAAAAATAATGTGATCATGATCTAATGAACATAAATAGTGATCTTATGAACAATAATCATAAGATAATGAACGGTAATCAAAATTGTAAAGAGATAGTAAAGCGGTGTTCTAAATTTTTGATGTGTATCGGGGACACTGATAGAATCAATTTGCGCCATTTAAATTTCCATTCCGATGTCTGTGGCTCTTGCAATTCTACTAAAACTTTCACGTTTTATGACGTCACTTTCACTGATCTACCGGAAGTTAATATTGATATCTATGCAGATTAGTGACGGTGACGTCATGAAACGCGTTAGTTTTAGTGGAATTGCAAGAACCATAGACGTCAGAATGGAAATTGGAATTGCGCAAATTGATGCTATCAGTGTCCATGTTACACATACAAAGTTTAGAAAATTACCGTTACAAGGTACATTGAACCTACTGATGGTGAATATCCCCCTTAATAAGACATAATTCAAGTTATAACTTATAACTAAAGATTACAATACTTAAATTAATTATTCATTTTGATGGCCACTTTCACAAATTGAGTCATAAACACAATTACTTGGATATTTCCAATAGATTGAACAAATTATCATTTTTAAAGGAATATTACCTCTTAGAATGAACGTGTTATACATATTCTAAAAGAGTTTATTCATCAATGTATATACTATGTACTTATAACTATTTTATGGATAATTACTTAGTTTTAGGGATTAATATAATTTGTTTGTTATGATAAATTTAAGAATGTAAATAGTATCATCATTCTAAGAGGTAATATCCCTTTAATAGAATCACTAATTGCGAGATAATATCTTATGAAACTGGTATTACTTTTAATGCGACTTCTTAAATACATCCACTTAAAAATATTTCATGGAAACCCACTTAGTTTTAAGGATTAATCGGATTATATAGGAGTTTAGTTAAAAGTTTGGGAATATAAATCGTATAATCATTGTAAAAGGTAATATCCCTTTAATAGAATCATCGACTAATTGCGAGCCAATGAACTCGAATTCCTCAAGACATGGTAAACATACGTACCAAACGGCCTGCTGTGAAAGTTCCTATGTGAAAAACAAGATACATGTCTCGCGGAATTAGTTTGGAATGATCTACAGCTTTACGAATACAGTTGAGGATTGAATAAAACTTGGAGGTGCCAAGGGAATAATTAGAAATAGTTGCGAAATGCCTGTTTTGCTTCATGACTTCTGTTAACAGGTGACTGATCACCCACAGAATGACAACGTTTGTAACTCATCCATATATCGCGTCTGAGGAACTGGGTATGACATCCGAATATCATGTCTGAGAAACTTGGTATTCCATCTACGTAACAAGGCTTAGGAACTGGGTATCACACCCAAATCACGTCTGAGGAACTGGGTATCACACAAAAATATCACGTCTGAGGATTAGCGTATCACTTTCGTATATCTTATCTCAGGAACTTGGTAACACATCCTAATATCACGTCTGAGGAACTGGATATCACATCCTAATATCACGTCTGTGAAACTAAGTATCACATTCGAATAAAACGTCTGAGGAACTTGATTTCCCATCCACAGATCACGTCTGAGGAACTGGATAGCACATCCGTATATCATATCTCAGGAACTTGGTAATATATCCAAGGATCGCTTCTAAGGAACTGGGTATCACATTCGAATATCACATCTCAGGTTTTGAGTGGGGTTTGTTTGGTCAATAACTCAATATCATGTGGACTAATTTCGTATTGTATATGACAAATTGGTCGTTATTATTGGACGGGGAACAGCAGACCAATTTATACACGTGTGCCAACTCGGCGAATAATAACAACTCCGAATCATTTTTTTACAACAAAGATTCCAAAGTTTGTATAATGAATAATGTCAAGATCCATACGACAACTAACTTGGTGGCACGGAAAGGATTCATTTATTATGTTCTTCACGGTACGTACTTCTTACATCTTAGACAAACCTTTGAACATTTCTTGGTGGAGCGGGTATAGGGGGAAAATTGGATGTCGGCGTGTGTATTGTCTGTTTTTGTCTAATCATATTGAAAACACCAAGGTAAGTGCGATTGAACATGTTTCCAGAAAAGTTTGTTTGAACATAATTCAAGGTAAGTCTTATTGAACATGATTCAAAGTAAATTTGATTAAACAAGATACAAAGTTAAAGTAAGTTAAATTAAACATGATCTAAGGTAAGTTTTTTTGAAAACGATTTACGGTAACTTTTATTTAACATGATTTAAGGTAACTTTTATTTAACATGATTTACGGTAACTTTTATCTAACATGATTTTCTGTAAGTTTTATCTAACATGATTTGGGGTAAGTTTGATTTAACATGATTTACGGTAACTTTTATTTAACATGATTTACGGTAACTTTTATTTAACATGATTTACGGTAACTTTTATCTAACATGATTTGGGGTATGTTTGATTTAACATGATTTACGGTAACTTTTATTTAACATGATTTACGGTAACTTTTATTTAACATGATTTACGGTAACTTTTATTTAACATGATTTTCGGTAAGTTTTATTTAACATGATTTACGGTAACTTTTATTTAACATGATTTACGGTAACTTTTATTTAACATGATTTTCGGTAAGTTTTATTTAACATGATTTACGGTAACTTTTATTTAACATGATTTACGGTAAGTTTTATTTAACATGTTCTACGGTAACTTTTATTTAACATGATTTACGGTAACTTTTATCTAACATGATTTACGGTAACTTTTATTTAACATGATATACGGTAACGTTTATTTAACATGATCTTATTTAAAATGATTTACGGTAACTTTTATCTAACATGATTTACGGTAACTTTTATCTAACATGATTTACGGTAACTTTTATCTAACATGATTTACGGTAACTTTTATTTAACATGATTTACGGTAACGTTTATTTAACATGATCTTATTTAAAATGATTTACGGTAACTTTTATTTAACATGATTTACGGTAACTTGTATTTAACATGATTTACGGTAACGTTTATTTAACATGATCTTATTTAAAATGATTTACGGTAACTTTTATTTAACATGATTTACGGTAACTTGTATTTAACATGATTTACGGTAACGTTTATTTAACATGATCTACGGTAACTTGTATTTAACATGATTTACGGTAACGTTTATTTAACATGATCTACGGTAAGTTTTATTTAAAATGATTTACGGTAAGTTTGATTGAACTTGATTCAAGGTAAGTTTGATTGAACATGATTTAAGATAAGTTAGATTGAGTATGATTCAAGGTAATTAGATTGAACATGGTTCAAGGTAAGTTCTATACAACATAATTGAATATGAGTTTTATTGAACATGATTAAAAGTAAGTTCGATTGAATATAATTCAATATGAGTTTTATTGAACATGATTTGAGGTAAGTTTTGTTGAACATGATTCAAGGTAAGTTCGGTTGAACATGATTCAAAGTAAGTTCGATTGTACATGATCCAATGGATGTTTGATTTAACATAATCCAATGTAAGTTCTTTTGATCATGATTTTAAGTAAAACCATACAATTATCCAAAGAAAAATAAACGAAAAGATATAGTGGTATAAACGTTTTATTTATGTGATTGAACTTGAGTTTTCTAGAGCATTTTTAAGAAAGACATGCGGTCTGTATAAGATTAAAAATTGCAGAGTAACGTGTTGCTAAGAATTGGATTCTACCAGATAAACACGCGCAAATTAGGCGTCTGTCTCCCTTTAATGTGTATTTGATTTTTGAAGGTCCGAAATGTGGTCCCCCACCAGTGATATCGAATGCAGTCCTAGACGAGGTGGTGTATATAAGTGGCGATGTTTACACAGCTAACTACTCTTGTAAGACTGGTTTTTATTCCTTGGTGAAAACTTTAACATGTTCTGGTGATACGTGGTCTTCGGGTGTTTACTGCAAAGGTAACTGAATTATCCAGGCCCGTAGGAACAGGAGGGGGGGGGGGGGGGGGGCAAGATAAAACAAGAAGTTACTGGTATGTTGTTTGGGGCCAGTAAAATCAAAATTGCTTTATATTGGCAGGAGCAGCGTTGAATTCAGCACCACCACCCTTGAGAATGAGTTTTTGCAAAATTCCCCCCCCCCCCCCCCAATATGAAATTGCTTCCTACGGGCCTGTTATCATTTCCATTGTTCAGCTTATTATTGTTCTCAATAATTCTAACAGACTAAGTGACAATCACGGTTATTGTTTATAACAATACCAAATCTGATATGATCGTTTACGGTTGGTGGTTATAGTTTAATATTTAATGTGAAAAGTCTATTACGAATGTTATCTACTGATATACCAATCGGGGAACGGTTTAATTGAAAGCTATAAGTTCGCCCGAGCCAGTCTCATATGGGTGCACAAAGTGGGGGAGTGGTACTGTTAAGGCGTTAGTGGGGGTACAGGACAAATGTACTCCTCCCTTTCCCCATTTGCACACCCACTTGATTAATAAGAAACGTAAAATATGATTTTTTTATATACATTGTTGTTCTTAAATGTGTCAGAATGCACTAAATCAATTTTCTTTTTCAATATTTATCTAGGGAGTTGTCCCCCCAATGTCTGTTCTCTGTTTGTACCCCTAGTTCTAAAAGACAGGCACCTCCATTGAGTGGGTAAGGATATGCCACTGAGCTGCTCCCCAGTGGCGTATAGCGAGAGGGGGCATGGCATGAAAATGCTTCAATTTTGCGCATTTTTAGTAAAAGTATATAGAAAAATTACACCATGTCGCCCCCAACCCCCCAAATACGCAACTACTACTACCCATTTGTCAGTCCTTAGTCATTTATTATAACTGCATCTATTTCAGCCATAGAATCGTGTTTTGATGTGAAACAATGTAATCCAGGGTATCACCAGGACGGAGAATATTGGTTATACCCCGATGTTTATAACAATCAACGGGTAAAAATATACTGCTATGGAATGGCTGAAGTGGATCCCATGGAATATGTAACGTTAGTGAACGATAACATGATGGAATTCCCCTTAGGGAAGTACGTTAAAGATGGCGACTGTCGGGTAACCACAAGCTCAAGCGTAAAACAAGGAAAAACCAAGTTTAATAAAGTGAGAGTTCTCCCTCAGGTATGTTGTTGTTAGTAAATTCCGTTTGTCAGGAACGCAGTTGGGGTGCCAATTGGGGTATGGCTTTTTTTTAAGAATTTTTTTTGAAATTATTTTTTTATATATATTTGCCTCAGTCTATGTGTCTGTGTCATAATAAAAATCCGTACAAGCAAAACAATTCCGTTAATCAAAAATCTCGTCCAGAGCATGACAAAATCGGGTGCTATACTTATATAGTAGTGGACTTCCCATACGAGAAGTACCATCAGGTGTTTCATAGTGCATTGTTTTTTTCAAATCTGACCCAGACAGTTTCTCCACTATTGATGGTTGGTTGGTAGATGACAAATCAACATTCGCTTCCAGTAGATGCTGATATCACAAACTAGGTAGTTGTTGGTAGATGGCAAGTTAACGTTCGCTTCCAGTGGATGCTGATATCGCAAACTAAGTAGTTATTGGTAGATGACAAGTTAATGTCTGCTTCCAGTTAACTGATATCACAGACTAGGTAGTTGTTGGTAGATGACAAGTTAACGTTCGCTTCAAGCGGATGCTAATATCGCAAACTAGGTAGTTGTTGATAGATGACAAGTTAACGTTCGCTTCCAGTAGATGCTGATATCACAAACTAGGTAGTTGTTGGTAGATGACAAGTTAACTTTTGCTTCCAGTGGATGCTGATATCACAGACTAGGTAGTTGTTGGTAGATGACAAGTTAACGTTCGCTTCCATTGGACGCTGATATCGCAAACTAGGTAGTTGTTGGTAGATGACAAGTTAATGTCTGCTTCCAGTAAACTGATATCACAAACTAGGTAGTTGTTGGTAGTCGTAGTTATTGGTAGATGGACTGATCATTCTGTCCCAGATGTTCACCCCAGTTCCATTAGGACGGCGCAGCCAGCAACATGGTATATTTTTGTAATAGTTTGTACAGTACAGTCATGCACTTTGATTTTTTATTTCCAGACCATGACGATTGAAGGTGGTGATACGAGATTTACAAACCAGCTATATGGGTCAATGAAACTAGAATATGGTACTGCCAGTGCCTGTTCAATATATCTTTCATTATGCCCACAAAGAGGACAGGGAAGAATCGACGTAACATCGACAGGGCTTATTTTTGGAGCGTCGGTATGTAACACTGACATTAAGTTCGTCTACAATTGATCAAAAGGTTAATCCTTAATCAGTACACCCGATGGTACTTCTCGTATGGGAAGTCCACTACTATATAATTATTGCACCCGATTTTGTCATGCTCTGGACGAGATTTTTGATTGATGGAATTGTTTTGCTTTTTATTATTAATTTACTTTTTTGCTGTTTGTTGATCAGTCCCAGACAATACTAGAATGTTCTGATGTCATAGATAAAAATACTGGGTGGAAAGTTTGGGGAGGGTGGCATCAATAATGCATTTATGAGAATTATTTCGACCAAAGAGTGCCTTGTCATCTAACTGTAAAACTTTTGAAAAATAATACATTGGAAAGACTTTTTATAGACTATTTGACTGTAGCTTTATGTCTTCAAATCTATATGTACATTTTTCATATTTCAACTATCCGGAAACGTATTAAACCGCACGATTTTTAATCAAGAACGGAACTGTGCGGATAAACGTGATTCCACTGTATTCCAATTATTTTTTTTTTCAGAACGAATGGTATGCTTGGGGCTGGCACCCAGTACATGCGGTTGTTTCTAGAACAGATCACGTGATTGTTCTAACAGGGGACGGTGGATGTGGCAGTGCTAAACCTAAAGAACCAATAATATTAGAGTTGGATCCAAACTTCAGTGAGATATTTTATATTACACTAATTATGAGCCCCCTCCCGAAGAATTTGATTGCACGAATGATGATATGTGAAAAACAAAAATCGATCAGATGAAAATCAGAATAGGTAGTCCCGACTGCAAACTTCAATCTCGTATCTATCTTTCAGAATGCACAAAGTCGATGCCATTTTTTTTAATTTTGGACCTTCTGTTGGCGCTTTGAGATATCTTGGACTCTCCAGACCATCCTAGTTGCCCTAAGGTTGACCAGCTGTATTATATGTTTTAACATGTTTAATGGATCATTTCAGGGCCGCCTTTAAATTCGGCGACCAATCCAGTATGTAGTTAATGAAACTGTTGGACAAGAAATAAATCGGGTGAAGCAAAACAGTAAACAGACAGTTCTGTGATTTTATATTTCGTTTGTACAAGAAATAATAAAGTTATGATTAATAAATCAATATAACATATTGTGTTCATATCCATCAAATTACCCACCCTCTCTCCTCTACTTGTACTCCCTCTAAATGCTAAGTTCAAAGTCCTTAATTTTCGACAAGGGATATTTTTCATTGTCTCCTTGATCCTTTTTTCAATAGATTTTAAATTTTAAGTAACAGTATCACGTAGAAATTGTATTTTGAAACAGGTCAAATAAACAGTAGCCTGCATCGGATTAAAAGCAAACAATGACATGGCAGTGACAATATTACCTGATGGTTGTTTGAAACTGATGGGCGTGGCTAACCGGGGTTTTATAGTGGTCGGTGGCGGCCATATTTCTTCAACAAGTATGGCGACTGCTTGTAGTTAACATGGCGGCCAATGGCGGATTGCTAGTGTAATTACAGCATGATAGCTTTAAGTATAGATATCATATTATAATTAAAAGATATCTATGGCTTTAAGCTTGTCCAGTTTACGAAAAGGTCTAAAACATGCCATTTATGCTATGTACGATATGACCCGTCTCATCATTCTTGTATTATTGTTAGGTACGATATGACTCGTCACATCATACCCGTGATGTTTACCCGTTATATTTATTTTTATGTTCCGGCTTTTTCATTGCGATATTATTTAACTGTAACCAAAGAGCTAGCTCTATGCCATTTATTTGAGACTATTTACAAAAAAAATACAGTTATTGATGAAGTGCCAATCTGAATCTGCCTTTGGAATCTACAACAAACACAGTCTCAGTCACACTGACACGATTGATACCGACAGAAATTAAAATGGGGAATTACCCCAATAAAATCAAAGGAACGGTAAGTTGAAAAATAGAATCGTACGTGAGAGTGGTTGCAATGTAGCTGATAATATGTGATGAGCAGGTATAGATGCAAATAAAACTTGAACTTGTCGTTTTTCAGCTTGCTCAGTGGTTTATAATTAGTAGCTTTGATCTTTTCCAGATTTCAACTTGTTAGATCATATTTCAGTAAGCTTCTATGCTTGGTTTTTTTTGGGGGGGGGGGGGGGGGGGCATCGGTATGCGGTATGTAACTCTTTTATTAGACAGGGCTTGTTTTGGGGAGCATTGGTATGTAGCACTGTTTTGTGAGACAGGGCTTTTTGGGGGGGGGGGGGGGATATTATATTTTTTTGGCTATTTTAGTATGTTTTGCACAAAGGGTAGTCCATGAAGAGAAACATTGTTAGTAATATTTTTCAGGGAGAGAATAGCAACAGTGCAGAGGATTTAGAGATAATGATGGATCTGCCCGATGAGATAATTCAACTTGTAATTTCTTATCTACCAGAAAAACAGACAATAAAAACCATCAGACTAGTCTCCAAGAGATTTAATACATTGGTGAATGAAAATCACTTCTGGAGACTAAAATGTATTAATTCAGGAGTAGGGCTGACTGAAATAATAGATGGAAAAGATTATCTAAACTTATATTTAACGGCTAAGCATGGTGGCAATTTAATTCTGAATCCTAATGCTTCAGGTGAGAAAATAAAAGCTTAAAGCTTAGTTGTTGGTAGATGTCAAGTTAACGTTCACTTCCAGCAGCAGCTGATATCGCAAACTAGGTAGTTGTTGGTAGATGACAAGTTAATGTTCACTTCCAGCAGCAGCTGATATCACAAACTAGGTAGTTGTTGGTAGATGACAAGTTAACATTCGCTTCCAGCAGCAGCTGATATCGCAAACTAGGTAGATTGTTTGGTAATTTGAGAATTCGTAAGATCTGGTCGGGTTGAATGACATGGCAGTGAAACTCGGCCCTGAGTAGTGTGGCGTGAGTTACTCGGTCTTCTTCATTCTTCCAAACTCATTGTGATCATGGTTATTCTTCTTGATGGTGGTAGTTGAATGGTAATTGTTGGTTTGGTCCTTGTCATGTGGGCTAATCATATTTTTATACTGATAATTTTAGAGCAGTTTTCACACTGGACTATAATATCAAATGGTGGTAATAAATTTATTATTGAAGACACCCCAGTGGGTTCACAACCTTTCCCTACTGATCTCTTAAAAAATAGTAAGTCTTTTACTTTAAACTTGGGCTGAATGTTATATACCAGGGGCCTGTTTCTCAAAAAGTCTTACGATTAGAATTTGTCGTAAGTGTGGAATTAATCATTGCAAAATGCAGAACTTACGACAAAATCGATCTTAAGTTTTTTTGAGAAACAGGCCCCAGGCCTTCTCAATTAATTTTTGTAAAGAGCCAAATGTATTTTATGAAAAAAATGTAAGAGCCAAAAAGAGCCTAGCTAGAAGAGCGTTTTAGCGGAAGGGGTTAAGGGCTAAGCATGTCGCCATTTGAAAAGGCCTGTTATACACATTGGTATATTTAGTAGGTGTTACTCGTTTCTTCCTCTTCTTGGCCCAAATAATACGAAAAATAAGTTACCGGTACTCTATCTTTATTTGCAATTGAACATTTTCATGTCTATGTTCCTACCCCCCACCCTTGATAAATATCTTTGCTACACCACAGGACAGTACCTTCCCATCAGTCATAGTTCATCTTCACTCGTAATTTCAGTCAACCCAACTGTTAATGAGTATGGAAGGCTAAGGACCATCTGGGAGAAAGGATCCTCATGAAAACCTTAGTTGTTATCCTTGTAAAATATAGATATTTTTCTTTCTTTTCAGCTAAAGGCACCGTAAAAACATGGGTGACATCTTATGGTAATTGTTCAAAATATCAAATGGTTGATCTTCGTCCGAAAATTGAACCCTATTTCTACAACAAATCAAAACCTAAAATCTGCATTTCAGAATGGTTTGTATCAATTTGATACCTTTTGGGTGTTGGTGGTAGGACAAACTTTATAAGAATAAGGCTCCAGATTTTTTCTCTATATTTCTATACATATTTATTTTATTTTTTACATTAACTGAACAGAGAATATAGAAAACTGTATATTTGTACGTATACAAGTCTATTCTCTGTATATTTGTAGGTATACAAGTCTATTGTCTGTATATTTGTAGGTATACAAGTCTATTTTCTGTATATTTGTAGGTATACAAGTCTATTTTCTGTATATTTGTAGGTTTACAAGTCTATTGTCTGTATATTTGTAGGTATACAAGTCTATTGTCTGTATATTTGTAGGTTTACAAGTCTATTGTCTGTATATTTGTAGGTTTACAAGTCTATTGTCTGTATATTTGTAGGTATACAAGTCTATTTTCTGTATATTTGTAGGTATACAAGTCTATTTTCTGTATATTTGTACGTATACAAGTCTAGTTTCTGTATATTTGTAGGTATACAAGTTTATTTTCTGTATATTTGTAGGTATACAAGTCTATTTTCTGTATATTTGTAGGTATACAAGTTTCTGTATATTTGTAGGTATACAAGTCTATTTTCTGTATATTTGTAGTCTATTTTCTGTATATTTGTAGGTATACAAGTCTATTTTCTGTATATTTGTACGTATACAAGTCTAGTTTCTGTATATTTGTACGTATACAAGTCTATTTTCTGTATATTTGTAGTTTAACAAGTCTATTTTCTGTATATTTGTACGTATACAAGTCTATTTTCTGTATATTTGTACGTATACAAGTCTATTTTCTGTATATTTGTAGGTATACAAGTCTATTTTCTGTATATTTGTAGGTATACAAGTCTATTTTCTGTATATTTGTACGTATACAAGTCTATTTTCTGTATATTTGTACGTATCTATTTTCTGTATATTTGTAGGTATACAAGTCTATTTTCTGTATATTTATAGGTATACAAGTCTATTTTCTGTATATTTGTAGGTAAACAGGTCTATTTTTTTTGTATATTTGTAGGTATACAAGTCTATTTTCTGTATATTTATAGGTATACAAGTCTATTTTCTGTATATTTGTAGGTAAACAGGTCTATTTTTTTTGTATATTTATAGGTATACAAGTCTATTTTCTGTATATTTGTAGGTATAAAAGTCTATTTTCTGTATATTTGTAGGTATCTATTTTCTGTATATTTGTAGGTATCTATTTTCTGTATATTTGTAGGTATACAAGTCTATTTTTTGTATATTCATAGGTATACAAGTCTATTTTTTTTTTGTATATTTATAGGTATACAAGTCTATTTTCTGTATATTTGAAGGTATACAAGTCTATTCTCTGTATATTTGTAGGTATACAAGTCTATTGTCTGTATATTTGTAGATATCTATTTTCTGTATATTTGTAGGTATACAAGTCTATTCTCTGTATATTTGTAGGTATACAAGTCTATTGTCTGTATATTTGTAGATATCTATTTTCTGTATATTTGTAGGTATACAAGTCTATTTTCTGTATATTTGTAGGTATACAAGTCTATTTTCTGTACATTTGTAGGTATACAAGTCTATTGTCTGTATATTTGTAGGTATACAAGTCTATTTTCTGTATATTTGTAGGTATACAAGTCTATTTTCTGTATATTTGTAGGTATATAAGTCTGTTTTCTGTATATTTGTAGGTATACAAGTCTATTTTCTGTATATTTGTAGGTATACAAGTCTATTTTCTGTATATTTGTAGGTATACAAGTCTATTTTCTGTATATTTGTAGGTTTCTGTATATTTGTAGGTATACAAGTCTATTTTCTGTATATTTATAGGTATACAAGTCTATTTTCTGTATATTTGTAGGTATACAAGTCTGTTTTCTGTATATTTGTAGGTATACAAGCCGGTTTGACTGTGGTTGTAGATTTATTATCACTGTAGAATTATTAAATAAATCACAAGAATTACTAGATACCTTTCAGTTTTCTGATGAATTACCACCTGGTCATGAATGGAAACAGGTACGTTTGTCATATATAATCCTTATTCATGAATCAGCCATCTTGGATCCATATCGAGGCTCATAACGAACTAGCAAACTTGTGAGTAATATTTGTATAAAAGTGAGAGGGTGTTTTAAAGATTAAACATGGTCCTTCACATTGTGAGACATAACCAGATCTATTTATTTTCAATCAGTTAAGATGCAAGAAGGTGTTTGTCAATCTAATTATTATTATATTTTTGTCCTGGGGCCTTATTCTGGAAAACTTAACCTAGATCAAATCCAGATTTTAAGAAATACAGCAATTTGATTGGATTATAGGACTACATTTACAATCGATTTTAGCGATTGACCAATCAGGGGCCCTATTCTTGAAAACTTAACTTAAATAAAATCCAGATTTTAAGAAATACAGCCATCTGATTGGATAATAAAACTTAATTTAAAACTGATTTTAGTAACTAACCAATCAGATTACTAAAATCATGTTAATTTTTTCGAGAATAAGGCCCCTGATAACAAGAGCACTAAAAATATCTTAAGTTAAGTTTTTTTTCGAGAATAAGGCCCGTTTAAGGTTTCGGCTAATATTTGTGTAGATTACGCTCACGTTTTATTCTGTCATTTTTCTAAAAACATATCTATCTACATACATATTTTTGAAAAAGGCCGTTATTCTCAAGGGCGTGGATTTGTCAAAACCAGCCAGCATGAGTCGTAGAGTCCAAGTACATTGGGAAGCGCTGCAACCACAAGCCCAAACATAAGGTCCTCACCCTAGAGAAAAAAAATAGAAAATGGCGTCAATTTCGTGCATTCGGACAGATATTTCCAGGTTTCGAGTTGATAATAGGGACTTCCTACTATGATTTTCATGTGATCGCTTTTGAGTCTTCAAAAAATTTATTTTACTAATCAAATTATGATTTTCGTCCCCCCCCCCCTAAATCCACGACCTTGGTTATTCCACGTTATTAAACAGGGCAAATATATAGTTTTAATCGTTTCCACCTCTTTTTTGGGGAATGTGTGATATATTCAATTCAAGTAATAATTTATGTTTTTTTTTTACAATTGACAGGTGAAGCATACTTTCCAAAAACATTATCCAAAGTTACGTTACATAAAATATACCCATGATGGATGTGACAGTAATTTCTGGGCCGGTCATTACGGTGCAAAATTCACGGCATCTACTGTTCAACTGGTATTTTCTTAACCCTTAACTGGTGTGAGTAGAATTAAAGGGATTGTAAAGAGGTTTTCCAAACTTTGAAATGTGTATCGGTGACACTGATAGCATCAATTTGTGCCATTCCAATTTCCATTCTTCTGGTGAAGAAATAAGCTATTTATAGCAAGTGCCACCATTTCGCAAATCAGAACAAGGTTTACAAGAACGTTTCGTATTACGTCATAATTTGGACTGTCGTGTCATTTTACTTTCTGTTTCTTCTTCCCACAATGCATATCAATGCATAGAGTCGCGATCTTGAAGGTAGTTTGTGATTGGCTGAAATCGACTTTACCAGAAGACGCTCGTCTTATAAACCTATTACACTGAGTTGAAAATTAGAAAATTACCGAAATAATGAGTTGCACTGCAATATTAAAAACAAAATCAAATCAAATTTTTTGTAAAAATCTTTTGTGCAATCTCTGGAAGAAACAATAATTTTTAACAGTCTATGGAACCAAAGAAACTAACTTCTATGGCAAGATCAATTTGAAACTTGAACATTTTGAATTGTTATGGAATGTTTACGAAATTTGAATCAAAATTAAACTTTAATAAGCCAAAACTGGAATTCAGTGTGATAAACTTTCAATCGGAATTGAACCCTGGTATTGTCTCTGAGGCATATATCATGATTGTAGTATGTGCCCAGTAGAACTATTGCTAGTAAGGAAATGGTAACAATAAAGATAACATGGTATCAGCAAATGAACTGTTTATATGAGGAAGTACATTAACAAAATATATTTACTGTTAAAATAGTGCTCAATACATTCAAAGTAGAGGTGAAGAAATATTTCCATATGAGGATGTATATCAATTACAAATGAGGAAGTTTTATATTGAAAAGTGGTATCAGATTTATTATTATTTCATATTTAATCCTTTTGTGACATTTAGGGGTAGAGATCACATTAAATAACGGAACACAATTTTATAATATACCGGTACTACTCCTTAGTTTTATTACACACAATGTTTCAACAATCTACATTGTCATCTTCACCAAACGTTGTGTGTAATAAAACTAAGGAGTAGTATACCATAAAATTGTGTTGTTATTTAAAATCTCATATTTGTGTTATTGTTGATGCGTTCAGTTGTATTTACATGTAAATTGATGTATGTTATGTGAATTGTTTTGATGGACATTCAATATTTATGTATGTAGTTTTAAAACTTTGATGAATTAGACTAACGTAAAATTGAAGAGGCTTCCTACAAAGCCTGATAAATATGCAAAAGATCTTGTTTCCAGTCCTCTGTAAAAATGGTTGATTTTGATCCAGATGAATTGGGGAATGTCATTTGGAAAATCAAAACTTTCCAGCATGTTGTTGACCGTAGTTGACACCATTAATTATTATTATTTGAAGGAAAAAAAATAACATCAAGATAGAATATAAATTATGTTCATTTATTTAGAATTTTTAACAAATGATATCACAGTTATTTTTAATAACAAAAATAATAAACAAGGAAAATTGAGATAAAATCCATATTCTCAAAATTTCTACAAATCTCAACATGGCATAAAACAAAGGCAGTTTCTGCTTCTCAAAAATTAGATTCAAACTGATCTGCTTCTTTTTGCTTCTGATGGATTAAATCTATCATTCTTATCTCTTGATTGATACTGTCATTCTCAACCACTGATTGACACTGTTATTCTCAACAGATTGACACTGTCATTCTCAACAACTGATTGACAGTATCATTCTCATTTACTGATTGACACTGTCATTCTCAACCACGGATTGACACTGTCATTCTCAACCACTGATTGACACTGTCATTCTCAACATCTGATTGACACTGTCATTCTCAACTACTGATTGACACTCATTCTCAACTACTGATTGACACTGTCATTCTCAACAACTGATTGACACTGTCATTCTCATTTATTGATTGACACTGTCTTTCTCAACCACTGATTGACACTGTCATTCTCAACCACTGATTGACACTGTCATTCTCAACATCTGATTGACACTGTCATTCTCAACAACTGATTGACACTGTCATTTATTGATTGACACTGTCTTTCTCAACCACTGATTGACACTGTCATTCTCAACCACTGATTGACACTGTCATTCTCAACATCTGATTGACACTGTCATTCTCAACATCTGATGGATACTGTCATTCCCATCCACTGTTTGCCAGTATCATTCTCAACTACTGATTGACACTGTCATTCTCATTCACTGATTGACACTGTCATTCTCATTCACTGATTGACACTGTCATTCTCAACTGATTGACACTGTCATTCTCAACTGATTGACACTGTCATTCTCAACAACTGATTGACAGTATCATTCTCAACAACTGATTGACACTGTCATTCTCAACCACTCATGGACACTGTCATTCTGAACCACGGATTGACACTGTCATTCTCAACCACTGATTGACACTGTCATTCTCAACATCTGATTGACACTGTCATTCTCAACTACTGATTGACACTCATTCTCAACCACTGATTGACACTCATTCTCAACTACTGATTGACACTGTCATTCTCATCCACTGATTGACACTGTCATTCTCATTCACTGATTGACACTGTCATTCTCATTCACTGATTGACACTGTCATTCTCTTGTTCACTGATTAATGTTATTGTTCACTGATTGACACTGTCATTCTCATTCACTGATTGACACTGTCATTCTCAACCAACCACTGATTGACACTGCCATTCTCAACCACTGATTGACACTGCCATTCTCAACCACTGATTGACACTGTCATTCTCATGCACTGTATTGGAGTATTTGACTAGATATTCCTAAAATATTTTCAAATTTCCACTGGTTCTAAATGATCTGCCATGTGACTTTCAAATTTCTGTAAAAATAAAACATTCCATCATGTAAAATGAAATTATAATCATTCAGCAACACGAATCATTTGATCATTTAATAACGTGTTTTCTATATCTTAGTTGAGATGGATATTTGCATCCATATTTTATGTTTTATGTTTTAAGTTTCAAACATGAAATTGCCTTGAATCTTTCTGCTTATATCCTGGGTTTCCAACTTGGGGGACATATGCCAGACCAGGGACATTTTACATTTTCCAGGGGACACAAACTGAGTTATTGGTCTGAATCTATTTTTAATATTGTATATTCTCTGGATGAATATGCAATGTCCACTGCCAGCAAATGCTGTGACTTTATCATGCTTCAAAATTGCATTTTTCGATGTCTCCAGCGGACAATTCAAAGGACATGGTCATTTCCTCGTGCATAATCATGGAAACTTGAGATAACCAGTTGAAAACCTGGGGCATATATTGTAAACTAAACCACCAATGAATTTGACAAACTAAGCTTTCAAAACGGACTAACCTTTGAATCTTTTTGAGTATAAAACCACTGTTTACAACCCCTCCAAGTACATTTTGTCATAAAACTATTCTGTACAGTATGATCATTTAATAAATGATATAAAAGATGATCTCGAATTCCAAATACATGTTTACAGCTGTCACTCTGAAATATAATAGTTACTTCTTTAAAACACAAATATCATACAAATAAAAAACTGTACAATCAAATCAAAATCGCATCCAAAATCATGGCAAAATATAGAGCAATAGTTATAGTAGTGGACTACTCCAAAGACAAGTACCTCCAGGTTTTTTGAAAAGAGTAAGCATGGTCTGCCTCGAGCGCGACACCCTCCACTACCATATTGGTCAACATTATGGGATACAATCAGATCAATTCATGCCCGAACAAACAAATCAGTCAAGTTGCAAGAGACAGATTTGCCACACCTGTCCACAAGACCGTTATACAAAAATATTTCAATTTATGCACTAATGCTGATTTCCAATGTCTATTTTTGGGGGCAAATGTCAATTATTCCTGACGCATGTCTATTACATGTACCGTAATCATAATCAAGGAAATATAATTTGAAATTCTTGTTAATATGCTTGAGATTTTATATGTGCACAAATGAGTAATAAGTAGGGTACAGTTTCAAAATCCAATGCACTGGATTAAAAATCAGTATAAATTGAAGAACCCAGTACATATGACTATATGGCTTGGGTGCATGCTCAAAGCTATATTCAATAAAGTGACATACCTGACAAGGCCAGACCTGTTTTGAATCTAAAGGTATAATAACGAAATAACCTACCTGACAAGGCCAGACTTGTTTTGAGTCTAAAGGTATAATAACGAAATAACCTACCTGACAAGGCCAGACTTGTTTTGAGTCTAAAGGTATAATAACGAAATAACCTACCTGACAAGGCCAGACTTGTTTTGAGTCTAAATGTATAATAACGAAATAACCTACCTGACAAGGCCAGACTTGTTTTGAGTCTAAAGGTATAATAACGAAATAACCTACCTGACAAGGCCAGACTTGTTTTGAGTCTAAATGTATAATAACAAAATAACCTACCTGACAAGGCCAGACTTGTTTTGAGTCTAAATGTATAATAACGAAATAACCTACCTGACAAGGCCAGACTTGTTTTGAGTCTAAATGTATAATAACGAAATAACCTACCTGACAAGGCCAGACTTGTTTTGAGTCTAAATGTATAATAACGAAATAACCTACCTGACAAGGCCAGACTTGTTTTGAGTCTAAAGGTATAATAAATATCTCTCCATCTCTATTACCAGTATACAGCTGAAAATAATAAATAGACCTCATGAAAATGAAATGGTGGGTCCTACTTATTGCACCTGATTAGGCTAATAAAAACATGCAATGTCATGCAGTTTGCAATGAGGGGAATTTTGTTAGGACTGCAGCATTTGCCTCCTTTTTTAGTTTCTCAGCTGTAGATGGAACTTTAATTACCAAAGTCTGTAACACCCTTAACTTCAGTTTATTATTTACAGTTGGAAATATAGATATCAAGTTAAGTCCTTTTTATACGCCCTCATCTCTCTATGAGGACGTATATTGTCGGCACCCCTGTCCGTCCGTCCGTCCGTCGGTCCGTCCGTCCATCAACATTTGCTCGTAAACACTCTAAAAACTAGAGTTTTTGACGGAATCAAATGAAATTTAATATGTGTCTACATATTCATAAAACGCAGATCAAGTTCGAATTTGAGCTATTTTCGATCGTTAGAAACAGAGTTATTGCCCTTGCTCCAAATCTGTCTGTCCGACCATCAACATTTGCTCGTAAACGCTCTAAAAACTAGAGTTTTTGACGGAATCAAATGAAATTTGAAATGTGTATACATATTCATAAAACGAAGATCAAGTTCGAATTTGAGCTATTTTCGAGCGTTAGAAGCAGAGTTATTGCCCTTGTCCCAAATCTTGAATATGCTCTTACTCTCTTAGTTTTCAACCGATTTTGATGAAACTTAAAATGGATGTTACTGGACCTAAATCGAAAGTGTTGAGAAAGTTTAGTTTACTCCTGATAAAAATTAAAGCTTTTTCAAGATTTAGGCCTCTTACATCAGTTTTGAGGAGGTATTTCCCGTTTAACCTGTATACAGTAAGTGCTTCTATCAACATCAATTGCTTGTAAACGCTCTAAAATCTAGAATTTTTGATGGAATCAAATGAATTTCGGTAAGTATATACATATTCAGAAAACAAAGAATAATTTCGAATTTGAGCTATTTTCGACCGTAAGTAGCAGAGTTATTGCCCTTGCCCCAAAGTCTTGAATATGCTATTACTATCTTAGTTTTCAACCGATTTTGTTGAAACTTAAAAGGGATGTTATTGAACCTAAATCAAAAGGTTTGAGAAAGTTTAGTTTTGATTAAATTTAAGGCTTTTTCGTTAGGCGTATATGGCCGTGGTCCACTATCTTTAAGATTTCAGCTTGTATTTTACTAATAGCAAGTATATCATCTAGGAAAGTACAAAATAATTAACATATCAATTTTATGATGAAATCACAATAAAATTCTTGAAATAGTTTGATTGACAATAAAGAAGACAACTTATGTTTGTTTAAATACAATTTGAACCCATAGAACCAACAAATTAATAAAAAAAAGAGAAATTCTAAAAATAACTGACCTTTCTATCATGAATCACAATAGAGGAGACAACTCTTTGACCTGCACCATAATACATACACTTTAACGATTGATTCTGAAAGAAATTCAATTTCAATTAAAAATGCGACCAAACTTCTACATATATCCCTTTATACAATAAATGTCCCTTTCTTAGAAATCTAGGGTCCAAGTAGGTGCCACAGAATTGATAAGTGTGTATGGGTTAGGGGCCAAAGAGGCTAAGAGCCCCAGGAATTTATGAATCAGCTGATCAAATACACTACGTTAAGTAGGAAAATAAAAAATATCGTATCCTTAGATTACCTGAAAACAATTTCATCAATGTACACTTGTGATTTCTCAAAACTAAAAAAAGGGCCTAAGGGTTTAATCACACTACAGACAGAGCAGTGAAGTGCAGAACAGCGTATCTCTTTGCTGTGCTCTCCATTGTGCTGAGTTGTTCCGCTTGTGATGTAAACAGCTCAGTGTCTGTATATTTAAAACCATCTGTACATTAATGCTGATACTAATCGCTCTGCTCTGCCAGTCGTCTGATCAAACCCCAAAACATATTTTCTTACCTCTACATCATAACAGCGTATTAGTCTATCATAACTTGCTGAATATAAATAATTTCTATCTATACAGACACTAGTAACCATTCCTTTATAATCTTTATAAACATGTTCTAATTCTCCTGTCTAAAACAAACAACCATTATTTTATAGCTGAACAAAGTGGGATTAAAATGTAGAATAACAATGGAGAATAACAATGGAGTAAAACAACATAGGCTCACATGGATCTATTCTACCCACTGGTCCTTAGTCAAACCTTTTGGTATTGATCTTTCCTGAATTATCCCTACCCAACTGGAACAATGATGAAAGATGACTTAAAGAGCAGAAAGAAAATTGGACAAAAACAGCAGCATAAGTCCTCTATATTATTTACCTGAGTGAAGGAGGAATATAAAAACAAATTAATAAAACAATTTGAAAAAAAGATGAAGTTGATTGAGAAAATTATTATTAAAGACATTTTGGGGTAAATTCGCTGTAATTTTACTTACATGTAAATCATGAACCATGACTGTTTTATCACCTGATCCACTGTAAACTTTATTCATGTTGACCTACAATAGTACATACTTTGACAGTTTAATAATGGTGGTGTTCTAGAAATTATTAGTTTCAGGGGCTGAGAGGGGCTACAGGATTGTCAAGGGGGATAAAAGCACCAGGCATGTAAGAACTCAATGATAACAAAATTGATTGGATAATAAAACAAGTTTAAAATTGATTTAAGAGATTGACCAATCAGAAGACAGTAAAATCACCTCAAGTGAAGTTTTCCAGAATAATGCCCCTGCATAAAATAACTTCCACATACCTGTACACTGAAAGCTGTTTTAGAATGGCCTTCTAACACACGAACAGGTAAACCACTAAATGCATCATAGATAGTAATAGTAGCATCTTGTGATGAGACACAGAGTAATTTAAAACCACCTTCTCTAGCTGATGTTATAGAATGAATACATTGATCATCACTTTGATATGTGTCAATCTTCTTATTATTCTATAAATATTAATAATATCAATCAAATAAGCCCCGCAAAATGAAGCCCAAAATAACAACTTGTCATTGCATAAGTAGCAACAAATATATATGAGAATGTATATCAACTATAAATAAGGTAAGAATTTATTTATAAGACTAAGTAAAAACGATTAATTAGCAAAAACGTGAACCCAAAATAACAGTTTGGGGATACATTGGTTTCAGACAATGCATAAGTCATATGTTTTATAACTATCATAAGTGAACCTTAATGACAAAGTAATACAAAGTATTAAATGAAAATATTCCTGAGAGATAATTTCTAGCACAGAATACAATTGCTGATTAAAGGGAGGGGAAGGATAAGCCCTGATATAAATGGAAAACCATAATAATCACCTGTAATGAGATAACTTCTAGCATTCCATTGACTAAACCACCATAAACATGACCATAATCAGAATGTAAACATTTCACTTCTTCCATAACATCTATACTGTACAATACACTAGAATTCTGGAATACAAAATTGACTTTTAAATTCTGAACAGGTCAGTCTGTTCCATGTCACATTCAAACTCTTCCCTTCTATTATACCTACACAAACTCTATTATGAACACATTCTGAACTTCCATTATTTGAAGATTTGAACTTAAAAATGGCTATACAACCCTAATAACTCCAATTTTTAATTATAACATCAATATTTTACACTAAATTTTGAAATTTTGAAACAAAGGACACTTACCTCAACATCATAGGCCATGATATAAAAGGCTACTCCAGCTAAATATAGTCTTGATTGTCCATTAGGTAAAGTTGCTAGAGCCATACAGTTGATTGTATTGTCTTGGGTATCATAATCCATCACCAGCTCTCCTGTCTGAAGCAAGTTCAAAATAGACATTGGGTAGAGATCACACACATCAAAGTACCTATGCATATATTTTATAGCAAATTGTCTGGAGGGCAAATACCACGCTGTGTGCTATGAAGGAAATTTAGCATGCTGTCAATTTTTCTGATAAGGAATTTTGAATGTGCACAGCCAACTTCAGTGGTGATATCTCAAAAATTTATGGCTTATGGAATATGATGCCAATGCAATACCATGGAATTTGTGTGATGGTGACCCCCACACTTGGTTTAATTTTTCTAGGATTATGGTTCTCTCAGTTGTCAAACCAACAAAGAGCTACTTGTATAGCAAAGGGCAATCAGAACTGTTAAAGGTTATTTAAAACTTACTTCTTTTGAAAAGCGTCTTACTCCATACCCTCGATAACACACATACACGTGGTCGTTATCAAACTGTATACCGTTAACAGTTAATCTCGGTCCATCAAATGGTTTATTACTTTTCTTGTTCATGCTAAAAATAAGTCAGTTGTTATAAAATAAAGACTTGAAAATACATCAAATCAGTACCACATAATCTGGAATTATTTAGGAGATTTTCCTGATTTACGAGTATTGTTATCGCTATAGCTTTGCTAAACCATTCATTCAAGTTTCTCAATGCAAGATTTGGCAGATAATGAATAAATGGATCATGAACATGTCCTTAAAATTAAGTATAGATTCAGTTATCTTACCACCAGAAGCCCTGGACAACTGAGTTCAGATTACAAATAACAAGAATACAATATCACCTAAAGCAGCCCTTCTCAAATGGTCCGCAACGCCCTTGAGAATAATATCCTCTTAAGAGTGAACCCTTCCGCTAAAACGCTCGGCCTGCATTGCTAGTTAAGCTCTATTTGGCCCTTATATTTTTTTCATAAAATGCATTTGACCCTTTACAAAAATTGATTGAGAAGTTTTGACCTAAAGAGTCCATTCATTCATATTATTAAAGTTTTTTTTAAAATAATAAATCAACAAAAAACTTTTTACCTTTGATCATTTGAAGGATTTGTGGAAGTTTCAAAAGATTCCAAGTATGCCTCATAACCACTTCCGATTTCCAGGAGATCACTGTCTTCTGACTCAGAATCATCATCAGAAAATTCTACTGGAAAAATCTCACTGTTGGCCGCACCAAACTTGACATTAAGTGGATACAGAGATAAGTTTGATTCAGGCTGAGCTGACTGCTGAGCAGTTGATGCCGAAGTTTTTGAAGAGGTTACTGAAGATGATGGTAGCTGGTTAACTATGGAGTCTGGTTGTGTCTGATCAAGGTGTCCTGCTGAAGATTTTGAAGAGGTTACTGATGATGTTGCTGGTTTTTGAGCATCCACAGATTCTGATTGTGACTGATCAGGATGTTCTTGCAGTGAGGTGCTTTCTGGCACCTGAGACTTTTGATCAGATTCAAAATCAAGTGACTTTGGATGGTATTCCTTTGAATGAGAAGGACTTGAGTCTTTGGACAGAGGGGTTGAGGCTAGAGCTGATGCTGGTGAGCTGGTCTGACTGGACAAAAACTGAGGAGTATTGGACACATGAGCTTGTTGAGATTTGAGTCTTTGTTTGATGTTTGCTAGAGGAACACTATCTTCAGCTGTACTGTCAGAACTGGAGTCAAGATGAAATTTTGATCGAAAATCTTTCACTGGAGACAAACTCGCAGGATTTGATTCCATTTCGCTTGACACTGAAGAATCCACTTGACCAGCATCTCCCTCTTGATCTTCCTCCAACTTTTCCAAAACTATTGAACATGATTTTAACGACCTTTCTGTCTCAACTTCAGAATTTCCAGGCATACAACTTTTAGGAGGAGTATCATTTGATTTTGTCAGTGGAAGCTGTGATATAGAAGTCACGCCTGAGAAGTTGGCAGCTAACTGTTTCAAAAGAGAAGCGCTATCAGGAGAACCTGTAAAAGCTCCAAGATATTTGACAGACCGTCCAGCAATTGCAGGAGACTTTGCACCAGATTTTCGTACCTCAGCATCCGATTCGGAAACACTTCTTTGCCTAAAATAATCCGTAGATTTCACTGGACTGACAGTAAAACCATGTCCAGAGTTCGGGGAAACAATCAGTCCTCTTTCA
This sequence comes from Lottia scabra, assembly GCA_029955415.1. Taxonomy (NCBI): domain Eukaryota; kingdom Metazoa; phylum Mollusca; class Gastropoda; family Lottiidae; genus Lottia; species Lottia scabra. The sequence continues at coordinate 2,849,232 of JARJEI010000010.1, forward strand.
ATATTTGGAATAAGAGTGGTACCGGGAGTAGATGACACTATCATGGGATTGTTGCTGGGACTTCGACTCGTGGAATCTACAGTTTCAGCTTTCACGATATTTTCTGGTTGAGATTCATAGGACGAATCTAAGGTGATGACAGTCTCACTCATTGATCCTGAGATTCTTGAATTTATAGTCTCTTTGGGTGATGTATCTACCACCATTAAACTCATGGGCTCACAAGACTCTTGTTTTATGACCTCCATACTCATAGCCAAGTCTTCTGAAGATTTATCCATAACTTTGATCACGCCTGTGGTTTCATCCTCTGTTGAACAATCTGACTCCACGATAACTTCATCCAAGGAGTGACAAGAATCTGTGGATTCCGCCATTACTGATGTCTGGGAATCAGTTTGCGGAGAATTCATAGATATGCTAGAATTTTGGGAAGAGTATCCTTGATTTTTTAAAGCGTCTGCTTGAGATTGAAAATCTCCTAAATTGTTCAACAGACAGCCTCTTGTTTCACCACGTACAAAAGAAGGTACTGGAGATATGACTGAAGTATCAGGCTCTATTTTAAGGATTCTGTCCTGAGACAATTCTGTAGCAGTAATGGTGACATCATCTTCAGAATCAGTTGAAAAAAGTATCTTGGAAGCTGATGTTTGACTTCCTTGTAAATCTTTACCAACACAACCTACAACAGAAATCAATCACAAGAACTTTTAACATGAATGGCAAATATTATGGACAATCCTAGGGAATTTTTCAGTGGCATTAGAGTACTTATTTAGATTTCTAATTGATCTTCAAGATCTTGAATGAACACCACAGGGTCTTGGTTTACTGTCCCATTCAAATGACTTAGACGCTTTTTCCATGCCAGCCCCTCAGATCTGCCTCTCTGCATCAAGGAGAAACTAGATTGAAAAAATCTGAAGTAAGTGTCTTCATCCATGCCAAGAACGGGTTTGCCACTGGGACATTGAGATTAATAAGCAAGCTAATGCAGATCCTGTAAAGTCAAGTTAACATGTTAAAGAAACATCTATCTAAAAACAGGCTATCTCTCACCTTTCAAAATGTTCATCTTTCTTTCCATCAACCTTAATCTTTTGGTCTCTATCTGAAAAACAAATATTATATGCATAAAAATTTTGTTAATCAAAATAGCATTAAAAAATGACAAATTCGAGAGAAATAGTTGTATAGTAGTCAACACCTCTGAAGAGGAGTACCATCAGGTGTTTTGTAAAGAGTAAACATGGTCTGCTTTGCATAAACTCCTTTAACTCTTTTCCCAAAGGTTCTTACCTTTTGTTTTTTATCTTGACAACTTTTTAGTTTCTGTAAAGTTTCCTGTAAGACTTGATATAATTCATGACTTTCATTGTCTATCTCAGCCAGCTCCTTCTGTAGATCTTCCTCCTTTAAACTAATCTGTAACACTGTCTTTAGAATGGAACTTTCTTGAGTCTGTGGATCAATCTTTGTTACTTTTGTCTCATCAAATGCAATGGGGGATGAAGCCTGACAAGTGAATGATTTTGCAACAGAAGAAGTGGCTGACGGATTTCCCATTCTAAAGGGTGGACAGTTTGGTGGTGTCATTGGATTAAAATTTGGAAAGGGACAAAAGGGATTCATTTGTGGTAAAGGTCCTTTATCAGATTGAGCGGGATCCGCATTTGAAGAAGATGATCCCATGTTTTCTGGTGCCAGCGGAGGAGTCTGATTCCTCATTGGAAACATATTAAAAGCTGGATTGAACTGTGGGTGAAACTGATTCGGAAATTGCATGGACATGGGATTATATGGATTGAATCCAGGTGGCATGAATCCAAATGGATACCCCCCAGGAAAGAATGGATTGGTCATGAAATTTTGTTGCGGTGTGGGGTCTGTGGATGGTATGGTGTTAGTTGCATTAGCTGCTGATGCTGTCGCTGGACTAGAATGGGTTGTGTTCTGACTAATATTGGATTCCTGAGTAGAGTGCCGTGATCTAGAAGAGTGATCAGCAGTTGTTGTACTTGGAATGGGATTCTTTTGGACTACAGACCCCTTGGTCATATCATGTGGTTCTTCTTTGACAATGGCTGAGGATGATATTGCATTTACAATAATCTGAAGAAAAAAAAGGTTAAGAGAATTTAACACTAGAATCATCAGAATGTTTTTAACAATTAAAAGCAACAAAACCCATACAGACACTTCTAACTTCAAATGAAATGGATTTTATGTCATACTTTTTTGCAACTTTTTGGGTTAATGAAGACTGAAAAATAATTATGGCCAAGAATGCCAAGCCAATCTATGAAACATGAGGTATTGTGATCCATTTTTCCATAAAAACAGCACTCTTTGTACAGTGAATTGTTTTTCAAACAACTGAAAGCCCTTTTCCTTAAATTTGTTACAGTAGACATACATTGTACTTAATAAGTTCAATTTTATGTCATGTCCTGGCTTGACAGAAATCTTTCTCAAGCAAGTATAAATCAAAGCAGAAAATGCATTTACCTGTTGTTCTTGTGAATTAGAAGGAAGTTGTTGTTGTTTGTTCTCTTTGCTACCTTCATTAATCACATCAATGAGGGACTGTTCGATGCTACCAAATTCACTTTCCGTCTCAATCAACTGAGCAATCTGCAACTGTATCTCTGGAGTGAGGTCTTCTATTTTTACAACTGGGACATCACTACCACCCAAACTTTCACACAGTCCAGCTAAATCTTGGTTGACTTGAGAATTATCCTGATCATCACGCCTTATTCTAGAGGAATCCAGTCGACTCTGGGACTGAGCATGATTTCTCAGCATACTCGCAAGCTGCATTCTTTCCTTTCGGGATCTTGGTGAGTTGACCAATTTTATCAACATCTCTTTGGTCAAAGGCTTCTTGAGAACTTTGCTATGACTTGGAAGGTTGATTGGTGGATGATGGTCTCTTGAATGTCTCCTTGGTGATCTTTGAGATTCAGTAGCAGATCTAATTGGAATTGGTACCGCTTTTGAAGGCACCACTTCAGGGACTGTTTGAGGTCTGTTGTTTGAAGAGTTATCACATGTAGTGGAAGGTTCACTGCTTTGTTGCCTTTCAATATTTGGTGATTCTGAGCTTCCCACTGAATATGAGGGTTTAGTGCTTTGTTGCTTCTCAATATTTGGTGATTCTGAGCTTCCCATTGAATATGAGTTTTTGGTGCTTTGATTTCTATTAATATTTAATGATTCTGAGCTTTCCACTGAATATGTAGGTTTGGTGCTTTGATGTCTATTAATATTTGGTGACTCAGAGCTTTCCATTGACTCTGAGGGTTTAGTGCTTCTGTCCTCTACCACAGGAACACTCTTAGTAATAGAAGAACTTGAAGATACTAGAGATTCACTCAAAACACTCTGACTGGTGACAGTACTGGTTTTCACACTCTTTTTCTTCATGAAAGTCTTGGATTTTTTGGGACGAGAATAAATATCATTTGGAGTTAAAGATTTGACTAGAATTTTGGCTTTATCTTTCCCCATCTTTGGTAAAATCGTAGAGAGGTAACCTGCTCCTGGGGATCTTTTAGGAATTATTGGTTTCGGTGTCACTGTTCTCTTCTTTACATTGCATGCAAGAATATTTGGAATCGGCGCCTGATAAGAAACAGACTCAGAGCTCAGATTATCTTCTAATAATTCCTGAACTTGAGAACAAATTTCTGGATCTTTTTCTATTAGCGTCACAGAATCCACACTTAATGGCGCCGTTTCTGTAGTATCACTTGATGGACTAACTGATATATTCTCATTTGATTTTGAAATCTCTAACGCTGCCTTGGATTTCGCTGCTCTGGCTTTCCTTTTCGAGGTACCTGGATTATTTTTAGGTTTTGGAGCATCTGGGGTCTTTGACTTATCTCTGCTTCTTAAGCCTTGTCGTACATTTGAACTTTCTTGCTTCTGTTTCCTAGGAGATGGTTTAGTTTTCTTTCCACTATTTTTATCATTTTTGGTTGATTTCTTTTGTTCTGAAACATTCTGCCCTTTACTCGCAGTTTTCTGTTTCTTTTGAGCCGACATTCTAGGACTCGGTCCCTTGTCTTCATGTTGCCTTTTATTACCTTTTGCCTGAATATTTAGTGGTTTTGGACCCACATGGTCTTGTTCTATACTTGATCTTCTGTCATTTAATCGTGGATCGGATCGTCTATTTGGATCTCGACTCTGTGGTCTGTCATATCTTTGTCTGCAGCCATTTGGTTCTTCATTTTGATGGTTATCTGAATTACTGCCAGATGATCGGTTTTCGTTCCTCGACTGTCGACCGACATCTTTGTTTTGATCCTCAGGTGGTGGGTCATTTCTTTCAGAATAATTTCCATCATCAAAGAATTCAGGGCTTTCTTGATCATATTCAAAATTCATGTAGTATGGGTTCATATTGTCCCATTTTCCTTGAAAATTACTATAATTTCTTTGAAATGGCATATGTCCATATCCGTGAAAATAAGGTTCGTTGTCCTGCCATTGTTGTTCATCTTCAATGGTCATCATCAAAGGAGGAGGGAAAGAAGAACGCCATTCCTCATCATTATGCCAAAATGGATTCTCAAAACCTTCATCTTTAGATTTTCCTTTCTTATGTCTGCTTCCATCAAATTTCTCTCTTCTAAAATGTCTGTCATTCCTTCCTCGCCAATTATTAAAATTCATGGGATGCTGGCTGGAGTTATCTCCCATATATCTACCCGCTCCGGGCTTTCGTACATTATTCATATCATTGAAGCGTCTTCCCTGTACGTTGCTCCATGGTGGAAAGTTTTTGAAATTCGGTCTATGCCAAGGAGGAATGTTCCAAGGGGGGTAATTTGGTTGGTTGTTTGGATTCCACCATTGTGGTCTGTTACCAGGATTAATCTGATTGTCTCCCTTATCCTCTTCTCCTTCGCTTCCACTGAAAATCATTAATAAAAAAAAATTCACATCCATGAAAATTTAGAATTCATTGGTCAATAATTTATCTTAGTATCATAATAGCTGCAGAGCAAAGCATAACAGAGTTTTTAAAGAAATTTTCAAGAATTAATTTCAGTAACTTTATTTGCAACTTTCAAATATCAAGGAAATATTTTTCAATTTCCAACTGTTTAGGGATCTTTAATTTGCATAAACTGTAGCCTGAATTCCTTGTCCAACCGAAATGCCAGGAAGCCTTTTTTCCCTTATCAATCCTTCCAAATTGTTCAAACTTTGACCTATGCCTATATACCTACCAATTATACCATTGGACGAAAAGAATACTAAACCACATACCTGTATACATAATTTTCACCATTTTCCTCAGCAATGTTAAATTTCTCTACTGCCTTCTTATGACGATTATCTAGAAGATGTTTTCTATATTCAGGTATAGTTTTGCATGTACTTAAACACAAGGAACATGTGTGTGCTGAATTTCTGAAGAAAATAAAATAAAATCGACTATAGTTTGATGATTTTGAGCTACATTTTTAAAAACAAAGACGCGAATTAGATCCATTGTGAGTATTGTTACAGATCTTAAGTGCAACATTTACAATCGATTATTGGAACGCTGAAATTGTACTTGAAAATTTTGTCAACAGATTAAAAAAAATCAAAGGACAAAATCTTTGAAAAGATACAGAAAACGTAACAAAAATATTGTTAAAACTTAATCCAGTTTGACTTGAAAATAAGTAGAACATTATAAATTGATATCTAACTGAAAAATTAATGATGTGTAAAAAAAGATCTTGATGAATACCTTTTCTGGTCTTCAATCTTAGCATGGTGTATAAGTGACCATAAGTGCTCCTTTAAATCCTAAAAAGAAGAGGAATAAAAATCTATACTACAAGATAAATAAAATCAAATAGCTTCTTGGCCACAAAATTTTTCATTTTTAAAGCATACTAATTAACTAGCAACTGAAATGTACTTTCTGCACCTTATTGGCTTATGAACTGTGCTATGTGGGAAATTTGGCCAGGACTCATTCAGGACAGCACCATTTCCTTTCTAACTTTTATTTCATTTTCTATTTTAAACTGTCGTGGGGTCACAATTCAAATGCACACAGGGCCTTGATTGTCCCATCTGAACAACTAGACAATTGTGATCCTATGTATCCCTAAAGGTAAAGAGTTATATAGGCTACCTTTTCTGAGTTGTAAGAAATTTTACATAATTCACAACCAAAAATCTTTATTTCTTTCTTCTCATCTTCATCATTTGTGTCTGTCATTTTCAGACAATCTAAAAATATAAATATCAATTGAATATTTAAAGAACATTTCAATTTGATTCACTTATCATGTTTTATGCTTGAAAAAAAGAGTTTATATTGCATTTGTAGATGTGATATGAAGTATCAAAGTATACAAGTGCATTTTTTCCATGCATTTGAAGCAATTAAGTGTGGCCGGTGGAGGGTTACGTTCCATAGGCTAGGCCTAACAGCTAAGTGGTAATTAGTGAGCTTATACGAATAGGCTAATCTCCAACTTAATCTCACTGACACTAAAAAAAACAACAATTATGGTAAACGGTAGACTATTTAAAAACCTTACAAAGCCATTGCATTAAATCATCATTATTATTGACTTTTTTGTTGGGTATTCCCAAAATGGAAATTCAAATTGAATATATTACGGTTGATAAAATCATTATTTTAAGTGCAATCAAGTTGAAATTTTCAGAAATGTTAGAAAATATAATACGCCACTCACTGCTAGTCAGCAAACAATATATTGTAAAATGTCAATAGTGTAATACTCTATTATTCACAGAAAATCGAATTTCCCTGCAACTTTGTCAGCCATGTTTGTTATGATTGAATGCATTGTGGGAAATTTATAAGGATTTTATTTTTGGTAAAATCTGATAAAAGCATTAGATTTTGATAATATTGATATATTTCTAAATAATATCTAAATTGTTGGTTATTTCTTTTAATGCACATGAAAGTCATTTCCTATTTTTAAACATTAATATTATTTTGTTGACCTCATGACGTCATAACATCGGCCATATTTCCCGAAGACCGACGAATTAATAAGTTGATTCATCACAATACTCAGTTTTGTAAGTATGTTGATGATTATATTCCTTGATTACTTCTTAATTGGGTCAGTTTCGTTTTGATCTTTCTGTCAAGAACATAAAGGAACATTTGCAACATCAAAAACGTCTAAGATCATCGGATATTTGGTAAAAATTAACGATTTTTTTAGCAGACAGCATTTTTGATTAATGAAATTTGTGTTGTTTTTTTGAAAGATTGCTTAAATCAATGATGATAAGAACTTGATATCTGCTCTTTTATCTGTATATCTGTTGTAGACTTGTTAATATGTCTTTAGACAATCTATAAATCGAAATATAGAGCAAGGAACATGAAAATCAGACTCTACATAAACAAAATTATAGCCCACGATTATTCCATCACAGATTTTTTGAGGGGGTGGGGCTAGGCTAAGATGTCAATATTAGAAATTTATAACTAAGCTAGGATTTGAACTGGATTCTTCTTAGATCAGTTGAGACATACTACTCTATCGAAATATTGTAAGCTTACATGTTATGTATGATTTATTATCTCAGTATCTTTAATCCAAATAAGGTAACATGATAACATGTCAGTCATTGTCATTGAAGTTTTAGATTTAAACAAAATTAGTGACAAGGTATGTTCAGTGTCTAATAAGCTAAATATAGTTTATTACAAAACTTAAGGTACACTAACCCCTTCAAATGAGAAAATCTTTAAAAATAGTAAGACTCTCTCAAAATGATATCATAACATCAATAAATTTGAATTTTTTTTTATAGCTGCTCAGAATATAAAGAGTCAGGCTCATGTTACAAGTTAATATGATTTTTTTCATACCAATGATTCTGAAGTGATCAAGGATGATATACTGAGACTACAGATCTCATTTGCTTGGATAGTTCCGAGCATAAATCAGTTGTCGTGAATGGGAGTTTGGTTCTCATAATTCTAGTCAACCTAGCTGTAAATGGGTACAGATAATCTGGGAAAGATTAATGCCAAGAGGTTTGGCCAAGGCCCAGCTGGGAGAAAGGAGCCTCATGGGAAATTAGGTTGTTAACCTTGTAAAATATAGATGTTTTTTTCTCATATAAGCTTACTCATGGCACCACTTTTTAAGGCCTTCAAATCAATTATATTTACCTTTTGTTTTTTTTTTAGATTTGAGAAAGATAAAAAAAAGTGTAAAACAGACACCATGGCTTCAACAGCAGAAACTGGTACCACTGAAACAGCTGGAAGACCCACCGAAGATAATACAATGAGAACAGAGTTACAGGAATTACAGATGTCAGCCAATTTAGTGACAGATGAGGTAAGTGAAAATTCTGTTTCCTGGGAATAATTAATTTAGTAAGCTTAATCAATCAAGTAATGGCTGATTATCGCACCGCTTTAGCGCCGCTAAGGTAGTATCAGAAAATCGCGATTTCTTGGGAACAAGGTTTCCTGAATTCCCCACTTTCTCAAGCCATGGAACAGCGGTCACTTTTGAGTTAACATATCTTCACAACATTAGGCTATTATAATCTGCAATATCAAGCTTTTGAATCTACAATTTAAAATATTAATGTTTTTTGGGAGGGAGTGAGGTAGGGAGGGTGATGCCATGACATTTATCTACGCTCAAAAAAAAAGTTCTTGCAAGCCACTGTTCAAAGTGTTAATTTCATGTCTTTGAAAAACATGCAATAAAAGTACAGAATCTTTGAAAATTTTACACATTTACTCTTACATACATATCACATGAAGATAAACAATTCATCCCTGCAAGAAATAACACATCAAAATAAGTAATCATTTGAAATTATCATATTATTGAATTGTTTCGATTCATCATTGATATAATGTGCCAGCACTAGCAGAATCTGGCATTAGCAGTTTGATACGCTTCTTTACAGAACTTTCTTCATTAAAATAATTGATCTTGCCTAAAGGCTTGTAACATATAAATTATGAACCTGTTTGATAAAAATCTTGTTAATTATTAAAAAGCAATTTGTAACCAGATTCTTTACCGGTACCTAATAAAATATTGAAGCAGTAGATATAGGTGAAAGGGCTGAAAACTGACATAGGGCAACTCGAACCTTTCTTATCTTGAAGAGATTTCTAGAAATACCAAGATTCTTTTTACGGTTTTAAACTATTGAAAAAACTGCTGAATAAACTCTCAGAATCATTGACTGTGTCAACCGAATTTTGCTTTATCCAGATGTTAATCACACCTCAAGAAGTAATTTAGGAGAATGCAATAGTGCCTATAGTATTTGGTCTGCAGACTGCTTTTTTAGGCTTCAGTATATACCGGTAATGACTTATTGAAAATCCTATGTTGAATCTTTCTGAAATCTCTTTAATATTGAATTTTAGTTAGGTTGATTATGTTTTAATGTCATCAGATAGAATAGAAAGTATATATATATATATACAGTATCCAATACTGAAAGATTGATTGGTATACCATAGATATCTAAACTAAAAACATCTATTTTTCATATAATATCTGGGTTTTAAGGATTGTCAAGGCACATCAAGATCCATTGACAATTGAATAAGGCTAAGGGGTAGGTTATGATGCAAACTCCACTCCCTAATATTGCACACTACATTGCATTAGGGTACTTGTCTTTTTTATCAAACTTAGGCAGAAAAATAGTATGTAAATCTTGAAAATACACAAAGCTAAATAAAAATCTGTAAAAGCTAAATACAAATAATCTGTAAAAGCTACATAAAAATAATCTGTAAAAGCTAAATAAAAATAATCTGTAAAAGCTGCATGAAAATCTGTTAACCAAATTGGCATCCAAAAATTGACAAAATCAAGAGTAAAAGTTGTATAGTAGTGGACTACTCCCATAAGAGAAGTACCCTCAGGTTTTCAAAAAGAATAAGCATAGAATACGGTACTTCGTGCACCACTACGCTACTATATAGGTCAACATCATAGGATACAATCAAGAGTATGTAGTGGACTACTCCAAAGAGAAGTACCATCAGGTGTTTCAAAAAGAATAGGCATTCACATGAACACCTGCTCTACTACATAGGTCAACATCAAGGGATATACAATCGGATAAAGATACCAAAAAATTAAAAAATGATTATTACAGGCTATGTAATCGTTTATCTTTGAAGAGTTGCTCATTCATGTATGTAAGAAGTCAACAGATTGTATTGCGAGTTAATTTGCTTATATAAAGTCAACCATATGGGAATCTATCTTTAAATCTGATAAATAGAACAGTTTAAATAATTAATGATAGTTAATGAAAAGAGATTTCTGCTGATTCATTTAGAATTATATATAATCGACTTGAAGTTATCAAACGACAATTCCCTTTGATCACTTGACTCAAATTTTTTATAAAAAAACAAAAGTTTTTTATGATAAAAAGTCAGTGGGTAAAAAATTCAAACAATATTCTTTAGGTAAAAGGTATTGAGATGGGAACACCTGGTTGACTTTTGAAAATACTAACTGTGTCATCAAAATTTTTTGTAGCCAGAGGTGGATTCAAACCCATGGCATCTGTTTGCATAGCAAACCACAAACCAACCCACTATCGACTAGGAGTTATTCCACTGCCACAAAAAGACAGTGAGTGTTCTATCCCTTTGTTAGAGTTAAGGTAGAGATCACATTAAATAAAGAAACATAATAAAACCCAGATGTAATTTTCCATAAATCATGTTCTGTTATAAAAGTCTTTGTATTAAAAATTGACTACCATTAAGCATTATAAAATTATAAGGTATTGGAAATAGTTGATTATGTAAAATTGGATTAAGGACTATTTGTACCTATCAGAACTATTTGATTACGTAAAATTGGATAAAGGACTATTTGTACCTATCAGAACTATTTGATTAAGTAAAATTGGATAAAAGACTATTTGTAGGACAGTTAGAGCAGATAAGAAGATTCACACAAGTTCTATCCAATGTCTGGTATCTTATTATGACAGTCGTAGAGTCAATATTGACTACAAATTGTACTTTCTTGTCTGTAAGCGAGCTTCAAAGGGCAAGATAAATCACAGTCACAGACTGTTACATTGAGTAAATAGTCTTCTGGTTTGATTTCAAATACCAGATATTACACTTGACTGGCCCTATCTATATAATACCTTGTCAGTGATGCAGGTCGCAGAAGTGACATGGAAAAAGTGACTTGTTGTACAAATAGGACAATAAACCTAAGCGTCCCGTGCACATTCAAGATCCCTCAACAAATAAGATTAAGCTTATGCCTAATGCTGCTGTCCTGGCAAAATTTCCCTCATTGCACACTGCATGTTGATTGATAAAGATGAAAGTATGAACCTCTAAATGTTGCTAGTTATTTCTTAAAGGGGCACAGGCTTCATTTTCGTGGGTCGATTTGGATAAATCTCAGAAACAGGGATTTTTTAGCTCAGCAATTTAGTATTGGTTATCACAACTCACCATTGAAATTTGAGCCTTCAAATCCATGTGCATCCATAATTATTAGCATTTGAAAGTTATAATGCCCTACTACACATTAACGATACTATGCAATATATAGAAAAATCATCTATAGAAATAGAAGGAGAAAAGTCTAATTTAAGGTATATTTGAAGGAAATACGCAATTTTCGTACATTTCTAATGCTTCTGAAGGATACTTAAATATATTCAAGACCCAAATCAACCAATAAAAATGAAGACTGGTCCCCTTTAAAGTAATTGTCATCAATACAATACAATATTTTCTGTTTTTGTCAAACACAGGAAGTCGAATATATTATTTCTTTTATGTTACCTTCAAGAGCGGCAATGGCTCATTGATTCTGGGTCCATAATTAATCAATGTTTCTGAAGGCTCATCGACTAGAGCAGATGAAAATGATATGTCATGACATTTTAGTTAAAAAAGAAATTTCCAATATGAGCAAAATGTTCTTTGAGTAGGAATGTAAAACCATGACTTTTGGTTTATATTTCTTTAAGCAATTTGATGATATGATAAGATTAAAAGAATTGTTAAAATATTTTTTAGATTTTATGTTAGATGTCTGGTTCATTTAAAGGGATAATAAAGTGGTTTTCTAAATTTCGTATGTGTATCAGGGACACTAATAGCATCAATTCTCGCCATTCTAATTTTCATTCCGACGTCATAAAACTGTTAGTTTTAGTGAAATTGCAAGAACCACAGACGTCAGAATGGAAACTGAAATGACGCATACCATGTTTAGAAAACCTCTTTACAATCCCTTTAAATTATAATCATATATTGATGTCATATAACAGTTACTTTCAATAAAACTGCTAGAACCACAAATGTCAAACTGAAAATTGAAATGTGACAAATTAATGCTTTCTACGTTTAAAAACTTTGTTACTTTCACTAACTGTGCAACTAATTGTACCAGTACCTTAGTCTTAGAATCTGGAATTTTTTGGTAAGCTTATCAGTAATAGTGTTTACAACTCTCCCTCTGAATTTAAGCATTTAAATCCATGCTTAACATAATTATTAGTGTTTAAAAGTGAAAAATTAGCTTACAACACAAAATTTATTGAGACTATGCCTTATAGAAATCACGGCACATAGAAAACATATTTAGTTTGAGGTATATTTGAAGGAATTTTAATTTCTGTGTACAGTTCTAGCACTTTTGAAGGTTATAAACATATATTCAGGACCCAGATCAACCCTTGAAAACACTGATAGTTCTCCTTTATTAACTATACTGTAAGAATAACACTTGTGACACAAATCAGTAGAAAAAGAGTCAAATAATTTCCTTCTAATTCTATTATTGATAATAAATATTACAGTCTGACACTCGGTCCTATCGAACTGGAGTTAAAACATGTAGATGTTATCAACTATTCCACGAATTTAATAAGATAAATTGACAAGTTCGGCTGGTAGTGGTAGTTAGCAATGATATTATTTTCAAGTACAAGAAAAATCAATTGTTTAACTGAGTTAACTGTTACTTTCTGTTGTAAAATATCTAGTAGTTGTTAGACTGTATACAATATTTATAACCTAACAGTATTGGTGAGATTGATTGTCAATCTACATGACTCTCTCTCTCTCTCTCTTTCTCTATGTTTTATTACGACTAGTTGACCATTAGTTTGACCTATCTGTTAACTGTTGGTTTCTGTTGTAAAATATCTGGTAGTTGTGAGACTGTATTCAATATTTATAACCTACCAGTATTGGTGAGATTGATTGTCAATCTACATGAGACTCTCTCTCTTTCTCTATGTTTTATTACGACTAGTTGACCATTAGTTTGACCTATCTGTTAACTGTTGGTTTCTGTTGTAAAATATCTAGTAGTTGTGAGACTATACAATATTTATAACCTACCAGTATTGGTGAGATTGATTTTCAATCTACATGAGTCTCTCTCTTTCTCTATGTTTTATTACGACTAGTTGACCATTAGTTTGACCTATCTGTTAACTGTTGGTTTCTGTTGTAAAATATCTGGTAGTTGTGAGACTGTATTCAATATTTATAACCTACCAGTATTGGTGAGATTGATTGTCAATCTACATCAGTCTCTCTCTCTTTCTCTATGTTTTATTACGACTAGTTGACCATTAGTTTGACCTATCTGTTGGTTTCTGTTGTAAAATATCTGGTAGTTGTGAGACTGTATTCAATATTTATAACCTACCAGTATTGGTGAGATTGATTGTCAATCTACATCAGTCTCTCTCTCTTTCTCTATGTTTTATTACGACTAGTTGACCATTAGTTTGACCTATCTGTTGGTTTCTGTTGTAAAATATCTGGTAGTTGTTAGACTGTATACAATATTTATAACCTAACAGTATTGGTGAGATTGATTGTCAATCTACATGAGTCTCTTTCTTTCTCTATGTTTTATTACGACTAGTTGACCATTAGTTTGACCTATCTGTTGGTTTCTGTTGTAAAATATCTGGTAGTTGTGAGACTGTATACAATATTTATAACCTACCAGTATTGGTGAGATTGATTGTCAATCTACATCAGTCTCTCTCTCTTTCTCTATGTTTTCTTACGACTAGTTGACCATTAGTTTGACATGTTAACTGTTGGTTTCTGTTGTAAAATATCTGGTAGTTGTTAGACTGTATACAATATTTATAACCTAACAGTATTGGTGAGATTGATTGTCAATCTACATGAGTCTCTTTCTCTATGTTTTATTACGACTAGTTGACCATTAGTTTGACCTATCTGTTAACTGTTGGTTTCTGTTGTAAAATATCTGGTAGTTGTTAGAGTGTATTCAATATTTATAACCTAACAGTATTGGTGAGATTGATTGTCAATCTACATGAGTCTCTCTCTCTCTTTCTCTATGTTTTATTACGACTAGTTGACCATTAGCTTGACCTATCTGTTAACTGTTGGTTTCTGTTGTAAAATATCTGGTAGTTGTGAGACTGTATACAATATTTATAACCTAACAGTATTGGTGAGATTGATTGTCAATCTACATGACTCTCTCTATCTCTTTCTCTATGTTTTATTACGACTAGTTGACCATTAGTTTGACCTATCTGTTAACTGTTGGTTTCTGTTGTAAAATATCTGGTAGTTGTGAGACTGTATTCAATATTTATAACCTAACAGTATTGGTGAGATTGATTGTCAATCTACATCAGTCTCTCTCTCTTTCTCTATGTTTTATTACGACTAGTTGACCATTAGTTTGACCTATCTGTTAACTGTTGGTTTCTGTTGTAAAATATCTGGTAGTTGTTAGACTGTATTCAATATTTATAACCTAACAGTATTGGTGAGATTGATTGTCAATCTACATGACTCTCTCTCTCTCTTTCTCTATGTTTTATTACGACTAGTTGACCATTATTTTGACCTATCTGTTAACTGTTGGTTTCTGTTGTAAAATATCTAGTAGTTGTTAGACTGTATACAATATTTATAACCTAACAGTATTGGTGAGATTGATTGTCAATCTACATGACTCTCTCTCTCTCTTTCTCTATGTTTTATTACGACTAGTTGACCATTAGTTTGACCTATCTGTTAACTGTTGCTTTCAGTTTTAATTCTAATTTTGTCTCTGTAAAAACAAGTTTTGAGCACAGACAATAAGTTCTTTTTGAAAGTTTTAATTTGAACTTGCCTCTTGATCATGTTTGTTTTCCCCTTGTCAGTGATGCAGGTCGGTGAGGCTAACACGGAAAAAGCGTCTAGTCGTTCGAATGGGACAATAAACTGAGGTCCAGTGTGCTATTGTCTGTGCATGTTAATGATCCCTCGACAGTTGGAAATCGAAAATAAGAGCAGACTAATGCTGCTGTCCTGGCAAAATTTCCCTCATTGCACACTGCATGGCATTTGCCCTTCCTCAATCAGCCCATATCGGTGCAGAAAAGCAGGAGGTAAAACTCCAGTCATTACATTTCATTTTTGGTCATGTTTTTGATAACATCATGACATTATGAATTTTTCCATGTGAAGACTTTATTCATATAAAAAAAATGAAGGGCTTTGGGAAAGGGTATTTTATACCCACCTTAATGTTAAAATTTATAGAACTGAACAAGTGTAGTTTAAGTTGATTACCACTTGGCTATTGTGTTGGGTTAAAAGTCATGATTAGGAAAAAACTTTGTTCAGGGTTTTGAGGGGTAAGGATGAGTTCTGATCAGGGATTAGAATCTTTCTAGAAATTAAAACAAAGGCTACATTCACAGCTTGGGGTGAGCTGAAATCAGTATAGGGTAGAGACCTCCATACACCTGTATTGTTTGTTAATTGTCTTTGGGGGATGAGCTGAAATCGGTATAGGGTTGAGACCTCTCTCTCTACACCTGTATTGTTTGTTCATTGTCTTTGGGGGTGAGCTGAAATCAGTATAGGGTAGAGACCTCCATACACCTGTATTGTATGGTCATTGTGGCTGCAGACATCCCAGAATTCACTTCTTCTTGTTGTCATGTCATCAACATAACAGAAAAATATTCTGGGATTTGAAAGTTTTGGATGCAGGATTTCAGCTTTTTAAAGATTGATCTTTCAGGTAAACTTATATAATTTCTTGTAATTTATTTCCTTGAGTCAATTGATAAATAATTCAAATATTTTGCATATTTATTAGTCCTTTAAATTTTTTTGAATAATTGAATTTCTAATTTTGATTGTGCATGTAGGAACTTTAGTATTTAGTTTATCTTATTGGCCAATACATTTCTTTCACTTTTTCTTTCATGCTTATTGGGAGAATCGAAATTGCCAAGAATATGTGTATCAAACTAAAATTGCAATGAAAGCAATCAACAACACTGATTAAAATGATTAGGTAAGCAATGTTTTACCTTGTTTACTGTACGAAGACAGGTTGTGCTTATAACGGTATTTTTCAACTTTTTTTTTATCTAGTTTGTTGTAGTCCAATTGACATTTTGGTAGTTTATTTGGGGCTTCAATCTTGAAAACTTAATTGGTTAATCACTAAAATAGATTTTTAATTTAGTTGTATTATGAAATAAAACAAAGACAAGTTTTTGAAAACAACTCATCAAAAATAAACGAACTTAACAGTACCGAGCTAGGGGTTGCAACACACAATTAGAGATGGCCTCTGATGATACAGCAGCAGGAACATCATTGCTGTATCAGTTAACTGATTGTATCTAATTATGATTTGTTCTATTTTGTAGATGCTCTGGGCAGACTTGCCTGAATGAAATTTTACTGATTCTGTCATGAGGTAGGTGAAAATTTTTTTTTTTATCTTTTGATATAATGATAGTTATGTGATAATTATAAAATAAAAATTAAGAATGAAGCTAATGATATACAATAGAAATGAAGTTTTAGGAATGATAATGTTATGATATAGGAATGACGATTTAGGAATGATAATGTTATGATATAACAATGAAGTTTTAGGAATCATAATGTTATGATAAATAATAGGAAAAAAGTTTTAGGAATGATAATGTTATGATATATAATATGAATGCCGATTTAGGAATGATAATGTTATGATATAAGAATGAAGTTTTAGGAATGATAATGTTATGATAAATAATAGGAAAAAAGTTTTAGGAATGATAATGTTATGATATGTAATAGGAATGAAGTTTAAGAACTGATAATGTTATGATATATAATAGAAATGAAGTTTTAGGAATGATAATGTTATGATATATAATAGGAATGAAGTTTTAGGGCTGATAATTTTATGATATATAATAGGAAAAAAGTTTTAGGAATGATAATGTTATGATATATAATAAGAATGACGATTTAGGAATGATAATGTTATGATATAAGAATGAAGTTTTAGGAATGATAATGTTATGATAAATTATAGGAAAAAAGTTTTAGGAATGATAATGTTATGATATAAAATAGAAACGAAGTTTTAGGGCTGATAATGTTATTAGTCTGGTCATTCTGTGATTTAACCTCAAGAAAATTGCAACAGAAAATTTTACGACTGTTTCCTTTTTATTGAATGTATCTGAGTTTGTAAAAAAAAGTCTACCAAAATCAACCCTGGGGAAAAGGGTTAATTTCTGCTTCAAAAAAAATAAAAACCAACTAGGTGAAAATGGCACATACAGGTCGCCGTACATGTACAAGGGAGATAATTCGTAGTGATTCTGCTAAAGTATTCAGTAACAAAACAACAATAACGGATCCGTTTTATTTTATGGTAAGTTAAAAAAAAACAAATTTAATTAAAAAAGTAAGTTTTACTTGCACATGCACATCAAACTGATCAAACATAACTTGTGTAGCGTCGTCTGCTATTCGTTGCTAAGGCCGCTCCAGCAAAGAACATGACTGTGTGATAAACATGTTAAACTGAACTTAAACACTACCTAATACGAATATTTCCGTCATTAACAAATGTACCCAACATTGTTACACTTATTAGAAACATAATTATGTGAAAAAGTACACCGAAAAGTGGAAAATCAATACAAAAATACTGGACCTTCTTTCATAATGTAGAAAAAGTATGGAAGCCCATGAGTTACGTTATATAGGCCTAGGCCTATACCATTGAAATTCTTTCAATTCATAACGTTTTACAGCAAATCTTGACAATATTGATATCGGAACAAGTTACCTGTTTCTAAAACTCTCAATATTAATACAGACCCTGTCATAGTTTTTGATAGTTATCCAGACCACCCGGTCACAAAGGACATTACACACATGCATCGGTCTAAGGGAATCGTGTCACTAAACGTGACGAAGGAACGAATATTAGAAAACGGCGTTCTGGATTCAGAAGTCGACCTACCACATAAGACAAACACATAAAAATCATTCATGAAATAATATTGAGTGGCCATTTATTCTGTTCTGTTTTACAAAAAAAGAGCAATAGAGAATGAGCCTCGGTTCATAAGTCCTCATTTTAAGAAGGCCATTGATGATAATTTTGGCTACCACTTCATTTGCCTAGGATATTGTCAAGCTGCAATCTCCTTGGGTGTTTCTTGGCAAAAATGTCCACAACTGTGTCTGTCTCGACAAAATCATCATAGTGAATTTCTACATGTCAGTTGTGGCTTTTCACCAAACATTTTTGAACGGCCAAGGGCAGGCCGGTGCTTCTAGGGGGGCGAAAGTCTGAACAGGGGGCAGTTAATGAAGATATCCTAAAACGCGATTTTCTGTCGTTTTCCGATGAATTGAGTCTTAAAAAATTTTTAAATTTGGACTCTCGGAAATACCATTTGCAATTTTGAGATTTAGACGACTGCAATGCAATTTCTTGTCATTTTGAAAAGAGTTTTTGCCTGGGGGACATTTCCTAGAACATTTTGAGATTTACTCGACTGGAAATGCGATTTCTTGTCATTTTGAAATGAGATTGGTCTGAGGGACATCTCCTAGGAAATTTTGAGATTTTGGCGACTGTAAATGTGATTTCTTGTCTTTTCCTGTCATTTTGAAAATATTCTGGGCTGGGGGGCATTCCCTAGAAAATTTTAAGATTTAGAAAACTGGAAATGCGATTTCCTGTCATTTTGAAAATAGTTTGGTTTGGGGTACATCCCCTTGAAAATTTTAGATTGATACAACTGGAATCATTTTGAAAATAGTTTGGTTTTGGGGGAAATCCCCTAGAAAATTGTGATATTTAGACTATTGGAATCATTTTGAAAATAGTTTGGTTTGGGGGACATCCCCTAGAAAATTGTGATATTTAGACTACTGGAATCATTTTGAAAATAGTTTGGTTTTGGGGACATCCCTAGAAAATTTTGAGATTTAGACTTTACGAAACGAGTTTGGTCTGGACTGGGATATTCCTTAGCCCGTGGGGAATGTAGGGGAATAAACTGCAGTAATTCAATTCCCGTTACCGAAGAAGACAATGATTAGAATGATTAGTTGTATACAAGACACGGCTACAAAAATTCAAGGCTATGTACGACTATTTGCTTTTCTTTTGACATAACCAAACACCACCCCCCCCCCCCACACCCACACACACGGCACAAACACACGCGCACAATTAGATGATTTATTCCACATTTAAGTTCATAAGGTGATATATACAAGATGTGTTGATCTTACAATCAAATATTTGGATAACTTCACTTTTCTATGCAAACTTCGAACTTAATCGTCCAATCTTCATATATGCCCTCTATTTGACCTTGAACTATTATAATGAATGAAATTGTCCCTGTGATACTTTTCATAAAGTAAATTAAAGTTGCATTTATAGAGATAGTTATATAAGAAAAAATAATATAATAAATATGAATTTCTTCCTTCCTACCAATATTCCAAAAAGCGAAAATTGAATTAAATAGGCCCATACTTTGTGACCTTGGAAAAGGTCATTCCCATGGGTTGATTTTGGTAGACTTTTTTTTCCTGAAAGCTAACATACTACAAAATAACATAAAGTAAGAATAAATTCTGTTGCAATTTTCTGGAGGTTGGTCCCTTTTTTCGGCCAAAATGACCAGACTATATGATATATAATAGGAATGAAGTTTTAGGGCTGATAATGTTATGATATATAATAGGAATAAAGTTTTAGGAATGATAATGTTTTGATATATAATAGGAATGATAATGTTATGATATATATTAAGAATGAAGTTTTAGGAATGATAATGTTATGATATATAATAGGAATGAAGTTTTAGGGCTGATAATTTTATGATATATTATAAGAATGAAGTTTTAGGAATGATAATGTTATGATATATAATAGGAATGAAGTTTTAGGGCTGATAATTTTATGATATATTATAAGAATGAAGTTTTAGGAATGATAATGTTATGATATATAATAGAAACGAAGTTTTAGGGCTGATAATGTTATGATATATAATAGGAATAAAGTTTTAGGAATGATAATGTTTTGATATATAATAGGAATGATAATGTTATGATATATATTAAGAATGAAGTTTTAGGAATGATAATGTTATGATATATAATAGGAATGAAGTTTTAGGGCTGATAATTTTATGATATATAATAGGAATAAAGTTTTAGGGATGATAATGTTATGATATATATTAGAAACGAAGTTTTAGGGCTGATGTTATATTTAAGGCTGATAATGTTATGATATATAATAGGAATGAGTTTTAGGGCTGATAATGTTATGATATATAATAGGAATGAGTTTTAGGGCTGATAATGTTAGGATATATAATAGGAATGAAGTTTTAGGAATGATAATGTTATCATATATAATAGAAACGAAGTTTTAGGGCTGATAATGTTTTGAATAGGAATAAAGTTTTAGAAATGATAATGTTATGATATATATTAAGAATGATGTTTTGGAACTGATTATGTTATGATATATAACCAATCGTATATATGTCGGCCATTTTCTATCAATAATAACCTCGTATGCATCAGTCGGATAAATCGCACTACTTTTGTCTCTATTGATGACGTCATCTGAAAAGTCTCTGACATCCAGACTTTTCTTATCTATAAGCATAATGTGCAAGGGAGGTAACTAACAACCCATAAACAGAACTATTTTTTATCGCGTAATCTCCTTCCGCCCATTGGCATTGGAAGGTTTTCTTCTATCTGCATACGAGGTTATTTTTGATAGAAAATGGCCGACGTATATACGATTGGATATATAACTTGTGTAGCTTCCTAGTGAGTTGAACACTTGAATCTGAGAATTTATTGGGTTTATTTATGCTGCCTGTTGAACTTTTCAGTAAATGTGTGAATGTGTTTTATATAATGTTGTTGACTGTTCAATCAATCTCAAAATCTTATTTTGTTTGAAGAGAAAAGATGACTTATAAGGGAAGTCTGGCCAAATTTTCTCTTCCCAATTCAAGTCTTATCCCCCACTGTGGCTATAATCTGATGAGCTGTGTATCATATAAGACGTAAAGAATGAATGTTTAAAGCTCATCAGATTTATAAGGGTTAATTTCATGTTGACGTTATTTAGTCATAAAACATGAAATCAACTTCAAGTATGAGTGTATTTCCAAGTTCAACAGGGGCTTTGTTTAAAGATACAACTTCTTTAGGATAAGGGGAGTTGTCAAAATACCAACTTTGGCTGTAACTGGATAGATTTCAGTCTTATATTAGGAATTCTCCTTCTGCAGCAATGGCTATCGGATTGATGATGTTGTTTTTTACTAAATTGGATAGGGGCTGGCGTCAACGGCGACCTGTATGGCCACTGAAGGCAAGCGTGTAGTAGGTGTGGGGGCCACTTTGCTGCAGGGCAGTTCTGAGTAGGTGTGTCCATGAAGTCCTACGGTCGTAGATTAGATCTTCACAAAATCAAATGACATTCTATATTTTATACCTTGCTTCAGAGGGATCAAAACTAGACTAGTGCCAGATATTTTCTAAATTATTCTCAGTTTTCATGTGTTCAGCTGACATGGTTTATTTAAATTGTGTACCTATTGACTTTTTGTGGTGAAAAAAAATTGAGCAGAAAAGGTATAAAGATTAAGATTTAGGGCATTGAGAAATTCTAATCAATATTTTGTAAAATTGAATCTGTTTTCAATCATATTAATGATAATAAAAACCATGCACGAACGATCTCAATGTATAACAAATCTCCAAATCATGTTAACACATTGGCAATACATCGGTAGCAGCAAATAAACTTTTCATATGAGGAAGTACATCAATAAATGAGTAAATTTTGCATAATGATACTTGGTACTTAAGAAATAATCTACAATATATCTGTAAACTTGTTATGGTTAATGTTCTTAGGTGTTAATTGAATGAATTTATTTAGCTAATTATCTTCCAATTGTAAATTTGAGTCCATAGATAATCTGATGAGCTGTGTATCATATAAGACGTAAAGAATAAATGTTTTTAGATAAATGCCAAAGATAATTCTATGATTGTGACTATTCAATTTTTGAGAAAATTCAAAATTATAGGAAATGGCACTTATTGTAAAGTCTTACTTTAGGAAAACCCCCTCTCACTGTAGGGATGAATTGGAAATTGCCTTTTACTAAATTGGATGGTCGGTTAGCGTGCACCTCTGGAAGTGGTCATGTAGTAGGTGAGGGGACCATTTTGCTGCATGATCCTCGAAGGAAGTGTCATGTGTCCTACGGCAAAGATTAGAAAACTGCTAAATTGGATGGACGGTCGGCGTGCACCTCTGGAAGTGGTCATATAGTAGGTGAGGGGACCATTTTGCTGCATGATCCTCGAAGGAAGTGTCATGTGTCCTACGGCAAAGATTAGAACCTTATAGATCTGACATTATTCATTTTGTCAATTCTTTGAGAGGGATCAAATCAAGACTGGAGTGCCATGGTTAGGTTTGTCCCTGTGAAATTTATCAGACGGTAGGGTATTCCAGTGTCTAACTTTTAGTGACTAGAGAGCTGTATGGTTGAGGACGGGGGCTATATTCTACCGGAGATACTATTCACATTTTTTTTCCGTTATTATTTTTGTCCCATTTATTATTATTATTATTATCCATATTATATTTAGAATTAATACAAAAAAAAATAGGCAATACTTATTATTATTTTTTGTCCGTGTGGATTTTATCGGATGGTAGATATACCAAAAGTCACTGACCAGATGCTATATAGGAACCAATCTTCTAGAATTCATCTCTATCCACGATGGAGATAATATGTCCGATCATTCTGCTATTAGCTTAAACTTAAACATACAGATAGAATGCTATCAGTCAGACCCTTTAATTAAGGCTGAGATTCTCAAGTGGCAGGAGGCATCTAGTGATCATATTTCTAAATATAAAGATATACTTGTTAAGTCATTACAAAACGTGTATGTACCGCTTGAAGCCATCCAATGTAAAGATGTGACTTGTACATCTCATAATCAGGAAATAGATAAATATTATAATGTTTTAATTAGATTAAGTGTAGAAGCCGGACTGAAGGCTATACCACTCGTTAAGCCAGGTAAAAAACAACGTATAGTTCCAGGTTGGAATGAATATGTTGAAGAGCATAGAAACAAATCAATTTTTTGGCACAATATTTGGAAGGAGAATAATTCTCCACGCTCTGGTCAGCTCGCAGAGATCAGAAGTCGTACTCGAGCCCGATATCATTATGCTCTCCGCTTTGTAAAGGCAAATAAAGAACAAATATGTTCTAATAAATTAGCTGAAAGCCTGATATCAAATAAAAATAAAGATTTCTGGAGAGAAATTCAGAAAACTAAAGGTGCGTCAAAGGTATCATCAAATAATATTGATGACCAGGTTGGGTCGAAAAATATAAGTAAGGTTTTTTTATCTAAGTATAAAGAGTTATTTAATTGTGTATCGTTTAATGTAAATGATTTAGATTCTTTAGAACGTGATATTGAATGTAAAATTAAGAATGTATGTCAACAAAATAATTGTAACTGTAGTCATGAAATTTCTACACCAGATATTGTTAAGGCAGTAAAGCACCTTAAATATGGAAAGAGTGATGGAAATATAGGTCAATCTACTGAACATGTCATTCATGCTCCGCACTTATATTATTGTCACTTGTCACTTGCACTGACAGCAATGCTACGTCACAGATTCAATCCAGTAAACTTTACTCTCTCTACCATAATATCTATCCCGAAAAATAAGAAGAAATCTTTGAACGATTCAGATAACTATAGAGGTATAGCTTTAAGCAGCATAATAGGAAAAATTGTAGACTGGGTAATCATTGATAAAAATAAGGAAATACTCAAGTCCTCTGATTTACAATTTGGATTTAAGAGTGAACATTCCACAACTCACTGCTCATACATAATAAATGAAACTGTAAATTATTATCATAATAATAAATCTGATGTGTACGTGTGCCTTTTGGATGCAAGCCGGGCCTACGACAGAATCAATTTTATAAAATTATTTAAGTTACTCATTTATAGGGGTGTTTGCCCCCTGACAGCTAGATTTCTATTAGACAATTATGTTTCACAAAAAGTAAGAATTAGGTGGAAGGAATGTATAACAGAACCCTTTGCTGTGTCCAATGGAGTTAAACAAGGGGGAGTTCTCTCACCCTTACTGTTTAGTGTTTATTTAGATGAACTACTTAGTAGATTTCGCAAAAGCAGATATGGTTGCCATATAGGTCATATATATGTTGGTGCATTGGCCTATGCCGATGACGTCACACTTGTAACCCCATCTAGACATGCTTTGGTAGCCTTATTAAAAATCTGTAATGAATATGCAATAGAATATGATGTAAAATTCAATCCCGCTAAAAGTAAATTACTGCTCTTAAAATATGATAAGCAAAATAATGATGTAATTAAGGATGTATATTTTAATGGTATGCTCATTAATGTTGTTCAGTCAGAGCCTCATTTAGGGAACTCTTTACTATGTGACAGTAGAGAACAAATTATTCAGAAGGGAATAGATAATTTTATTATTAAATTCAATACAACATTTAAACAATTTAAATGGAGTACACACAGAATTAAATATAAATTGTTTAAAACATATTGTATGCCATTATACGGATGTCAACTGTGGGACTTCAGTCATAAGACAATTGATAAGTTTTATTGTTCCTGGCGTAAGTGCATACGTCAATTAATGAATGTACCCCCAAGAACGCATAATCATCTGATAAATCTCATCTGCAAAGATGCTCCAATCGATTCTCAATTACATAAAAGGTTTATGAAATTTTTCATGAGCTCAATATATAGTAGTAATGTATGCACCAGAATATGTAGTCTCCACGCCCTGTATGGAAGCCGATCAATGACATGTGAAAATTTGAATTACATTTGTTATAAATATAATATCCCGAAACTGAGCTTATTGAATGTAAATACGAGTAAAATACTGAATATTATTAATGTATATAATCAGGGTGTTAATATAGGTTATCTCCAAACAGCTGGATCTATTGTTGATATGATGTGCTTAAGAGAATCTTATGATTCTAATATTGATTTAAATCATATTAATGAAATTATCGAGTATCTTTGTACAAAATAATCAGGTTTACCTTTTGTGTGTATATACTGTTTGTAATTAATTAATTGTACAATTTAATAGTACGAATAAAGTTTATTATTATTATTATTATTATACTCTACCTGAGATACTATTCACATTTTTTTGTTATTTTTTCTATTTTTATTTTCCCCATTATTATTTTTATCCCAATTAAAATTGTCATATTTATACCTGTTTTAATTAGAACTTGAATTAAACATATAGTCTTTAGTTTTAGAATTAACTACTGAAAGCTTAAATGATGAAAAATACGTAAAGAATACTCAATCTGGTAAAATTTTGAATTTAAATCTAATTTCTATATGATATTATAAAGTAACGATAATGTGTGTGTAATGTGTTTTATCTTTGTAATATCTCGGAAAATAGTAATAATATCTTCTGTTAAGGCTTCCAATGCTGATAATAATCTCTATTAGAAAATTACACTGTCAGTTATTGCTTTTGGCACATATTTCCATGGAATTCGCATTCATTAAATTAGATTATATATATTATACTAAAATTAAATTTGGTCTTACCAAGAACATTGTAACACCAACAAGTTTTAATGAAACCAAACGATCTCGACACTAAAACAAATATCAAAATCCATGTAAACACATTGGTAATACATTGGTAGAAGTTAATGAACTTGAGGAAGTATATCAATAAATGAGTACTGTAAATGTTTTATAATGAAAAGTGGTATCAGGTGTTAGAAGAGTTAGCATACCCTGTTTGGCGCCACACCTGTCACAAAATCAATTTTTAAGTTTAACTTTCAAGACAGTTATTTTAAGTTATTCCTGCATTGTTCTGAGGATTCAGTAAATATAACATGCAAATAATTTCAATAATAATAAGTTATGACTGAATTTGAAAACTGTTGATTTATGTTTGCATATAGAGACAACAATTGTTGGTCATATTATAAATAATTATAATGTCAAGAACTAAATTTGTTGTGGGTGAATTTCTTGATGCCCTGAAACCATTTCGTTAAAAGTTTATTGTCTTATACAAAAATATTTTTAATCATGTTATAGTAGAAAGTTCTAATGTGTAATGAAAAGCGGGACGTAAAACTCCATTTCATTTCTAATGTGTGATATTTTGTTAATTACATCTCGGGGCTCCCTGTGTAGCTAGTTTCCTTGTGAGCGGAACACTTAAATCTGAGAATTTATTGGGTTTATTTTACGCTGCCTGTTGAACTTTTCAGTAAATGTGTGAATGTGTTTTATATAATGTTGTTGACTGTTCAATCAATCTCAAAATCTTTTTGTTTGAAGAGAAAAGATGACTTCTTCAGGTTATAAGGGAAGTCTGGCCAAATTTTCTCTTCCCAATTCAAGTCTTATCCTCACTGTGGCTATAATCTGATGAGCTGTGTATCATATAAGACGTAAAGAATGAATTCTTAAAGCTCATCAGATTTATAAGGGTTAATTTCATGTTGACGTTATTTAGTCATAAAACATGAAATCAACTTCAAGTATGAGTGTATTTCCAAGTTCAACAGGGGCTTTGTTTATAGATACAACTTCTTTAGGATAAGGGGAGTTGTCAAAAACTAACATTGGCTTTAACTGGACATATTTCAGTCTTATATATTAGGAATTCTCCTTCTGCAGCAATGGCTATCGGATTGATGATGTTGTTTTTTACTAAATTGGATAGGGGCTGGCGTCAACGGCGACCTGTATGGCCACTGAAGGCAAGCGTGTAGTAGGTGTGGGGGCCACTTTGCTGCAGGGCGGTTCTGAGTAGGTGTGTCCATGAAGTCCTACGGTCGTAGATTAGATCTTCACTAAATCAAATGACATTCTATATTTTATACCTTGCTTCAGGGGGATCAAAATTAGACTAGAGCCAGATTTTTAAAATTTTCTCAGTTTTCATGTGTTCAGCTGACATGGTTAATAATATTTATGTGTCCTATTGATACTTTGTGGTTAAAGAGTAATTTGTAAGCAGAAAAGGGGTAAAAAATGTTTGGTTTCAGGGCATTGAGAAGTTTTAATCAATATTTGGTATAATTGAATCTGCTAGTTTGTTTTCAAACATATTAAATAGTCTGTTGAATTTGAATAAAGCAATAATTGTTAAAAACTTACTATAGATTATTCACTGTAAAGAAATTTGCTAAAACAACAAGAACATTTAGGTTTACACTTTGAAAAGTCTTAGTATTGTCAATGGAACCCCATAAAACAACCTGCCCTGATGATGATAGTATATCTGGAGCTCTCGACAGTTGGAAAACAGAAATAAGAGCAGGGTAATGCCGCTGTCCTGGCAAAATTTCCCTCATTGCACACTGCATGGTGTTGCCCATCCTCAATTAGCCCATAACGTAAAACTCCATTCAATTCATTTTTATGGTTATATGTATATTACATGGTTTAATCATTATTTTATCCTATGCTCATGATCTTCCCATATGAATAATGTTTCACAGACCAACTGCTTTGATGTAATATCTAGTATTAATTTGGTGAATTACATAAATATGTATTTAAATTTCAGATATATTTTACTATGACATCGTCACTGTTATATGCATTCATATCAATAATCCATTTGATTCCATTTTTATAGGGGAAAGTATGGAATTCAACCCCTTGTATTTTCTTTTGGAGACATTTCCTGTCTGTGATATGAGCAACATCACCTTGTTTGATTTCATTTCATGAATATCCTGAATTATTTCACTTCATGTAAAAAATATTCAAAACTCATTGAGATGGTTACAGTTAACCGCAATAATAGAATCTGTGGTCAAATTGAACCATCAAATATTATTGTTTCTATTTTGTATTGGTTTTACTTAAAAATAATCAACTTTTTCATATCCATATGTTTTGGTTCATTAAAAAAATAGGACTGAATTCTCTTAATTTGTGTCCAAAATATTTCAAAACTCATTGAGATGGTTACAGTTAACTGCAATAATAGAATCTGTGGTGAGATTGAACCATCAAATATTGGTGTTTTATTTTCAGATTAGTTTGAGTATTTATTCAAAGTTGATTTGAATTTTTTTGGAAACGTCACTTTTAGGTACTGAATTTTGCGTTTAGGACTGAATTTTGCGTTTAGGACTGAATTCTCTTGATTTATTCATAAAACCATTAAGATGGTTACAGTTAACTGCAATAATAGAATCTGTGGTCAAATTGAACCATCAAATATTGGACAATATTGAAATTGTTACCAATGTTAAGGAATATGAATGGTTACGATACTTTTACATTTGATACCATACGGTTTATTCATTCAACATAATTTTTGATCAGAAAAAGAATATGTCAGTAAACTAGATTTGTTACCAATTTCTTTTGAAAAAAACCAGCCAATCATTTTGGAATCCATTTAGACACTAGTCGCAAGAATAATGAAAATTTTAAAACTTTTGCGTTGTGTATATTTTGACATTATTGTTACTTGAAATGATGCTTTTCGACAACAAACGAGAATGGTTACTTTTTAAATCCAAGATGGAACATCTTTCAGTATTGAATTTCTTTGGTGTAAAAATCTAGGAATTTGAATGATTTTGTTCATCTGCATCCTTCAACATTTACTAATCTTAACTCTACACCTAACCTTAAAACACTTACACATAGATTCCTAGATTTTATACACCAAAGACATTATCAAAAATTTTCTTTTCATGAAATTGATATATTATACAAAGTAACCAATCTTGTGTTTAAAATTATCCTATAAAGATTCCCAGTAATTGTAATAAGAATAAATTACATTGAATTTGCAATCCAAAACGTAAACAAATTTAGTTTTTGACAAAAATTAAGAGCGTACTTATTTGGTCTTCTTCAAGAAAAATTTTGAAACTTTTTTAATCAAACTTTCTGTGAGTAGAAATAAGATAAAGTGTATTGTAACCATTCATATTTATTATAATTACTTTATATGCGTATTTGACATTGAGATCTAGAACTGTTTGGAAATTACGTTTGATCATTTGGATAATATTTCTATAAAAAAAATAGATGTTCAGATTTTTCATATATCATAAAGAAATTCTAAAAATTCAATTAATGCAATTTTTAGATTTTTTCTTTTCAAAAATTTTGTGGTAGAAAAAGTTGATTATTACAAAAACTTCTAAATCAGCTTTATTGATTGGCAAATAGGTAGAATTCCTATAACCGATTCCATGCTCAGAGAGCTATAACCGATTCTAAGAGCTATAACCGATTCTAAGAGCTATAACCGATTCCATGCTCAGAGAGTTATAACTGCTTCCAGAGAGCTATAACCGATTCCTTGTTCAGAGAGTTAGAATAAACCAATCTGCCCTCTTTAACCTACAATGTGCATCCATTTTTACCATGACCCTAACTATTCCCTGAATGTCGTTTTAGAAAAATAACGCCTTATTAATATCTATTTCCAGATTTAAATATTGTTACAAGAGGAGCTGAAGTTTAAGTAGAGATTATAACTGGTATTTGAATGAAGTACGGCACACAAATCTTACAGAGATCACCAATGAATAAGAATAAGAATATTGCTGCATTATGTAATAAAAGTTCTTCAAGATATGAGTTGTAACACATCAACAAGGATCTGAAACATTGTTTTTGTGTATTATATTGAATTAAAAAGATATGAAATGTGTTTTCTATATACCCACATTATGTCAGTCATGTTAACAGATTTGTTTGGATTTTGATCAAACTTGCTATATACTAAATTAATTTTCTTTTGATACGTTGATCTGGTGCAATTGTCTTAGCCAAATTAATAGGAGTGGCCATAGATAGATTTCAAATCAGATATGCCTGTTAATTTGGTAAAGAAACTTTGTAGTGCTTGGTAAATTTAGGATTTTTAACCAACAAGTCGCTGAGTTATTGCCCTTGACTTGAGTCCTCTTTATAACACAGGCTAGTGTAACAGCATGTACATTGATATAACACAGGCCAGTGGAACTGCTTGTACACTGATATAACACAGGATAGTGGAACAGCATGTACACTGATATAACACAGCCTAGTGGAAGAATATGTACACTGACATAAAACTGGCTAGTGGAACAACATGTACACTGATATAACACTGGCTAGTGAAACAGCTTGTACACTGATATAACACTGGCTAGTGAAACAGCTTGAACACTGATATAACACAGGCTAGTGAAACAGCTTGTACACTGATATAACACAGGCTAGTGAAACAGCATGTACACTGATATAACACTGGCTAGTGGAACAGTGTACACTGATATAACACTGGCTAGTGGAACAGCTTGTACACTGTTATAACACAGGCTAGTGAAACGGCTTGTACACTTAACTGGATTGAAATGTTTAAGATTGATAAGTATTAAAGGTCATTTTAACCGAAACTAGTGTCAGGATGCCCATCAGCCTCGGTAATTGTCTACCATATAGGTCGATTATTAAACCAGCAGTCTGTCTATTCATAACTGATTACAGGTTTAAAATGTCAGGACAACCCCCTATAGTCGCCACTACCTCATCTAATAAAATCTTAGCCCAGGGAATATTAAAACAGCCCCCTTTCCTTTACCATCAAACTGTTTCCAAGGTGTACCAATGTCATGTCTTTAAAATCTTTAACGTTCAATCCCTCACTGTCATCAAATAGCTACTGTCATGCCCTGATAATGTCTTTGACTCAAGCCATCACCAATCACATCTTCCAAGAAAGCTTAACCAAAGTATACCTTAGGAAATTTAATTGAAACAAATTAACTGCATAACAACCTCTCATCAAATTTTAACCAAGATATGCCCCTGCATGGGCATGTCTTTAAGATAAATTTTGCCTCTTCCATAAGATCTCAACCAAGGTTCACTACAGGGCATGTCATTGAAAAACATCCCATCCTTGTCATCAACTCGGTTTTATTAACTTTCCCTCCTCCCTCTCTTCAAATCAAAACCAAGGATGCCCCTGGACATGACAATGAAACAACCCCTCATCAAATATCAACCTTGGTGCATGTTATTAAACCAATTTAACGGTATATAATGTCAGATCAATTTAAATCCAATATTAACATCTGTTTATACTGACTATAAATCTCTCTCTCATGATATATTATTCATATTGTATTATGATGTATTTTATACCAGCTTACTGTATATTATTTAGATATTTATGACTTTCAATACTTGGATAACTTATAAACTTTATGTATTGATTTTCTGCTCTAGTTGTGTATTAAGGAAGTGGAGGAGTGGCATTTTAGGAGGGGGACATGGCTCTATTTTCTCTTGAAAAATAACAAAATTTGAGCATTTTCATGCACATGACTCCACCTTGCTCCCACCCTCGTGAAAAAGAAATACTTTGCCATATGCTGTTCTAATATGCAATAAATGGTCTCGTCCATTTAAGGGATGCACAATAAAGATATCTTAACAGTTGTAAATCTTGTTAAAGTACTATTATAATTACTCCCTGCCATATTTCCCTCATTTCACACAGTATTAAGTTGCATGTCCTTATTAGCCAAGTCAGATGCAGAAAAGGATGCCTTTTCATTGAAGCATATGTTCATAGTAAAAGCA
Source organism: Lottia scabra (assembly GCA_029955415.1). Lineage (NCBI taxonomy): Eukaryota > Metazoa > Mollusca > Gastropoda > Lottiidae > Lottia > Lottia scabra. The sequence continues at coordinate 2,881,324 of JARJEI010000010.1, forward strand.
TCTATTTTTTTTGGATTATGTGAAAAAATCTGTGTTCTTTTCTGAACAAACTTTGCAATGGTGTGAATAAATCTGAGCTATTGCTTACATTCTATCATTCAAAATGGGAGATAACTGCCAATGATTTGTTGTTCAGCATTATTTTCTATGCAAAAGCCTAAACATTTGAAATAAATTCCAAGGGAAAATGGGAGATTACTCTGAATGGTTTAGTGGTGGCTGGAATCGTGTAATTCCTCTATTTACAAAATCACGTCAATATTGGTAACAGTATAATATAGAGTTTAGACTGCTTAAGAAAAAATATATATATATTATTTGGCTTAAAAGATAATTAAATAGATTGTATCCTATGGTTAAAAGCATGGTTTATTTGTGGAAAGGAGCCTAGAATTCTGTAATTCTGCTCACTCTTGCGACCTTTGGCATGAGTTATTTCAATTATCTAGATTCCTATCATGGTCTAAAATCATCATGGTTAGATAATAAAAGTTATAAGCAAACATGGAAAACAGGGAAAAATTAAACTTTCTACTGACATGAATTAAAAGAAGCATCGAAGGGAGACATGATTCTTTGACATTTCATGTTATGCATGCAGGAACATAATCCCCCACAAGGAAAAAGTTTCCCTTTCAGTTTTCTCAAACATTATAAACTTTTTTGTTCTCTAAAAGCATTTTGGAAAATTTGAACTAAAGTTTGGAGAAATTTGAGAATTTATACTTAATAACCTATGTAATAATTTTTCCTATTTTAATAATAAAAATCTGTACAAGCAAAACAACTCAGTTAATCAAAAATCTCGTCCAGAGACTAAATCGGGTTCAATAATTATATAGTAGTGAACTTCCCATAAGAGAAGGTGTTTCGAAAAGAGTAGGTATGGTCTGCTTCGCGCGCAACACCCGCCACTACTAAAAAAGGTCATAATTATTAAAAATTGACTTACCTGTCTAGTGTGATAATCCATATATCGGTTCGTTCTGTCATAATTTCTCTCCACAGTGAAAACAAATTGTCTAACTGAGACTGCAACTGTTGAGAAAGTCTGACAAATTGAAGCTGATACAGTGAATTCATTGTTATATTGAAAACCAATAGTCTATCAACTAAAAAAGGATTGTATTCCGTGATTTTTTCCAGTTATTCTCCCATTGCTAGATGATATTTCAATAGTTTCTTCTCGTTTGTTTGGATTTCTTTATTTTGTGATTATCTCTTTGTCAATATGATCTAGTGATACATGATGAGATCTGACATCACGTCTCGAAGGTACTGGCCATGGTATCAGGTGGTTTCTTACCTAAAATTGGGTTATCTTGACCTTTAACCTAGCTTGACTTCGTGATTTGGTTGCAAAAAACATCAAATCTCAAAGGTTCTGGCTATGGTATCAGATGTTTTCTTAGCTAAAATTGGGTTATCTTGGTCTAGAACATAGTTAAAATTGTAGTCAAGATGATACCTTCGGATTTTTCAATGTGATTCCCTCTGTCAGTGTTGAGGTTGGAGGAGCTGACATGGAAAAAGCGTTCGAATGGGACAATTAACCCATTAACTATAATAATTCGAAGTTACCTGGTCAGTTGGAAATTGAGTAGGCTAATGCTGCTGTCCTCTCAAAATTTCCCTCATTGCACACTGCATACATTTTGATTCTCATTAGCCTGGTTATAATTGCAGAAAAACAGGATGTAAAATCTATATACTGATATTAAGTAGGTTAATGTTGCTGTCCTGCCAAAATTTCCCTCACTGCATACATTTTGATTCTCATTAGTCTGGTAGGTGCAGAAAAGCAGGATGTAAAACTCCATTTCATTTTCATATTATGATAATACCATGGCCTGTCAAAGGAAAGAGACATGGTTGAATAAAATATTTCCCCGTTATAATTGAGTATGTAATCTTGTATATTTTCTTCAGCAGCCGTAGCCTCTTATTGATTTTACGACATACCAGATATTTTTTACGAGCGTCTGAGTACTCTAGAAGGAAACATTAAATTTTAACTTTTTCCTTCAGCATCGTCTAGAGACTTCTTACTGACCTTTTTCAAGACCTTTTTTTTATCAAGACGCAATGAAACATTAGTGGTCCATCCATACACAGTCGTTGTATTATACCAATCAAGTGTAGAATAGGTTCATGTGTGACGCCAGGCAGAGAATGCTTACTCTTCTAGACACCTGATACCACTTTTCATTATGAAATACTTACTCATGTATGATTGATATAATTCCTCATGTGAAAAGTTTATAAGCTGTTACCTATGTCTCGTCAAAATGTCTTTTTGGATTTCGGGTTTCGTTTTGCGGTTCGGATCGTTTGTACTTGTATTTTTTTTTTATGAAAAACAATTTCAGTTTAATCTTAATGAAATGGAATGAGTGGTGCAGGTTCATCCATAGCTCAATTAATAAGGTGTAAAAAAGTAGGACACAAGACTGCGTTCTATTCTTGATACAAAACAATATTATTGGTTCATGTAGATTCCTTTGGATGCAAAACTGTTAATGCAAAAGATGTCTTTCGCCCCTGGGCACTGATAACATCTTCAGAAAATCTAGGAAATTGATATTCCACCCTAAAAACATGATAATTATACAAATTGTAATGGTGTGAAGTCATCTTTAAAAGATGACCCAGTATTGTTTGATTTTCAACTGTTATATATTGTCATAAACATCTGCCTTATACAAAAAAGTGATATCAGCAAGCTGAAATAGAACATTGCTGTCATCATTCAGAAATAACCTACTAGTGCTTAACATGGCTTCCACCCACACATAAAGTTGAAACATTTTTTATAGGATTTCATCCAGATCTACCTTGTCAAGTTTCTATTCAATTACGATGACGATAGCATTAGTTTGTTTTTGATGAATTATTAAAATGGCTATCACCGCGAGAATTCCATGTGGTTTTTTTTCTTTACAAGTGACGAAATGATGTAGGTTAGTAAAGTATCATTAGTGAGGATTCACTGAGGAAAATGTAAATACCAAATAAAAAATATTAGCTCTATGAACTGAGATGCCAAACCTAAAAAAATACAAAGAGCATAATTTAACTTGAAATTATCTAAGGGGGGCCCATGCTATCCCCAAAAACCTCAGACCGCCAGGCCTACCTCGCTTTGCTAAGTCACATAGTGCCCTTTATAACACAGCTTCGCCCCCACCCCTCACATTTGCCTCCGGCGCCGCTGGTAACAGTATGGTAGTGTTAAGATAACAAGTATAATCATTAATTATTGATATTGAAGATTTAATTGTCTTTTAACTACCAGTTACACTGACCTTTAATAAGAAAACTCGGCTACGAACAATATATAAAACCAAAACAATTGATGTTAACATGATTGGCTATAACCTTGACTTGCACCACACAACTCAAACTTCTTACACTGGACAGATGTTTCGTTGGTGTATCGCTTAAAAAAAAAACAGGTACTGCCCACATCCTGAGAGTCTGAGATCACCTGTAGGTCACCTCACGCTCATATTAAGTTCAAATAACAAAATGCCCTAGAAAATTTCTTTCTTTTGGACAAGATTTTTGATTAATGGAATTCTCTTGCCTGTAAAGATTTTTACTCAGTCTGCACGATTCAGTGAGATCAAGTCGTCTTTTCTTGTATGGGGCTTTTGCTTTTAGAATGTTACTATTTGACATGATGTCATTTGGCCCAATTAATGCCAAGGTGTCCAACCCACTTTGCCAAGGAAAAGCTTTTAATTAGATGGAATGTCAGACCCGTTTTTATCATCTTCATTAAAGAGTCATCGATACTATCTTTAGTAACGAGTTATTAATTGTATGACTTTATGTTTAAGATTTTTAAAAAGTCATCAAGGCTATCATCAGTAAGAAATTACTGATGGTCAATTTCTTATGACCTTTTAGAATGTGATTATGTTTTCATATTAAAAATTCAAAGGAAATACTTTAACAGGTTTTAACAAGCTTTTCCATAATGCATGTCAAAGAATAGGTCATATATGAAAAAAATGGTGAGCTCAGACTGTGCTTGTTCAAGATCTCTTGACAATTGGAAATTAAAAAAAGGCTGATGGCTTCTGTCCTGTAACAAAAATCCTTCTGATGAGCAGAACATAAAACTCCATTTCATTTCAAATTAAATATTACTTGAAGAAAGATGCTGAAGCCCATTAAACAAGCTTTTCAATCATTCCATTTGGGGATCAGATCACGCTGAGCTCAGGCTGCGTGCACATGATTCTTTTTGGCAGCTGGAAATTGAAAAAAGGAGAAGACTAACGCTGTCGTCCTGAATTGCCTTCATTGCACACTACATGGTGTTGGCAGTCTTTATTAGTCCATCTGTTGCCATTTCATTTTCAAATTAAACATTACTTGTTGCCCCAAAAAAGTGTTGATTCCTGTTTTTTACATTTTTTAATTTCGCCCTTCTTTCTGGTCTGACTCCTGAAAGAGATCACTGATTGGATAAGAATTGAAGTATAGTACAGAACCTCTGTCTGATTACGATGAATATCTAACAAATTACCAGTATAATACAGTCTAACCGTCATACTGTCAGTCGGATTTGACATGATGAGAAATATCAAAGGGCAAAATGTCATAACATCATTGTGATCTAATACATAACTTGATTAGAATGGTCACTTCAACTAAATTAGTATTGGTCAGTTTACTAGGTGGTGTTATCACCAAGGGTATTATGTTAGGGGTGTATGGATGGACCCCAGTTATTCATTCCAGAGTTCATTGAAAATAGAGCTTTTGCTCACAATATTGTACATTTTTGACCATTTTAAGAGTTTTAGGCTAAAATATAGATATTCCAATATAAAACCAATATATAAACCAATACAAACAAATACAAACAGAACTTTTTTACTTTTAGAGTTTTAGGCTAAATTATTGATGTTTCAATATATACCAATACAAAAAGAACTTAATGATCCAAATTGCTAAATTTAGCTTTAGCTGTACCTTTAGGCTAAAATCAAGATGTCTCAAAATATGCCAATTAAAAACGGCTAATAAACTGCAAAAGAGACAGAAAATAACAGATTGGCTATACACTTGAAGCAATAGAGGTTTGGCCAAGGAACTTCTGGTAAAAAGGGTCTTCTTAAAAACATAAGTTGTTATTTCTGTAAACTATAGTTGTATCTTTCTTTTCTTCTTGTATTTTGCAAATTTCCTCATTGCACACAATATGATGTTGTAGGTCAGAAAAGTAAGATGACTTATTAAATTCCATTTCATATTTGGTTCCCATTGCATTCTCAATGATTTGTCTGTCTAGACTCTTTCCAATGTCTGGGTGATTTCTAATAATGTCTATATTCATCTGTATATATAATCTAACAAACAAAAGCAAATGACAAATTTCCCTCATAGCACACTTCATGAAGTTGCTGTTCAGAAGTATATAATTTCATTTCATATTTAGTTCCCATTGCATTCTCAATGAATTGTCTGTCTAGACTCTTTCCAATGTCTGGGTGATTTCTAATAATGTCTACATTTATCTGTAGATATAACCATACAATACACTGTAATTGTTTCATTTTCTTTAAAATATCTGCCAGTGAAATTATCAATAAAACTTTACAGGTTTATCAATAGCACGAGCTATTTATAACTTTCTATGGTCTAGTCCTAAGATTTCAATTGACTTTTCACATAATATTCATTCAAGTGTTAACGAAATTCCGGTTTTTGTTCATCTGTTCTATTATCGTTTTCATGGCACTTGGTTTCCTTGGTTTCTTTACTCGGAAGACTTCACTGACATGCAGGAATCGAGGTTAAAGTTTTAATTATTCAAACAGATCAGGTCATGCTCTTAAGAAGATGTAGACAATATCAAAGTTACGGCTTAAAAATGACTTTCAGTTGCTTTAAGCCGTTTCATTTCTTTAACAAAATCAGTAGGCAAATGTCCCCTTACTAAGATTTCCCCAGAATGCTCCTTAGGCAGTGATATATTCAAAAATTAAGAGTCAACTATTTTGTCATACGAAAGGTTGTTAGATATTATAAACAGCATTTTGCAATGGAGATGGCAAAAGAAATTTAGGTTTTTGCAAAGCTTGAACTCCTTGGTTCCCAACTTTTGGACTCTATGTACCCTATTTCTTTTACGCAATCCCCTGGTATCCCTTTGCCCACCCTAAGTAACATTAAGAGCCAACATGAAAGTAAAAGGATACATTGTCGGTTGATGAACTAGTACCCCTGGTTGGGAACCAAGGGCTTGAACCATAGACCACTGTGTCACGTAACATTTTTAGAAAACCTCCTTACAATCTCTGTTAGTCTATGGAATGATAGAACTAGAAGTGTAAATTTAGTCTATTGATAAGAGATAGAATTTGAAACAGTGAAGACCTCATTAACCCTATTTACTATCCTATCTCTGGTAGTTTTCTGCTGGTTCAAATGAGAAAACGATAGTCCGTAATGTCACATCTTCACAATGTCAAGGTATCTGGGACTGATACCCTGGCATCAATAGTATCATAATACCTTGACATAATGAAGATGATAATGTGCTAGAAGTAGATTTATTACTAGTTTAGTTCTAAAACAAGATGACTAACTGGTATATTAATGTTTGTATAATAGTATTACTAGACTATCCTATTGCCTGTTGATTTATCCTTATGGCAAGATCATACTGGTTTGGTTCAATTGCCAGATCATGCTGATTGAGTTCCATGGCAATATCATGCTTAATTTGGTTCTCTTGGTTTAATGGCAAAATCATGTTGGTTTAGTTTGTTTGATTTCATGGCAATATTATGCTTAATTGATTTCATAACAAAATCATGCTGGTTTAATTTCATGGCAAAATCATGCTGGTTTGAATATCATGGCAAAAAATAAAATCTGTACAAGCAGGACAATTTAGTCCATCAAAATCTTGTCCAATTTAGTAAAATTGAAGGTAAAAATTTTATAGAAGTTGAATCCTCAAAAGAGAATTGGCATCAAATGTTTCTTATGGGACATCCACCATTACTATAAGGTCATGCTGTAGTTATGTTTGATGAGAAATTCATGCTTTTTATTAAAGTTTTAAATGTTTTTGTGTTTTGACAACACTGATAGAATCAATATAAAATGATTCTTATTCCATGACAAAATCATGCTAAAGTTTGGTTTGATGGTTTTAACAAGCATGAAAATATTTATAATGATCATTTCCCGAGGCCTCCGCGATCTGTTACCAGTAAGATACCTTGTTTAATGATATAGATTCAGAACAATTTGAGGCCAATATTTAGAGTCTGCTTCATATACATTACAATTGATTACAGCTATTAATTTGTGCCTAATAGGCATTAGATGTTACATCCTATTTGATTGGATGTTTAAAAGGAAGCTCTAGAATCATTTCGAACAATTTAGATTCTGATATTTTTACTGTTGTGTTCCTGGTCATTGCTTTGAAATTTCACTAAATTTAACACTTTTTATGATGTCACTGACGGTGATCTACCAGAATCTACTAGGGCTGCAACGATTCATCGTAGAATCGATGAATCGCGATTTGTTCCTCCTTATCGATGCATCGTGTGAGAAAAAAATAATCATGATTCATCGGCCCAGATTTTGATTCATTTAATTAACTCTTTTATTGACTGAGAACAAGAAATCCTCACGCATTTTATAATTTATGTCGTATCGAAATTTTCGAAAATTGCTTTTTACGTATGAATTTGTTTATTATCATCTTAAATCTTTGTTATTAATGATGATGATCTTAAACATATAAATTTGTTACGAAAATTATGTGAAAAATGTGTTAAAATGTTAATGATTAAACTTTTCTTTTCTTTCCGATTTCAAACTCAAGAATCGCGATTTCTAATCGCAATAAATCGAATCGTTGAATGTATATCGTTTAGCATATCGAATCGCCACTTTAGGAATCGTTGCAGCCCTAGAATCTACTAATGATATCTTGCAGATCATTGTCAGTGACATTATAAAAGTTGTTAGTTTTAGTGTAATTGCAAGAAATACAGATGTCGGAATGGAAATGGGAATGATACAAATTGATGCTATGAGTGTCCCCGATACACATACAAAGTTTAGAAAATCACTTAACAATCCCTTGAAGGCACCAAAACTTCAATCTGTACTAAATTCCCCTGAATGTAATGAGTTCAAGTAAATTGAAGAAATAAATCCTTTAATTGATTTGTGTTTGCTGAAGTGCTGCTCTTATTTGCACCAATTAGCTTGGCCTTCAAATTAATAAAAATTGCATCTGACTTGTGTAATCATGTTAAACGCAAAAACGTGATTGTTATTATGATGGAATTTTGTTTTTTTCAATTAAACATTCTTACGCATTATATAACATTTTTACTTCAATAATGTTCACAATTGATTTTAGTTTTAGAGCTTTCTGATTAATATTAATACAAAACAATACAATTCAAATACAATGGCACTTAAATAACACACCCTGCGGGAATACTGCCTAAGGCCTTAATAGCATTGTAATGAAGAAAGATTACAACATAAAGCATGTAATGAGAGAGTCCCAGTACCACAGAAACGTCTCACAGCAATCTCCGAGTGGAGAGGAACTTATTTAATCAATAGAATAAAAGAACGGTAAACTCGCTTGATTAGCCGTGTATCGTATACAGTCAAAATACCAGTGTATAATTTACAGCAGTACTGTTACTCTTACTTCGTTAGACAATGCCATGAAAAATTCATTGACAGTAGTTTATTGAGTGATATATACTGGAACATTGTCCATATACTGTCAATATATACCGTATTAAACCTAGTGTCAACTGTCATATACTATTACAGCTCCAGCGGAAACTCTATTCTTATTTTATACGTTTCATTCAAATATTGTGTCTGTGACGGCAGAAAGCAATCATATCTAGACGTTGGATACGATCTCTCACAGTGTCATATCAAGTCTTTTCTTACCTCCGGCTTCCTACTCGTTATCGTTTAATCTAGCTGGAATCTCTATAATCCTTCTAATTAGTGTAACATCTTCTGGATTTACTTTTGAATGGAGAATTGTTTGGGTGGAACTTAAAATTTGATTGTGTTGTTAACAGAAAAGCATCTGAGGAATTGTATCTTTTGAAAATTGTTTAGGTGATGTTTAAAATTTAGTGGCAGAATAACATCTTAGGAATTGTATCTATTGAAAATTGTTTGTGGTATTTAAAATTTTGTGAACAGAATAGCATCTTAGGAATTGTATCCATTGAAAATTTTATCTGTTGCATTTAAAATTTGATTGTTTTATTGATTTCAATTAGAAATTTTAATCTTTGAAGATTTACAAGGAAACAAGAAATTTTGGAATTCAAAATTTTGTTGTGTTGGTAATATCACAGAGAAGATTTATCCTTCAAAGGCTGACAAAGAACGAAGAATATCTCAGACAAAATATTATAGGAATAATGAAGTTAGTGCTGTGAATTCAATTGGTGGAGGAAAAATTATAAACGGTTTTACATGTGTGCTTGAATAATTGGAAAAGTGATCTTTAAGTATTGGAAATGTAGGCTGAAGACTATGGCATTGTTTTTACTAAGAAAAAAAACTTAGTTTGGTTTAAATTTTAATAATTTTCAAATCGGAAGTGATATATTTTTGGATATGAAAATGGAGGTTTTTTAATGTGAATTTAACTCACATATTTTGTTATGTAGCTTAGATTCTTCACTTTTATTATTTATTCTTTGAAATTCAACACACAAATTTAAAAATGGAACAACCAGAAGTAAACGGGGGAATCCCTGAAAATCCTGATCCTGAAAATGCTGCCTTGATGAAGGGAATCGAAGATAATACTAATGAAGTAATTATTGTTTTTTAGTATTTTTTTATGACATTTGCTTTATAAATTTTTGATGAAGTCTCCAGTCAGACACATACCTGACATATGGAACTGCTCAAATGAATTGAAATTGAGTTTTATGTCCTACTCTTTTGCAATTGTTTGGCCTTTAAAGGAATTATGTCAGGAGCTTGAGATCACCCGCTGTCCATATGTCAAGTAATGAAAATACATAGCCTGTGCTCAGAATTGAAAAAAAAACTATCAGAGCAAATGAAAAGGCATTTGTATTTATTTGAATATATTTTTCCTTTCTCAATAAATTCAGTATTCATCCATGTACTAAAGAAAAAAACTGAAAAACAGATTGTCAAAATTATATTTAAATTCACAATTTTTCTGTTCATTTCTTTTTTGAGGGTACAGTCTGTTAGTGAAAGACGCTTAAAGCATATATGGTTCCTTTTTATATGCCCACATTGTAATATAGGTGAACAGATTTTGTCAGAATGCTTCGAAATTGACAAATTAAGTCAGATTAATTTTGTGTTTATATTAACTATATTTTTGACAGGTTATTATTTTGATATGATATAATACAAATTGGCGAATGCTCATGGGTACTAAAATTTTATCAGAGAAGTGGGCGTATCTTGCTAGGCAACCACTTGTTTTATCATGATGTCACCTATGTTTTATAATCTACCAGTAACTTTACATGGTTAGTCCACCACTAATCTAGGTTAAATATTGCTCCTTTATATGTGTTTAAAAAAATAGAAAGAACATCTCAATTCAATTTGGTTGATTAAAATTCAGCCAGCATATCATCATGCAACAAGCTTTGACATTTCCATGTCTTGCTGACAACAAAGAGTAAAATCTATTACTACAGAGCACTGACTAACTATTGTACCCACTGGGGTCTTTATCACTGAGATGAAAAATAGTTGTTAGAAAATGATTGAAGATTTCATCAAATTAGAATTGGGGGACTGGTTAGGTTTGGACTCAACCCCCTGCGCAACAGCCAAGGAAATATTAAATGGATTGTAAAGAGGTTTTCTAAACTTTGTATGTATATCGGGGACACTGATAGCATAAATTTGCGCCATTTCCATTCTGACGTCTGTGGTTCTTGCAATCCCACTAAAACAAACGCGTTTTATGACGTCACTGACAGTGATCTACCGTCAGGGGCGTAGCGTACGGGGGGGTGTGGGGGGGTGTCACACCCCCCCCACTTTTGATGACCTTGTCGGTAAAACGTGGTATCGGTCGGTAAAAGACTGGACCTGTCGGTAAAACCGATTGGTTAACCAAGAGACCATAAAAAGTGATTTTTACTAAACTTGTCGGTAAATCGAGGTCGATAAAAACTGTAATGGCTGGAGCCGTCGGTAAAAACCGATTGGTAAACCGAGAGAGCTAAATTGTTATCGGTAAAATGTTGATATCCATTAAAGGTGATTTTTACTGAACTTGTCGGTTAAACGAGTAATAGGTCGTTAAAAACTGTAATTGCTGGACCTGTCGGTAAAACCGATTGATTAACCGAGAGAGTTAAAACCTTGTTATAGGTAAAATGTTGATATCCATGAAAGGTGATTTTTTACTGAACTTGTCGGTTAAACGAGGAATAGGTCGATAAAACTGTGATGGCTGGACCTGTCAGTAAAACCAATTGGTTAACCGAGAGAGTTAAAACCTTGTTATCGGTAAAATGTTGATATCCATGAAAGGTGATTTTTTACTGAACTTGTCGGTTAAACGAGGAATAGGTCGATAAAACTGTAATGGCTGGACCTGTCGGTGAACCGATTGGTTAACCGAGAGAGTTAAAACCTTGTTATCGGTAAAATGTTGATATCCATGAAAGGTGATTTTTACTGAACTTGTCGGTTAAACGAGGAATAGGTCGATAAAACTGTAATGGCTGGACCTGTCGGTCAACCGATTGGTTAACTGAGAGACTTAAAACCTTGTTATCGGTAAAATGTTGATATCCATGAAAGGTGATTTTTACTGAACTTGTCGGTTAAACGAGGAATAGGTCGATAAAACTGTAATGGCTGGACCTGTCGGTAAAACCGATTGGTTAACCGAGAGAGTTAAAACCTTGTTATCGGTAAAATGTTGATATCCATGAAAGGTGATTTTTACTGAACTTGTCGGTTAAACGAGGAATAGGTCGATAAAACTGTAATGGCTGGACCTGTCGGTAAACCGATTGGTTAACCGAGAGAGTTAAAACCTTGTTATCGGTAAAATGTTGATATCCATGAAAGGTGATTTTTTTACTGAACTTGTCGGTTAAACGAGGAATAGGTCGATAAAACGGTAATGGCTGGACCTGTCGGTAAAACTAATTGGTTAACCGTAAGATATTTATGTGTGTAATTATGAAAATGGTGTTTATGTGGAAATATATAAAGATTAAAACACGAAGCTATAACGATGGAACTAGATGTGTGAATTCTTTTCGAAAAGGCATCAGATGCAAGGAACTCTAACCCTAATTTTCAAAATTTTGTCAGGGCATAATCCCTCCAACGAGATTGGGAAAGGCCTCAGATGCAAGGAATTTAATTCTATTTTTCAAGATTTTCATAGAGTTCAGTCCGTCCAAATCGCTTGCTGTTCGGAAAAGCCTGATTGCAAGGAAATCAAATCAAATTTTCAAATTTTCTTATGATACAATGCCCCAAACCGTATTCACTAGATGTGCGAATTCTGTTCGAAAAGGCATCAGATGCAAGGAACTCTTGACATAATTTTCAAAATTTCTTGGAGTACAATGCCTCCAAACCCTCTTCAATTGGGAAGTCGTTCTCTAAGAGAAGTCTGTTCGGAGAGGCATCAGATGCAAGGAAATGTACCTAATTTTCAAAATTTTCTTGAAGTAGGCCTACAATGCATCCAAACCCTCTTCAAATGTGAGTTCGTTCTCTAAGAGAATTCTGTCCGGAAAGGCATCAGATGCAAGGAACTCGGACCTCATTTTCAAAGTTTTCTTGGAGTAGGCCTACAATGCCTCCAAACCCTCTTCAAATGTGAGGTCGTTATTTAAGAGAATTCTGTTCGGAAAGGCACCAGATGAAAGGAACTCGGACCTCATTTTCAAAATTTTCTTGGAGTAGGCCTACAATGCCTCCAAACCCTCTTCAAATGTGAGGTCGTTATTTAAGAGAATTCTGTTCGGAAAGGCACCAGATGCAAGGAAATGATTTTCAAAATTTTCTGTGGGTACAATGCTCCAAACCCCTTCAAATTTAAGACCACACCCCCGCAACCCCTAGTTTTCATTTGCTTCTTACGGCCATGTGTATATATATGATTTAGTGCCAGTTGGGTTTTTGTCCTCTCAAAACCACGTGTTCGTCGGTAAAACATGGACCTTACACCCCCCCAGTCAAATTGGTCACGCTACGCCCCTGTCTACCGTAAGCTACAATTGATACAAGTCAAAGGTCCGGACTTGGAAAAAGCATCTTGGCATTCAGGTTGAAGAAATGTCTAAAGCTTGTAATGAAACTAGAAGGTCAGTATGTTTATTTGTCGCTGTGATCAATTGATGACAGTAAAACTGCCAAATGACGTCAACTTCAATTAACTTGAAAAAAACTGAAGAAACGTAAAAATGTAATATGCAAAAGTAACAATATGTTGTTGACAAATTAATCCTGACACCTATTTGTTTCTTTCTGTCTAAAAATTGTGAAGAATTTAATTTCAACAGACTTTTACCTGGCCAAAAAGTAAAAAGGTAGAAGTTTTTGCGAAAACAGCAATAAAAGTAATGACAAGGATATTTCGTGTAATAAATAAGATTTACATTGGTGTCTGATTCTATTAGTATAGTAAGATAAAAAGGTATGATTGATTCAAACTCTATTACCTTTAACTTTGTATTAGTTATGCAATTTTTGCTCTGAAACATTCTTTGGATGGTAAGATTGAGACAACATTTTCTGTTAGAGAAATTACTGAACTTAAATGCATATCAAACGCTCATAGGCATATTTCAATTGATTCCAAGTTTCTGTGGGAAACACCTGTTACAAAACAATACTCAAAGTACCATTCAAAATCAGCCCTTGATCAAAACAAAGACCAGCAACATCCAGAGGCACCAAGAGAAGAGACATGCATTTTTTTGCAATTATTCAAAAGTTGAATAACATTTTTTCAAATCATCTATGATCTTATAGCATTGTCTGGTATTGTCTGTTGAAGGGAATAACTAAAGAAAAGGTTAACCATGCTTAGGCACATACATACAGTTTTTGCATATTTTGATCAGTATCAGAGACCACCCTTTTCCAAACCAGACACCACGACCCAGAAGCATCACTAGAAAGCAACCTATGATGATCTAATTGCCTGATGGCATTTTATGATTCTGTTCATTGTGCAGTTATTTATTCCGAGCATACCCTTTTCATAACAGAGTCAAGACCCAGAAGCATCACTAGAAAGCAACCTATGATGATCTAATTGCCTGATGGCATTTTATGATTCTGTTCATTGTGCAGTTATTTATTCCGAGCATACCCTTTTCATAACAGAGTCAAGACCCGGAAGCATCACTAGAAAGCAACCTATGATGATCTAATTGCCTAATGGCATTTTATGTTACTGTTCATTGTGGAGTTATTCATTTCGAGCATACCCTTTGCATAACAAAGTCCAAGACCCAGAAGCGTCATTAGAAACCAGCCTATGATCTAATTGCCCAGTGACTATGGGTCGTTTGAAGTAAGACCAGTATAATAATTATCAATATATTGAATTAGTTTTAAAGAAAGTAAGTGAAGTCTCCTGACAATATTGTTGGCGATACTCTTCTGATGTTTGATGAAACAATGGATTATTCTACTAAATTATTCAGTGAGAAAATGTAAGCTAGCAGTCAATGGCGAGTGATAGTGTTTCAAGTCAATGTCAACTCGTATTCTGTATCTTTACACCTGATTGCTTTTCTGAACATTTTTTTGAGAGTAAGAAACTTGTTTGATTCAAGACTAGTGATGTCACCGAACCCTGTCACCAAACACTGTTTAACTTTGATGTCAACGAACTCTGTTTAACTTTGATATCACCAAACCCGTCACCAAATTCTGTTTAACTTTGATGTCACCAAATCATTTGTTACATTTTTGTCACCAAACCATTTGTAACTTGGATGTCCCAAAACCATTATAGCTTCTAAAATTCACTCATTTCTAGAATTGAGCTAGAGTTGAAGTATTTTATTTACTTTTAACAAGCTCTGTAAGCATCAGCCTAGAGTTATTTTGATTATGTATAACTATAAAAATGAGTAATTTGGAGAATCGAGGTGAACGTGAGGAAAGTATTGTATTTATTGACCAGATGAACGATGTGGTAATAGAGTAATTAGGTTCTAATCTATCCTCACTATTCTAATATCATAATCAATATCACTCTATTCACCACATCATCTTTCACTCCTATCAGGCACCAGGCAGGGTATGCTTACTCTTCCTAATCTATCCTCACTATTCTAATATCATAATCAATATCACTCTATTCCCCACTTCATCTTTCACTCCTGACAGACACCAGGCAGGGTATGCTTACTCTTCCTAATCTATCCCCACTATTCTAATATCATAATCAATATCTCTCTATTCCACACTTCATCTTTCACTCCTGTCAGACAGGGTATGCTTACTCTTCCTAATCTATCTTCACTATTCTAATATCATAATCAATATCACTCTATTCCCCACTTCATCTTTCACCTCCTGTCAGGCACCAGGCAGGGTATGCTTACTCTCCTAATCTATCCCCACTATTCTAATATCATAATCAATATCACTCTATTCACCACATCATCTTTCACTCCTGACAGACACCAGGCAGGGTATGCTTACTCTTCCTAATCTATCCCCACTATTCTAATATCATAATCAATATCTCTCTATTCCACACTTCATCTTTCACTCCTGTCAGACAGGGTATGCTTACTCTTCCTAATCTATCTTCACTATTCTAATATCATAATCAATATCACTCTATTCACCACATCATCTTTCACTCCTGACAGACACCAGGCAGGGTATGCTTACTCTTCCTAATCTATCTTCACTATTCTAATATCATAATCAATATCTCTCTATTCCACACTTCATCTTTCACTCCTGTCAGACAGGGTATGCTTACTCTTCCTAATCTATCCCCACTATTCTAATATCATAATCAATATCTCTCTATTCCACACTTCATCTTTCACTCCTGTCAGACAGGGTATGCTTACTCTTCCTAATCTATCCCCACTATTCTAATATCATAATCAATATCTCTCTATTCCACACTTCATCTTTCACTCCTGTCAGACAGGGTATGCTTACTCTTCCTAATCTATCTTCACTATTCTAATATCATAATCAATATCTCTCTATTCCCCACTTCATCTTTCACTTCTGACAGGCACCAGGCAGGGTATGCTTACCCTTCCTAATCTATCCTCACTATTCTAATATCGTAATCAATATCACTCTATTCCCCACTTCATCTTTCACTCCTGTCATACAGGGTATGCTTACTCTTCCTAATCTATAAACACTTCTGATGATACCATAATGATTAATATCTCTCTAATCCCCATTTTATCTTTCACTCAGGGTATGCTTACTTTTCCACTATTCAAATACTAACTGCATTCCTCTTACTTCCTGTTGTGTGCTGGACAGGGTATGCTTACTCTCTTTCTAATCTATTCTATCCCCACTATTCTAATATCATAATCAATCTATTATTCAATCTCTCTATTCCCCACTTCATCTTTAATATCCTGTCAGGCACCAAGCAGGGTATGCTTACTCTTCCACTATTTGAATACTAACTGCATTCCTGCTGTGTGCTGGGCAGGGTATGCTTACTCTTCCTAATCTATCCCCACTATTCTAATATCATATCTCTCTATTCCCTACTTCATCTCCCTGATCTCTGATTTTATCCGGCATCTTTCAATTCTCAGTACAACTTCTCTATTCATAACAACATCCCGTAAAACTAATAAGCATTTGAAGACGCTGTCCCAAAGGCTGACAAAGGTAGATATTGTAAGTAGTTATTGCATGTATGATTATTAAGATCAAAGAGGACTATATCACTCAAGTTTGAAGCAGAAACAAAATTTCAAATGAACTGAACCTAATAAGTGTTAGCATTCACCAAAATGTAAGGCACTTTAATTGTAGCAGTTTTACAGTGGAGAAAGTTCTGTTATTATAAAACATTCATGGTGATTGATTCATATAGGTACATACAAATACAGAATGAATGAGCATGACATCGACACGTTATGAATTTGAGTTTTGCCGTTACTATTAAAATTTAAGGCACTTGTAGCAGTTTTACTGTGGAGATAAGTCTGTTATTATAAAACATTCGTGGTGATTGGTTCATACAGGTTCATACAAATACAGAACGAACTGAAGAACAATAGTAATAATATAGAATTGTAAGAAAACAATCAAGACTACAATTAGTGTAACTGTTTAAACGTATCCTGCTAATTACTGATCAATAATCAGACTAATCAATCAACCAATTGAAATAAAATCATATCACATGCTTCCATTAGTGATAACATTATCGTTTGTTTATCTCTCTTGTTTAAAGGAATACTGCCTCTTAGAATGGTCAAAAACTCAAAATTCTCAAACTTGGTGAATAAATAGAGGTTATCCTATGGCTACGAGTGGATATGGTTTTTATGCCATGAGTGTTTGTGATATTTTCACGAGTGGCATAGCCACGAGTGAAAATATCACAAACACGAGTGGCATAAAAACCATATCCACGAGTTTGCCATTGGATAACCTATTTATCCGATCCTTGTTTTTCGTTATATGTAAAACGGTTTTTACTCATACTGTACCAATACATGTTATATACATAAACATCACTGACAGGTAATAGTAAACAATCTTGACAAAACGCTAATTTCGACCCAAGTTTTTTTTTGTGTTTTTGTTAAGTATACTTTTAATTATTCCTTCGAAGTTAACAGAGGCAAAACTGTCCGATGCCATTTTGACTGTTAGTAAGGAGTGAAGCACATGCATTAAACCTTGGCCACGCCCATTGAATACCATATTTATTCAATGGAATATCGTTTTTATCCGACATAAAAAAAAAAAAAAATTTTTTTTTATATAGAATGCATCACAGACACAGAATATGAAAAAAAATTCATTGGAAGCCAAATTTTAAATTTTTATTATTATTTTTATGTCGGTTATAGGATAAGAGTTTATATTCATTAGGCAACTTGTCTGATATCATAACTATACAACAGATGACCTGTATAATATGATAAATCTAGAAAAACTATATTATATATTATGTCTCTTGTTTGAAGGAATACTGCCTCTTAGAATAGGCCTTAATTTTTGTTAAGGGCCAATTATATTTTATGAAAAATTATAAGGGCCAAATGGAGCTTAGCTAGCATAGCAAGCAGAGGCAGTGGTAGATCAATGTGATTCGTTCAAGAGATATTGCTTTCGGATTTTTCAACCCCGTTTCCCTTGTCAATGATGCAGATTATTAATAAACAAAGGCCATACATGTGCTATGTACAAGCTGTGCACTTTAAATGATCCCCCAACAGTTGCAAAACGAGAAAGAGCAGAGCTCAAATTAGGTAATAAAATTCATAATAGAACCTTAAACTTTGTATTAAAAATTTAAGTTCTTGGTTTTGCATCAACCCATGTTATACAGCTCTAAGTAAAACCTCAAACTATGTAATAAACTTCTTATGATTTGGTTTGTGGTTACCTTATCAATAGTAGAACATCAAGACAATCATGAAATTCTAAAAAAGGAATTGCAGACATCTAACCTAGATCAATCTTCTATGGCAGTTCAAATTACACAATCTATTATAAGAAAAACTGGGTAAATTAAAAACCAACAATAAAACTGAAAATAAAATCTCTGACAATAGTTTCAATAATTAAGTCGGAAACATTGTTGACTCTATGCTTCAGAAATAGACTTAATGTTGCCATAAAAAGAGAAGGATATTGATAGATTTCACTCGATCACTTATTGATCTCTGAATCTAAGACAGAACATGATTTATTTTGGAATTCTATCATCAATAAAGGATTACATGTAAGATCAGTTAGAATTATGATGTATAAATGATAAGGACATGCAATATGATCAATATGTAATAGAATAAGAGAGAGGGGTCAGTTTGACCACCGATTCCAGACCAAAATTAATCATTATCTTCTAGATCAGCTTAATTACATTGATTCATGATAACACAACTGAACAACAAGGAAACACTGGCATTTGCTTTGCAAAATTAGAAATGTTTGGAAATTGGACAGTGATGTTGCTTATCAGCCTAATTATTTCCCAAATCACTAGTTTGCTTTCTTTGTCAATAATGTAAGAAAAAAGAAAGAAACATCTATATTTTACAAGGATAACAACTTAGGTTCTGTGAGGATCCTTTCTCCCAGCTGGACCTCAACCAAACCTTTTGGCATTGAACTTTCTCGGATTATCTGTACCCATTTACAGTTGAGTTGACTGGAATTATGATTTATTCAAGGTCATCAAACTTTCACATCCTGATCGAGAACCAAACTCTCAAACACAACAACCACCATGTACTTGTATCCAAGCAAACGTCATCATGTTTGTAAAGAACATGTTCAGTGGCTAGTCAAAGGTCTTATTAGGTGAGATGAAATCTTTCAATGAAAAGATGAAGGAAGGTAAATACCAGCAAGCCATGACTTTCAGTAACAAAACAATGTATTAGCCATATATCTTTTAACAAAAAATAATGTCTTTATGTTCAAAAGGGAAAAAAGATTAGGTTTATTATTTGATTCTCAAAAGCCATTATGTTGAAATAAATCCAAAAAAGTTGAAATTTCCAGTGGTTTTTGAAGAAAAATTGCAGCTAAGAGTGAAATGATTAATGGCCCTTAAGACAGTTAGAACCTACACTTAAACAAGCTAATATCTATATCTTTTTTTAATTATAGTCAGTCGAGATTGGGTGAGGTCAAATTCTGTGTTAGTGTTAACACTGGAGTTAATACAGAATTTGGACTGGGTCAAATGCAAATATTACCGTATTTAATTGATATTGAAACATTTAATTATGTAAAAGATATCATGGTTTCGCATGTTCACTCCCAAAAAGTACTATATTAACACGATAAATGATTTCAAATGTTGTGTTAGAATCATGTTAACACTAACACGGAACGCTAACACGAGATTTGACCTTACTGTGTTGGTTGGTAGACAATAATATGATATCAACTGTTAATGTGTTTTTGGACAATCCCTTAGTGGATATCTTGATTAAACAAGATCCAAATTGTTTTCAGCCTCTTTGTTGAGGGATATGCTTCCGGATGTATTAGCTTGCCCACAATCCAATGAAATTGCTGAATTTACTTGTGTTTGCAAGAAAAGTGCCCAGTGATGTCAGTTAATAATAGCTTGACATGGTAAAGATGAAATGTCTAATGATATCAAGGTATTAGACAGAGTTTGTAATGGAGTGACATTATGAAGATGCAGTGTCTAATGATGTCAAGGTATTTTGACTCAATTTGTATTAGCTTGACATTTCAAAGGTGAAGTTTCTAATGATGTGATGGTATCAAGCACAGTTAATATTAGCTTGACATTGTGAAGATTGAGTATCTTAAGATTTTAAGGTATTAGACTCAATTTGTTATAGCTTGACATTGTGAAGATTGAGTTTCATGTCATTATCAAGCATAGTTATTAATTGGTTGACATTGTTAAGATGCTCCAACATATATCTTTAAAGTACAAGACTTGTAAAGAAAACTAGGGTCATATCGACCAAGTAAAACAATCAATGTATTAAGTATGCATGTTAGTTGTCTGGAATAAAAGACTATATTGTTTATATAAGTCTTGCTATTTACAGACGATTATAATAAGGAGATTAGTTGTTCTAATAGACTTCGATTAGTCTCTATCATATTTCCATATCAGCGTCTTTAAAACCACACACCTTTATTGATATATATACATAGGTTTGCTTTATTCAAATAGCTTTGTATGAATTGGAAATAGATTTTTCCATGTCTTATTGATGCCCTGGTTCACACTTATAATTAATAATTGCTTTATATTACTTGGAAATAACTTTATTTGGTCTCTATCATATTTTCATTTCATGGTGGTATAAACCTTAAAGATATGTATGTCACAGTAGAAACTAAAATCCAGGGGAATTTAAAATCACCTTAGGACAAAGTCCAATTGGAATTTCTCTTTCAATTTTAAATTGTCCTAGTAGAAACTAAAATTGAACTTTGTCTTAGGACAATTTGAAATCTTCCTGAACAAGTTTCAGGACAAACTTAAATTGATTAGTTTAGTTTGTCAAATATGACAAATCTGTTACTTGCATTTTGGCGGATTTGTTTAGTCAGGCATGAATTGATCTCGTTGCACCTCATGATTTAGACCTTTATAGTAGTGGCGGGTGTCGCATGCGAAGCAGACCATGCTTACTTGATGGTACTTCTCGTATGGGAAGTCCATTACTATATAATTATTGCACACGATTTTGTCATGCTCTGGACGAGATTTTTGATTAACAGAATGGTTTTGCTTGTACAGATTTTTATTATTAGTCTCTAAAACAATATTTACCTGTGAAAGAAAAGTAGAAATATGTACTTATAGTGATAGATTCAGACATTCCAAGAGACAATGATTCCCTTTTGGTAAACCGGTATACACATTAAATGACAAAAAACACAATCTGCATTTAGAACTAAAGAAACAATGCAGTTCCGGTAGAAAAGCAAGAAAAACAGGTTTTGAAAACTTAAAAACTCTTCCAGTTGAGTGATCTCTGAAATTAATTCAAATATTTATAATGTGATTTGGTTTGTTTCTCAAGACAAAAAACAATAGAATGTCAAATTCCAGGGTTTTAAAATATTGACACTTGAAATTTAAAAATTTTATAACAGTTATTGGAAATCTGGGTAACAGTGCAGACATAAGACATATTATATATTTCTGGGTATTTAGAAGCTGAAAGTAAATTATTTCTTACTAGAAGGAAGCTGACAGCAAACTTATTGCAATGATTTCTTGAAAGTTTCATTTTGAGATTCAGCGCTTGCAAATATTACCCTGCCACAGGAAAGGCTTCCTTTAATGATTATATTCCTGCAAACCAAATTGCTGATGCAACCTTTTAATCTACAATAATCTGAATAATTAGTTTTTCTGTAGGAAGTGTGAAAAGCTTTTTATCAAGTTCTCTGTTGATTTACGACAGGTTTTTAAAAAAAATTGTCATCTTTGTCTAGTGTATTCTTCTGTAGATTCTGCCATGTTTGACAGGTTCTTTCTGTTTTTTTCACAAATTTAATGTCAGATGTCTGGAACGAGAATAATTTAAAGACATATTTAAAGTAGGCTATAGCTGGGAAGGACAATTTTTCTGATGCAGTGGCCTTAATTTGAAAAATTGTTCAGAAGATGATTTTAATTTCTAATTATCTGATTAATCAATCACTAAAATTAGTTTTGAATTAAGTCATAGATTATGACCACACTTTTCAAAACACCTGATGGTACTTCTCTTTGAAGGAGTCAACAACTATTTATTGTTCTAGATTTGCCATAATTTGGATGTGTGTTTGATTATGGAATTGTTTTGCTATCTATTAAACAAGTACATAACAATATTTCTTACTACCTGGATTTAATCCTAATTAAGTTTTGAAGACTGAGGACTGAGTTTGAGTTTCTCATGATTTATATCATGTCCACTATGAAATTATTAGCTAGAAGAGGTGTAAATAGAAAATGATCAATAGGAATAAAATTTGTATGAATTCTCATGATAATTTCAATGTATATACAGTGTAGAGAAAGAGATAGGCCAGAGAGTCTCTGTAGACTGGTAATATTGGTATTTAGACCAATCTAATCAATAATATTATACAGATAATGGTGGGAATACTATAGATACATACTCGTTATATACAAATATACTATACAACTACTATATCAATATTCACATCGAACATAAATAAATACCATTCACGAGGTTACGAAATCATTCAAATTTATAACATATTATTTACAACTGTGTCGCGAGCGAAATAGACCATACTTACTATTTTCGAAACACCTTTGAAACACCAACAATAAAAACACTTAAGAATAATAGTTTGTTTGAAAAACTTTAATTGAACTCATTTTGGGGTAAATTCAAAATATTTCTAAATCTCAGAATATGGAGATATATAGGTGTTATATTGGATAAAACATCTAGTAAAACTTACGATTAGTTTGAACATCATCAATTATAACACTTAAGAATAATTGTACAGATTATTTGCAAAACTTTTATTGAACTCTTTTTGGGGTAAATTTTAGATATTTATAATCTCAGAATATTGGAATATATATATATGTGTTATATATGTGATAATAGATCCAGTAATAGCTAAATATTAATATTAAACATCATCAATTACAGCACTTCAGAATATTTGTGCAGTATGTTTGCAAAACTGTTCTTAAATACATTTTGGGGTAAATTTGAAATAATTCAAAATCTCACCAAATGGGTATATAAATATGTTATATTGGATAACACATCTGGTAAAATCTATAAGAATGAAACATCTTTAATTGTAACAACTAACAATGATTGTTCAGTTAATTTGCAAAGCCCATATTGAACTCATTTTGGGGTTAATTTGAAAATTATTTTGTAATTTTATAGGGTTTGAAGTTTTTGAAGGAACTCCTCCAATATTTTTACTGCAAATGTGCCACCCAATTTCCGAAGAAAACTGCACACAATTACTGAATTTATCTTCCGTCGGTTATGGTTTTAGCCCCTGAAATTTACGTGATTCTATTTTCTCTTTCAGTCATTGGAAAGTACAAGGCGTATGCTGCAGATGTGTGAGGAGGTCAGTATATTTGCATTTTATTTATGGAATTTAATTTCTTTGTAGCCCCCCTTCAAATATTTACACCAATTACAATTGGCTACAGACAAATACTGTGAATAATTTTAAATGAAGTGCCATACAGTAATGTTTCTATGAATCATCGGGTGTAGGCAAAGTGACAACAGAATTATCAAGACACGGTCAGAGCACCAACAATGTCTTAAGTTAAATGACAAAAAATTTGAGAAACACTTTCTATGAGCTTATTTTCAAACTGATCAAGCTTGTATTTAGAAATCAAAAGTGCAAAACATTTTATTGGTCTGAAGATATAGCTGTACATTATTGTAAAGAAATGAGAACCATTCATGTTTTAAAATGAAAAATATAAATACATCTGATTTACAAATTTTATGAACATGAAAGAAGGCTAGCCAGATATAAAACATAAAAAATTCAGCTTGGCATTTACCACAGAATAATGATAGCATACTTAAAGAAGATTTTTAATTAAAAGTGATAAAATGTTCATTAAATGATGATGATATTGTAGTAATTGGTCTATACAGGGCCCTGTGATGATATAAATACTTTAACTATGTTCTATTTTAGATAAATTATTTTTCCTTTTATGGCATGACTTGTCTTGATAATTCTATTTTCGGTGTCTGTCTACAGCAGTAAAACATTCATTCTTTATTCAACCTTTCTTCATTCATACCTTATCTAATAGCGACGTCATTGATCTCAATTCCAACTATAAAGGAATCTTTATCAAGTCTGAAAGAGACATGAACCTAGGTTCATAACCAGCAAATTTGGTGATATATTTTAAAAATCGCTGTCAATTATCTTAAAAAAGAGACGATTTATTTTCTGAGATTATAACGCATGATATATATGGTCTCTTTAGACTTTCTTTATTGATATTTTCAACTATAAAAGATAGGATTGTAATTTATTTTCTAGACAGGAAATCTCAATGAAATTTCAACTTTTCAAACGTAATTCTCACACAATTTAGAATCCAAACTTCAATCAATAAGACCGCGATTTTTTTAAAGGAATTTACAATTGCTGGATATTTTTAGCTGCAAGTAATTCTTGTGAATAAAAGAAATTTGTACGTTGACAAATTAATTTTAAATTGCCGTATGAGAATATTGAACTCAGTTTGAATGTGAGTTTACCACTAGCTTTGGCATGACTTAGACTAATTTGGAATCACTTTGACATTTTTGGCATCGTAGGAAAATTTGGCATCACTTAAACACAATTGGCATCGCTAAGACTAATTTAACATTGCCCAGACTATATTAGATTACATATTTGGAATGACTTATTAAACTTTACATAAGCTTGATTTATTTTACCACTTTATCTCATTCAAAATTATTTTTGACCGTAACTCAATAGATTAATCAAATTTGTACAAATTCATTTAATTACATGAATACTTTGAATTGAGTTAAAAATATACAGCTGAATGATAAAGGTCCATTTTAATATTCTAGTCCCATTTAAATACCCTAGTCCCATTTCATTATCCTAGTCCCATTTTAATATTATAGTCCCATTTTAATACCTTAGTGCCATTTTATTATCCTAGTCCCATTTCATTATCCTAATCCCATTTAATTATCCTAGTCCCATTTTAATATCCTAGTCCCATTTCATTATCCTAGTCCCATTTTAATACTCCAGTCCCATTTCATTATCCTAGTCCCATTTTAATACTCTAGTCCCATTTTAATATTCTAGTCCCATTTTAATATTCTAGTCCTATTTCATTATCCTAGTCCCATTTTAATATTCTAGTCCTATATCATTATCCTAGTCCCATTTCATTATCCTAATCCCATTTAATTATCCTAGTCCCATTTTAATATCCTAGTCCCATTTCATTATCCTAGTCCCATTTTAATACTCCAGTCCCATTTCATTATCCTAGTCCCATTTTAATACTCTAGTCCCATTTTAATATTCTAGTCCCATTTTAATATTCTAGTCCTATTTCATTATCCTAGTCCCATTTTAATATTCTAGTCCTATATCATTATCCTAGTCCCATTTCATTATCTTAGTCCCATTTTAATATTCTAGTCCTATTTCATTATCCTAGTCCCATTTTAATATTCTAGTCCTATTTTCATATTTTAGTCCTATTTCATTATCCTAGTCCCATTTTGATACCCTAGTCCCATTTTAATATTCTAGTCCCATTTTAATACTCCAGTCCCATTTCATTATCCTAGTCCCATTTTAATATTCTAGTCCTATTTCATTATCCTAGTCCCATTTCATTATTCTAGTCCCATTTCATTATCCTAGTCCCATTTTAATATTCTAGTCCTATTTCATTATCCTAGTCCCATATCATTATCCTAGTCCCATTTCATTATCTTAGTCCCATTTTAATATTCTAGTCCTATTTCATTATCCTAGTCCCATTTTAATATTCTAGTCCTATTTTCATATTTTAGTCCTATTTCATTATCCTAGTCCCATTTTGATACCCTAGTCCCATTTTAATATTCTAGTCCCATTTTAATACTCCAGTCCTATTTCATTATCCTAGTCCCATTTTAATATTCTAGTCCTATTTCATTATCCTAGTCCCATTTCATTATTCTAGTCCCATTTCATTATCCTAGTCCCATTTCATTATTCTAGTCCTATTTCATTATTCATTATTCTAGTCCTATTTCATTATCCTAGTCCCATTTCATTATTCTAGTCCCATTTTAGTACCCTGGTCCCATTTCATTATCCTAGTCCTATTTCATTATCCTAGTCACATTTTAATATTCTAGTCCCATTTTATTATCCTAGTCCCATTTTAATATTCTAGTCCCATGTTTATATTCTAGCATTATTTAAGACATTTTCATTCCTACATGCCCTTTAACAAGATTTTTTCTCCTCATTGCCTACTGTAGAGTAAGGAAGCTGGTATTAAAACATTGGTAATGTTAGATGAACAAGGAGGTAAGAAAGGTCCTAATAAAGGGACTGAAGAAACTCGATGTTATTAGTGTTTGCACCATAACTTTGCATGTTAGAACTTGATTTTGTTATTTTTTATTAAATCATTTTTATTTCAGTCTATGTTTTCTTTTAACAATTGCGTTGTGATTAATAAAATATTTCATTAAATTTCATTGCAAATTTTGAAAAAATTCCAAGATTAAAACACATGTTGTTTTCTGAATTCAAAATTCAAATACATATATGTATTCATTTTAGATATTTGGAAAGAAATTCAAACTTGATATACTGATTAAGATATTTGATATTTGAATTGTTTCAAATAAAAAAATTGTACTGAAGTAATCAAAAATTTTGGTATTCATTTACGATAATTTCATTTGATTTATTCTGAAAAAAAGTTATTTCAAAGGAACCCAAAATTGAAGAAGAATTCAGATATTTGATATTTGAATTTCATTTATTTAGAATAAAAAATCCAATATTTTGGTTATTTTGGATAATTTTATTTATTCATAAATCGAAATTGTTATAAGATGATGTTGTGTTGTTATTGATTTTGTGTAGTATTTTGTGTTTTCTATTAACATAAATATAAACGCATGTTGTGTCAGTTAATGACCTTCTCACAAGTTTCAAGTTCTTCTACAATCATTGTAATTGACATGTCCTCGTCAAATTATAACACATTTCCTTTCCATTCTTATTGATTTCGGTCTTAAATAATCGAAACAACGTCATTATTTCTTCCAAACATTAAATTCTATACTTGAACACTTTCAATATAGCTGTAAACATGTTGTTCAATGATTTTAGATTTACTTAAAGGAGTTGTTTTGCATACTTCATTTCTTTGACGTGCGGTGAGATCTAAAATGAATTTTAATGCATTATGAAATTTTTCTGTTTGTGTTAATTTTGACTCTTTGATGTTTATATGATCTACAATGAATTCTGATATTACAATGAAGTTTTCTTATTGTTCATGTCAAAACTCTCTAAATTCTACGGTATTGCATGACAGAGGTTGTAAAGAGGTTTTCAAAAAAATGTATTTTTATGTGTATCTGAGGCATTTACATCTTCAATCTGCATCGTTCCAATTTTCATCAGATGTCCATGGTTCTTTACAGATTTTAGCAAGATGATCTCTGAACCTTACTATTTCAGGATCTTTGCTAATGATACAAATTGCCTTTGTGATAGCTACATCATAAAACACGTTATTTTAGTGGAATTGCAAGAACCATAGACATCTGACTGAACATTGTAATAGTGGCAAATTGATGATATCAGTGTCCCGATACATCTGAAAACTTCTGTTCAACCTCTTTAGAATGAAATATGCACTGCACTCCTTATAACTTTTAGTTCTGTATTGATGTTTGCTTTCTGTTCAGTTTGTTTATTTGCCATGATTTCAGAGTCAAGATGTAGGTGTTAAAACTCTTGTTATGTTGGATGCACAAGGGGGTAGGTGACAACATTACTTCATTATTGGCTTTGTACTGCTTTTGGGAAACACGCTTTTTATACGCCCACATGAATATGTCCGGTCCGTCGGTCCGTCGGTCCGTCCGTCAACATTTCTTGTGAGCACAATAGACACTACAGTTTTCATCTGATTTCGATGAAACTTGCTATAATCCTTTGGATTGATAAGATCTCGGTCAAGTTCGAATTTGACGTATTTTCGATGAACGGTTTTTGAGTTATTGCCCTTGACTTTGCAAATATGCGTCAAATTTTGTTTGTGAGCACTCTAGAGACTACAGTTTACATCTGATTTTGATGAAACTTGCTATGTTCCTTTGGATTGATAAGATCTCGGTCAAGTTCGAATTTGACGTAGTTCCGATGAATGGTTTTTGAGTTATTGCCCTTGACTTAGCAAAAATGCGTGAAATTTTGTTTGTGAGCACTCTAGAGACTACAGTTTTCATCTGATTTTGATGAAACTTGCTATGATCCTTTGGATTGATAAGATCTGGGTCAAGTTCGAATTTGATGTATTTCCGATGAACGGTTTTTGAGTTATTGCCCTTGACTTTGCAAAAATGCGTCAAATTTTGTTTGTGAGCACTCTAGAGACTACAGTTTTCATCTGATTTTGATGAAACTTGCTATGATCCTTTGGATTGATAAGATCTTGGTCAAGTTCGAATTTGATGTATTTCCGATGAATGGTTTTTGAGTTATTGCCCTTGACTTAGCAAAAATGCGTCAAATTTTGTTTGTGAGCACTCTAGAGACAACAGTTTTCATCTGATTTTGATGAAACTTGTTATGATCCTTTGGATTGATAAGATCTTGGTCAAGTTTGAATTTGACGTATTTTCGATGAACGGTTTTTGAGTTATTGCCCTTGACCTTGCAAAAATGCGTCAAATTTTGATCGTGAGCACTCTAGAGACAACAGTTTTCATCTGATTTTGATGAAACTTGCTATGATCCTTTAGATTGATAAGATCTTGGTCAAGTTTGAATTTGACGTATTTTCGATGAACGATTTTTGAGTAATTGCCCTTGACTTTGCAAAAATGCGTCAAATTTGGTTTGTGAGCACTCTAGAGTCTACAGTTTTCATCTAATTTTGATGAAACTTGGTATGCTCCTTGAGATTAATAAGATCTCAGTCAAGTTCGAATTTGACATAGTTTTGATGAACAGATTTTGAGTTATTGCCCTTGACTTGCATAAAACACGTAAAATTGTTTGTTAACACAATAGAAGCTTCAGTTTTCATCCAATTTTATTAAAAATTGTTGTGATCATTGGAATTGATAAGATCTCAGACAAGTTCTAACTTGACACAATTTTAATGAATGGATTTTGAGGTATTGCCCTTGACTTTGTCAAAATGCGTCAAAAATAGTTTGTGAACAGGATTGAAGCTACAATTTTGAACTGATTCTAATGAAACTTGTTGTGATCATTGCAATTGATAAGATCCTGAACAAGTTCTAACTTGATGCATTTTCGATGAACAGTTTTTGAGTTTTGCCCTTGACTTTTATAATAAAATTTGTATTATCATTAATTAAAATATGATCATTTTCGACAGCTGCCAGTGGGCGTATGTTACCTTGCCTGGCAAGCCCTGGTTAAAGTTACCGGTATGGGAAATGAGCTTTTTCTAAACAATTTTTAAGGGTTATAATAGTGCTGGTGTAACAACATTTCAATCATTCTTGGGATCGAATTGCAGGACTTGATATGCCATGGGAAGTATCAGGTTCTTCAAAAAGTCTTACATTAAGATTTTCGTAGAATTTTACATTGAGAATTACAACATTTACTATAAAATCTAGGATCTGGGCTCTCAGCTATTTCTCTGAAATTTTAAAATTGATCATAGTCTTTCTTCTTTAGCAACAACCTACATCTGTATCTGCATCTGCAATTAATCTTTTACTAATTTTATTTAATATTTGGTGTATGGTGTTATTTCTTATTTCTAGTTTGTTGTTTGGTATCTGTTTGTAGTTTAGTTTTAATATTTCAATGTTATCTTGATGCATTCTTGAATGTTGTTCCCTTCTAGACTTCTTATCAAATTCTTAAATTAAAAAATTTACGGTCTGTGTCAGTCATCAGATGGTAGAACTTTCCAGATTCCTCAATTTAGATATCAACTGCAAATTCAAAAGAGTTTTCAGGGGCAGGTTGAAGTTTAAACTATGAAGCAACATACCTGATTAATGATGGAGACAAAATAAATATACAAGTATGGTTAGTCAATGTAAAATATTGTATTTGAAATTTGGAATACAGGTATCTCTAAGAAAGCAGAGGGGATTTTGATTGCAAATAAAAACTTCATAAGAGTTCTTGAGAGTTCACAGGCTAAATATACCGAACAGACAAAGAAACGTCTCAAAACACAGAGTGAATAGTGAATTGTGTATTCAAATTACAATAAAACAACAGAAATTATCAGAACACAATCAGTATCTTTTTGAAAGTCTAGAAATAATATTTATGTAGCAAAATAACAACTTTAATTGTGCACAACTTTGCCCTTAAAAATCTAAAAATGTGACCTTTGTTTATCTGTCCAATACCTTAATAAATAGTTATCACCAAATTCTTGTGTATGTAAACAGTGTAATGAAAAATTTTACCTTTCAAAGAAGAACTATAAAGGTGATATCCTCTTTAGGATCAGACAAAGAACAAAAATATCATGTTCTCAATATATAACCAGTCTAAATTTACTGACGCAGCAGTGATAAAGTAGATTATCAATTTTTTGTTTTGATTTATACATGTTTAAGAAATATTTCTTAAAGATTTTTGACCCAAGACAAGTGATATTAGCATGTAAGGCGCGGGCATGTTCAGTTCACCATATGTTCGACCAATCAAACTTTAGTCTCAGAACCTGGACTGTGCTCACAACTCTCCCTCAAATCCCTGTGTATCAATAATTATCAGCATTTGAAAGTCAAAAATACTACTCGTATTTCAGCAAGACCATGCCTTAAAAAAAAACATAAATTGACAATGATTTTTGTGCAGTTCTAGTTCCACTGAAGGCTATTTACATTTATTCAAGACCCAAATCGACCATCGAAAAATGCTGTATGTTTAAGCAACTTGTGAAAATATTTGAGTCACTTGTCACAATTGGACAGTTTGATTGAATATATTTATAAAATAGAAAGAAAATGCTGAACTCATCAACTGTTCCATGCAAAACATTGACATCAGAATGCTTTAAAAGGACATACCCATCATAGCTAGGTGTGATTGATTGAAGATATGGTTTCTGTTGACAAACATAAGTTTCGAATAAAAACCACAATTTTGTGAACACTATAAAAGATATTAAAATGAAATGAAATGGAGTTTTTACGTCCTACTTTTCTGCACTTATATGGGCTAATTGAGGACGGGCAAATGCAATGCAGTGTGCAATGAGGGAAATTTTGCCAGGACAGCGGCATTATCCGGCTCTTATTTTCGATTTCCAACTGTCGAGGGATCTTTAATGTGCACAGCCAATAGCACACAGGACCTCGGTTTATTGTCCCATCCCATCCGAACGACTAGACACTTTTCCATGCCAGCCCCTCCAACCTGCATCACTTGCAGGGGTAAACCGGATTGAAAAATCCGAAGGTATGATCTCGACCCATGCCGGGATTGAACCTTGGACCTTCAGGTTAGCAAGCAAGCGTCTAACTCACTGAGCCACCGTGGTTTCCATAAAAGATATCAATAAGAAAGTGTGTGAACACTATGAAACGACCTTATGGACCTGATTAATAACTAGGTGATAAGTACCATTATGTAGATAATAATGACAGTGTAGTAATCAGGGCAGGTAGAGTGAGTGGGTGGGAATTATCATATAACACGATGACAATACTCTCAATCTATTTTTAACTTCTATTGACGTCACTATAGCACGATTATAGACAGGCAAATTTCAATCTCTTTATTAAAAATACTGTTATTAGGTTTCTAGATAACGTTGTATATTGTATCCAGTAGATATAAATAACAATTCTCATATGACATTGTTGTGAACTCTTTGAAAGTAATCTGAAATCAAAGTTACAAGGTGGCTTTGAGTGGAACTAAAAATGCATATGACATGCAACATAAGCATGAGTTCTGTATTCTCTAATGCCCTGGTTAAATAATAATTGAAAGACAAGTTAGAGAGTGGCTTTGATTGAAATAAATGATGCACATGAAACTCTGCATGCCACAGAGTAAAATTCATCTAATTGCATACTGCATGGTTTGACAGTGTTCAATACTAAATTGTTTCTATTATATGGATCGAATCTTGGTAATACTACAAATGGTTGATTAATTGCGAGAAGATTTATTAAGGAAACTTTACTTGACAGTTAATTACCAGTTTTTATAAATGTCCTTTTTGATGTAAATATATTCTACTCTTTTCTAATCAGAGGAGAAAGAATCAACTTCCAAATATTTGATTCACTGATAAAGACAACTTTGTCAAGATGTTC
The DNA here is from genome assembly GCA_029955415.1 of Lottia scabra. NCBI lineage: Eukaryota > Metazoa > Mollusca > Gastropoda > Lottiidae > Lottia > Lottia scabra. Next base: position 2,914,122 of record JARJEI010000010.1, read on the forward strand.
TACCTAAGATTGGATTTTTTGCCACAATCGTTGTGTAACCTACATTTGATGCCCAACAGATCCTTTTTAGAATAAAGAAACCAAGTACTAACAATCAAAACAACCCCAAAACTCAAAATCCCAGTAATCTGTTGATTATGAACTTTTCAAATGAGGAATTATATCAATCATACATGAATAAGTATATCGTAATGAAAAGTGGTATCAGGTGTCTAGAAGAGTAAGCTTGCATACCCTGCCTGGCGCCACACCTGTCCTGGCTGTTAAACATACACGAAACTACGAAACAGAAACAAGAAACAAGAAACAGTTCTTTAAGTTGGACACCTAGAAAATACACCCAAATAACATGAATCCAAACATGACTGCTAATAATTCCACTGGCTTGGTATTCAAGGTTCAATCTTTGTTCAAGATATTTTACCGTGTCGCGAGCAAAGCAGACCATGGTTACTCTTTTCAAAACACCTGATGGTACTACTATATAATTACTGCGCCTAATTTTGTCATGCTCTGGACGAGATTTTTGATGAACAGAATTGTTTTGCTTGTATGAATTTTTATTATCACTGTGGTCCACCTCCTTTAATTGACATTTCATAGATACAAAATTTATAAAAAGATATTCTAGCATGACATATCCCCTTTAAATGTCAAGTCAGATACAGAAGAAAGATAAGATATTCTATGAATGGTAAAAAGAGTTCATGTCGCTTGTAATATCAGTAGAGTTTAAGATAACCCAGTAGATTTATTAACCCAAGAGAAGATTTCTCTGACAGATATCATCTTGGACGGAATTAAAATTGATTCTGACATCAAGTCTTTCTTATAGTTCATTAACACATTGATATTTAACATTTGACATATATTCAGCCTATATCTGACATGTTGTTTTAAAAAAAATGTGTGACATGTTTACACACAGATATCTGACATGTTTACACACAGATATGACATGTTTACAGCATGTACTCAACATGTTTACAGCATTTATTTTACATTTTTACAATAGATAACTTATATGTTACAGTAGTTATCTGACATGTTTACAGCAGATATTTGACATGTTTGCAGTAGATATCTGACATGTTTACAGTAGATATCTGACATGTTTACAGTAGATATCTGACATGTTTTATGTTTTACAGTTGATATCTGACGTGTTTACAAACATGACATTTTACAGTAGATATCTAACATGTTTTCACTCAGATATCTAACTAGTTTACAGCCAGTGCCTGACATGTTTGCAGCCTGTACTCAGCTCACCCTGTACTCATGTTTACAGCAGATGCTTGACATGTTTACAGTAGATATCTGACATGTTTACAGCATTTATTTGACATGTTTACAGCATTTATTTGACATGTTTACAGTAGATAACTGACATGTTACAGTAGTTATCTGACATGTTTACATACATGACATGTTTTACAGTATAGTTATTTTACATCTTTTAAAGCTGATATCTGACATTTTTACATACGTGACATTTTTACATGTTTTACAGTAGATATCTGACATGTTTTCGACAGATATCTGACATGTTTACAGCAGTTCTCTGAAAACATGTTCCCACACAGATATCTGACATGTTGACACAAAGAAATTTGACATGCTGTTTACAGCAGACAACTGACATGTTACAGTAGATATTTGACATGTTTACACAAAGACATTTGCGTCTTTACAGAAAGATATCTCACATGTTAACACAAAGATATCTGACTTGTTTCAGCGTATGGACTTATTTTCAAAGCTGTTTTGAAATTGAAACTTCATGCTTAAATCTTGGCAATAGTTTTTATAACAAATGTAGTAAATTCAAGGTAAATGGTAAGAAAAAATATCAGAATATCGACATAAAATCAATTGTCAGAGTTAGAAATCCTAACTAACCTTTACTTAGTTTCAGTCTGGCCTACAGTTTTAATCATTTACTTTATTATTCCATATTAAAGGGATTGTGAGTGGATTTTCGAAACTTTGTATGCGTATCAGGGACACTGATAGCATTTTTTTGCACTAACCGTTAAAATTCTATAATTGAACTTGTTTGATGACATCACTACTTCCAAATATGCCTGTATAACAAAACACCTTTGAGTGTTTGAGGTCATCACACACTTATTTTAAAGTAGAATTGCTGGAATCACAGACGTCTGATTGAAATTTGGAATGGTGAAAATTGCTATGAGTGTCCCTGATACATTTACAAAAATCAAGAGAACCTCTTTACAATCCCTTGATGAAGTTTATTAAAAAGAATGGAAAATTGCTATCATTGTTCCAATACTCATTCATAGAACCTTTACATTTTACAATCCCTTTAACAAAGTTGATGAAAAAAAAGAATTGCACCATTGAATTGTGTAAGACACTTTACAATACAATTTACATTAATCAGAACTGGAACATTTTTGATTAATTATTATCTGAGCAGAACAGACAGCCACATCAAAAAACTAATAAAAATTCAACATTTCTACTTTTTTACATGAAATTTCAATGATTTTTTTCCAAGTATCTGTGTGACACAATGAAGATAAAAGATATAGAACATTGTAAATGGCTCACAAGGCATTCATTTTTTCTCTTCATACATATTTTATAAGGCATTGCTGTCTCTTTCATTGAAGAAAATGACATTTTATTGTAAAAAATCAGTGCAAATTTTTTTCTGATTCTTAATTAAAGGGATTGTAAAAAGACTGATAGCATTATTTTCATAATGTCAATTTTCAACACGTGTTTCATAAAACGTGTTAGTTTCAGCGCAATTGCAAGCACCACAGATGTCGGAATGGAAATTGGAATGGTGCAAATTAATGCTATCAGTGTCCCCGATACACATAAAGGTTTAGAAAACCTCAGTTTACAAAATCTCGGAACAATATCTATATTGGCCAATTTATTTTTGAATGATTGTGGGCACGTGGCTTGTCTGATAATGTTAATAAAACTTAAGCTTGAGAACTCTCAGAATGTTTTAAAGTCAAAATTCTGCTTTCAAATATTTTGTTCCTGTCGCACTTTTGATTTGGTTCTCACCATTAATATGTTGCTGATAGTTTACTTGAACTAATGAAAATCCCAGAAGAATTCTCTTAATTACCGTTATTTAGTCTCTTGATAATTGTTGATCCTCGAAAACATTTTAATTTTCAAAGAAAGTCGATGTTCAAGGATTCCAACAGAAGTTTTGTTTTGAAGCACATAAATAGCTGTTTCTTGCACGACAATGCTCACTAGTTCACTGACATGGCAAACTTTCATGGAGAAGACCATGAAGCCATCAATATACCAATTTAAATATAAAGTAATCAGCAAAGCTAAGATAAAAACAAGCCTTTGCAGATATTTCATTTTAAAATTCATAGATTGATTTCAAAATTTTAATTTTTTTTAGTTTAATTTAAAAAAAAGTCAAAGCAGTCTCATCTGCTATTCTATTTTTCTGGTGCAGATTTATAGTTGGGTATCATTGGCCTTATTGCCAGATTTTGAAATTAAATATCCATGACATAAACCATTATATGGTAAAAAAAATGTCATAACAGCCTTAAATACAATATTGTAGATATAAATTTTAATAGCCTTTTTTTTTACAAAATTTCGCAAATTTAATCCTAAACTATGTTTGATTGTAGAACAATTGGATCGTATTGATGAGGGTATGGATCAAATCAATCAAGATATGAGAGATGCCGAGAAGAATTTAGAAGGCATGGAGAAATGTTGTGGACTCTGTGTTTTACCATGGAAGAGGTAAGAAGCTACTTTTGGTTTTCATGCAAAAGTCTGATGACATAAGTCATCTTCACTCTTAATTTCAGTCAACCCAGCTGTAAATGCGTACTGAAAAGATCATTATCCACAGATTTGACCAAGGATCAGATGGTTAAAAGAGTGCTAGTAAACCTATAATTTAGTTATTGGTTCCAGTAAAAGCAGTTAACTGCATGTTCATTCTGTATTGGTTTCATCGTTTTTTAACAGACATCAATTCCAGTTGAATTCTTGTTGTAATTTTTCATTCACACTGCTGAAGGACAAAAAGCTTTTTGTTTAATGACTTTGAAAATTTTACATGTCATTCCAAATATGTCATTTTGTTCGTATAACTCACTTCTCACTATCCAAACATCATTAATATACTCCAAGACAAAGGTCAGGACACTAGTTTCTGTGAGAAATGTTTAAATCTCCATTAAGGGAAGCTACAAGAAGTGAGAATGAATAACTCGGACTGAAGATTTATCGTTTATCTTAATAGCTTTTCTACGTTAGATATTCCAACTTACCTTCATAAATCTTTTACAAAACACTTCAATTGGCCAATTATACTTTCTAAAACTCGTATATTACAGTTAGCTTACGTTGATTAATGTTTTAAAAAGCAACAAGCACCTTGCGTTTTAAATTTTATACAATATTTAAGGAATGGAAATAGATTTTTAAATTTTTTTTAACTATTTTCTCACTTTATTATCTTTTTTGCAAATATGTAAGTGATATTTATAAATACACAAGCACAAAACAAAATAAGAAAGAAAGAAACAAACATCTATATTTTACTAAGATTACAACTAAGGTTCTGTTTTTCCCAGCTGGTCCTTGGCCAAACCTCTTGGAATTGATCTTTCCCGGAGTATCTGTACCCATTTACAGCTGGGTGGATTGGAAAAGATCCTGACTGCAGAGAGAATCTCGAAATATAATTTTTTAACATATTGGCAATACATTGGGAATGATATTTGACTGTTAGATGATGTTCAATGCAGACATATTCCAGTAGACTTAAATCTTAGATCCAATGTCATGTTTATTTATAGCTTAAATAATTTATGAGACAAGATGCTATAAGATATCTTAATGTCATGGAATTATCCTGATTTTAACAACAAGGGATTCTTTTCCATATATTTTTTTTTAATCTGAAAGTATGAACTATTCGAATGGCAAAATGAAACTTGAAAATCTTTAATAAATGTTGCATACAAAAAAAAATGCAGAAAATGCACCATTCAAATGAGGAAGTTTATCAAATACAAATAAGGAATTATATTGTTTTGGATTACCAATGGAATCTTTTCCTTGTTTTTGTGAAAGTTGAAAGTATGAACTATGGAAGCTAAAATCTTCTTCATTGAAAAATGCCAAACTTACGACAAAATGTATCTTAAGATTTTTTAACAAACAGGGGCCTGGTAGTGGTGTCTAGAAGAGTTAGAATACCCTAATGAATGTTCAAGATCAGATTATCATTATTTGCCATTGTTTATTATAGAGCTAAGAATTTTGAGAAAGGTTCTGACTATAATAAGACCTGGAAAGCCAATGAAGATGGACAAGTAAATGCTAATGGTCCGAGAATAACAGTTGATAGTGGAAATGGTGCTGTCATGTCTAGTGGATTTATTACAAGGTAAGATAACCCAAAACATTTGAAAACTATTGCATTAGTCCATAGGGAACAACAAATCTGATTACTTAGTAGGAATGACTGTGGAACAACTTGTGATCAAACTGCACTCAAACTTTAAATTTATTATGGAAAGCTATGATCCCCAATCTGACCTCTATGACTGTTGACCTCTATGATCCCCTCTGACCTCTATGCTTCCCTCTGACCGCTATGCTCCCAATCTGACCTCTATGACTGTTGACCTCTATGATCCCCCCTGACCTCTATGCTCCAAATCTGACCTCTATGACTGTTGACCTCTATAATCCCCTCTGACCTCTATGATCCCCCTCTGACCTCTATTCCGATTTTTTAACCCAGTTTCACCCGTCAAAATGCAGGTCAGGGGGGTTGACATGGAAAAAGCATCTAATCGTTCGAATGGGACATGGTTGACCAAGATATTTAGTGATTCTGGATTCATATAAGACAAAAAAAAAGAATATACTATACACTGTATTCCAACAAAAACAAAATACTTAAATATCGTGAAATTTTATGAATGGACATAGAGCGGGGCCATTAGAATTCGGGACTATATAAGAAAAAAAATGATATACAGTAGATTGTCTGTTATAGCACAATTCTGTATAGTATATTTTACAGAAAATGAGTGATATCGTTAAAATTTTGGATTATGCAAAATACAATATACAAAGTTATGTCAGTTATAAGCCTAAGTGATATCGTTTTAATTCTTGAATATAATGCATATAAAATTGTCAGTTATAAGTCTAAATAGTATAGTATACAGAAAGTGGTTGGAGTTATTAGTGATACTATATACAATAAACTATTATTCTAATAGAGATAAAGGTTGTGTAGGAGGTGACAATAATTACTCCCTCAAGACTTATATTAACCTTATTATCATCTATACTTATTGTCCATCTGGATAATGTTTCTACTAATATTTATAGTCTTGATCGTATTCACACATCACAGTGATGAAGCTGTAGATTATCAACAACTAGAACAACTAGATATAGATGTCATTTTAAAAATTAGAATTTCAAATAAGCTTGTGGACTTTCTAAAAGAATGTACCAATTTAGGTAGAAATATAGTGAGGCTAATGCTTATTAAGCCTGGACTTTTTAGTCTCCAGGGCTCCATTATGCCTGACCTTAAAGTGGCACAGGCTTCATTTTCGTGGGTCGATTTTTCCAAGTCTCAGAAACGGGGACTTTTTAGCTCAGCAATTTAGTACTGGTTATCACAACTCACCATTGGAATTCGAGTCTTCAAATCCATGTGCATCCATAATTATTAGCATTTGAAAGTTATAATGCCCTACTACACATTAGCGATACTATGCAATATATAGAAAAGTCATCTATAGAAATAGAAGGAGAAATGTCTAATTTAAGATATATTTGAAGGAAATATGCAATTTTCGTACATTTCTAGTACTTCTGAAGGATACTTAAGTTAAGTATATTCAAGACGCAAATCAACCAATAAAAATGAAGACTGGTCCCCTTTAACTAAACGAATGTTGCAAGGGTACCCTCAGCCCACTCAACCTCCTAGCTCCCTACCTCTACCCTGATTCTCCATGGCCCTGCCTGACTTATATGATTGCCTCCTAGGATTGTTAACTATTGTAGAGTTACAAATGACGCTAACAATTCCCCTAGCCTCATATCAAATCGCTCTGGTATCGCTTATCTCCATCCCAAATATCCCAGACTCCACCCTCCTGACCTCTATTGTTTGTATATATATATACTCTATTATTTTAGAGTAACTAATGATGCGAGAGAAACAGAAATGGAAGATAATTTAACAGAAGTCAATGGTATGATTGGTAATTTACGTAATATGGCTATTGATATGGGTAGTGAGATTGGATCACAGAATCGACAGATAGACAGAATCAACCAGAAGGTAATATTATCTTTTACGTCTTTTAATCATTCTTTTATATTCTTTAATAGGTTCGGTTTTTACAGAGCTAGAAATTCTTGGATTTTAGGAAATTTTTGTTTAGAAAAATTGTGGGAATGTTTTGTACAAAGTTGTGCTTTCATGGTTGTGAGCAGTAGATAGTATAACTCAAAGGAATAGCCTTAAATTTGCCAATTTCCAGCTGCACACCACCTAGCATCATTCGTGGAGGTTAATAGCATCCCTCATGCTATAGGCACTATGAACCCTTGGAGGCCATCTTTGTTTTTATGTAAAGGTGGTTTTATCTAGGCAAAGCAACTCGAAAGTGATCACTTACATGTTTTCAAACACCCAATCTTCTATAGAAATGAATTTCTAGCTCTGTTTATACTATTTTAACAATAATATCATCCTAGCTTGCTGACCTTTACCATACCCATCATTGAACTCTATCACTAATACTGCTTTTTATCAGGGTGTGAGATCACACAATCCCAATTTTTAACCCTATCAGTGCCAGAATGTTACTAATGCTTGTTGCTTGAAACATAATTAGCTGTGAGGGAGATGTTTTGTGACCTCTCCCCCCATTTATATTATAACAAATCAGCATTTTTTTATACCTTATTGCTGTTTAAACCACCTTGTACCTAAGGCCATGTTTGATTGTTTTAACTTGTCATGTTTGATTCTTGTTGAATTTTGTTGAGCAACTTTCTCTGGAGGCACAATAATCGTGAAATTTTATATTTGATATTGAATCAGCATCATTGAAAACTTGTCAATATATTTTTAAAATAATTTGGCTGAAAAATTGACTGGACCATGTGTATTGAAACTTTTCTAAGCCATGTAAGATTTCATAATTATCATATTGAAGACAGTATTATAAGGCATCATCTGCTTTATAACGATTTACTCATGGCATTGAACAATCAAACATGATCTTTCATTGCCATATATTCTTACAAGTAACCCTCCTGTGCTTTCGTAGCATTACTTCATTGTAATGTTACAATCTACAATTCCTAAGCCATGCCCTAACTAAACTGAGCTTGTTACTAATCAACCATTGCTTGTCTTCCCTTTACAGGCCACATCCAATGAAGTTCGCATTTCAGAAGCTAACAAACGGGCAACCAAAATCCTCAAATCATAAGGCAGCTAGTAATAAGATGGACTCCATCTTGTGGGAAATGACAATCGGACAATTTCTGCAACAAAAATTTGCAATTTTTAACCACTTTTGATTTTTTTTCTTCTAACAAGCTTCTACGCATCTTTTTTTTTTATTTTTCTCTACGAACAAATTTTGCTTATTTTTGAAATAGTTTATCAAGATGATGTCAAATTTATTTGAATTTGGATGAAATTGTTTTGTTGAATTTAAAGTAAATGATTATTATCAATGAACACAAATTTACTGATTTAATGAAATTTAAAAAATGACAGGATTTTGCACGGTAGATATATTTATAAAGTGAAAGAGGTTTCTTAAAGGGATTGTAAAGAGGTTTTCTAAACTTTGTATGTGTACCGGGGACACTGATAGCATCAATTTGCGCCATTATAATTTCCATTCCAACGTCTGTGGTTCTTGCAATTCTACTAAAACTAACACGTTTTATGACGTCACTAATAATGATCTACCGGAAGCTACTATTGATATCTATACAGATCACTATTAGTGACGTCATAAAACGCGTTAGTTTTAGTAGAATTGCAAGAACCACAGACGTCGGAATGGAAATTGGAATGGTGCAAATTGATGCTATCAGTGTCCCTGATACACATACAAAGTTTAGAAAAACTCTTTACAATCCCTTTAAGAAATCTTGTTGTTATTTGTTGATATTTTGAGAAGTATTATTCATATAAAGCTGATAACTCATCTTAATATACTAGTCTAATAATAGTATTGTATATACGCATGGTTTATAATGGCTATATCGAGTGTAAAAAGTCCCAACAACATTATCAAAACCAACACAAAAAAGGTCTTCAAACCAATACACTGTTTCCTTCATGTTCAATCCCTAAAATTCCAGTTCTGTAAGGATTTGGACAGGGTTCTCTTAGTATATATGCCAGATGAAACCAAAAGATATTTACCAATTATGTCTGTTTCTGTGTTTCTGGCTACAAACTGATATTATAGAATTACGTTCGACTATTTCAATTACAAGTCAGACCGCCTTTGCCAATATTGTTTGGCTCTAGATCCAACATTACAATTCTAACCTAATACACTTAGCAAATGCATAATGTATGGCACAATTATAAGCAATCTAAGCTCCCCTCAGCAAAAATCATATTTACCTGGTAATCTGCATTATCAACTTCTGCTGAAAGGCAACTTGTTATCTAAAGCAAACCAATCGAATCATTATGAGATATAGCCTTTATAAACAATAGTAGAATATCATTGTATATTACTTGACGGCTTTTATAACTTGTATACGGTACCTAGATCTCGCTTTTCTATTAATATCATCATCTTATAACATCGTATGACTAATATCATGGTATTCTTGTCACAATATATATTTATAGGTCACATTGCATGCTTTTTTTCACTTTCCTTGCCATCTTTTTACTTTATTTTATTTTTCAGTTTATTTGATTGAGTTTTTTATTTTTATTCAGCTTACTGAATTTTTTTTCTCCAATATGAACTATAAATGAGATTAATATCTTGTAACTATTTCACTTCTTTGAATTTTCGGGATCATGGTAAATAAAAGTTCCCACATTTTGATGGTTGTGAACTTATTGTGGAGACGACACCAGAAATTTGAAATAGTCCAAGATCTATGCTACAAATGCTAAATTTTCAGATGATTTTTTGGCAAAATATCATGTTTTTCTCAACAATTTCAAATCTTTTTAATAGGAATAAAATCTCTGTTAATTATTGAATCTTAGAAAGTTCAAATTGTCTCAATCGTTCTCTTTTGTTTATATATAAATATTTTCTTTCTCTCATTCATTTTGTTGATTTTATTTTATTTCTTTTTTTTTTTTCAATCCTTATTTTATTAGGCTGACTCATTAAATGTTAGAGTGGATGGAGCTAATACCAGAGCCAACAGAATAATGAGGAAACAATGAGAAATCAGTAGAAATCAGTGAATGCACAGACACACACAGCACTGGATCAAAATGTAATGCCACTCTGTCTCGTGAGATTAAATCTGCCAAAAAGACATCATAACATATATATTTTTGTGATGATCCTTAATATTTTGGCTGATTTTGCTGTGTGATATCAGAATTAATATAGTCAATGATTTTAGCACAGTAAAAATTGGGTGGCCTTATATTTTGACCAAGAAATGCCCACAACATCAAAAAATAAAAATGAACAAATGAATGCAATGAGATTTCGAAAGCAAATTGATTGGATAAATGAAATTATTTGTTAAAGGGATTGTGAAGAGGTTTTTAAATCTTTTTATGTGTATGCCTATTCTATTTGTATTATTCCAATTTTCAGTCCGATGTCTATAGTTCCTGTGACTATACTTAACGCAAAATGACTTCACTGTTCCAAAAGCTTCTGATATTTATAAGCAGCTTTAGATATTGTAGCATTAAGTGTTTTAGTGCAAGTGCAATACTCATAGATGTTTGACAGAAAAATTGAGATAGTGCAAATTGATGCTATCAATGTTCCCGATACACATAAAATTTCAGAAAACCTCTTTACAATCCCTTTAACAAGAAGCTATTGAATAGTTGAAATTATATTTGTTAACACTTACAAAGTATAGAATAAACAATATTATATTATTTGTATAAATATTCAAGTATTAAATGAAACATTCCATGATAAATATTCCTTTTCATCTTTCAAAACTATCCTTAATTAAAGGATTACTACCAGTTAGAATGAACATAAAATTCAAACTTGGTCAAAAAGAATATTTATTTATCATATATATATTCATCAGTGGACTAACTTGGATCATAAATATACAACAGAATACCTGTATAATCTGATAAATCTAAATTCTTAAACTTGGCCAATATGAATATTTATTCATCAGGTTATTACTTTACAACAGAATTTCTGTAGGCTAATCCATAAAACATTTAAAATTATTACTTATATTGATGGACATTATTAGATTTTAGAGGTATTCTGTATGGTTATGACAATAGGCAAGTCGACCCATGAATGAATATATCTTATCCTTCTGTAATCCAGAGACATTCAAAATCATATATCTTTTAATAGGCTATCTGTATGTGTCGAATGAAGTTTCCCCGATTTTAAACTTATTTTCTCTAAGTCGTTATTTATCTTTTGTTATAAAATTGTTATTGTAAGATATGGAATAGTGTATATATGTAGTATATTTAGAGGAAACAAATGGTATATTGTTGTAATGGACGGACAGGGATAGGGTGTTTGGTTTGTATTGTTACCTATGCAGCCGATTATCTTTATCTTATGTTCACAAAATTTTAATAGTTTCCTCAAGATGAAAATGAAGAGATATTGCTTTAACTTGTACAGTCTTTCGAACAACGGCTCATTATAAGAATTTGAAAATTCGCTGCAAATATTCTTTGAGATTAAACAGATATGCAAATTCCACTGTACTGTTTGAAATATTATTGTCTTATTTATTCACTTAGTCTTTTGTTTGTTTATCATCTTGATTCTGTTTGATTTTCTTAAAGAGATTGTAAAGAGGTTTTCCAAACTTTTTATGTGTATCGGGGACACTGATTGCATTCATTTGAATCATTCCAATTTTGTAACAGACATTTTTACTGAAACTAAGCATTTCATGAAATCTATATTGCTAAACCTTTTAATATTTAAAGGTGTTTTCAAAAGTGATAATAAAAAACGCTTTGTTTAGTCAAATGTAGTCGGTAAAATAGCAATAATCACTGATGATTGACTGAAAATTGGTGCCGTCAGTGTCCCCGATTCAAATAAAAGTTTGAAAATCCTCTTTAATAATGATAAGATATGTACATAATGGGTAATTTCATTGTAAATATTACATTTTATAAGAAAATTATGCTATTGTCATTGTATTAAGTTTCTAGAATAGAATTCCTATTGTGATCTTTTCCACGACCAAGACATCAATATTATATGTTTTACGGTAAAATTGGTTTAACTAGAGCTCATGAGCTAAATATGGTCATCCGAAACCATAGGCGTTTTTACGTCATAGAAAAAACGAATACCTGAACCTAATTAGATTCCTATAAATTACCACGCCCGACTAATCAGTCGAATTTACAGCGCAACGTCATGTGTTTCCCGTTTAGATAAGTAGTTCAGCTTCAGATTTCCAAATATTTCGTCTATGTTAAATAAATTCATTGCTTTTTAACAGGAAACTATCAAGAGATTATATATTAGGAGATTCTATGCTGTTAAGAATTCTTCAAATTCAGATATTATATCATAACTTTTCATTGCATTTCCTGCTGTCCATTCACTTTTAGCCAAAATAATTTACCATTGAAGTCAGTTTTGTATAAAAAAGTAAAAAAAATAGCCATGTCCAAGAAAAAGCAATGTCCATAGAGCTAAACATATTTTTTCACTAAAAATACTTAATTTCCCACCATTTACAATTACTTTAGCAAGGTCCCAGCATTTTACAATTTAACTTAAATATTGATCATAAAAGAGGACACATCTGAACAAATCAGTTTTACAAGATCCAAACAGCATATATAAATTGATGTGCCAAAAGGTCCAATTCGTTATATTTTAGGGGATTATTTTGGGTTTTTTGTATAATGTGCAATGTTTGTAGAATGTGCTTATGAAAAATTTGTCAATGTTTTTGTAGATAGATCGATTAAATTCTTCTTTCATGATTCTTGTTTAGTGTTTTTTCATCAATTTCTGTCAGCCCTTCATTCATGGACACAAGGCAGGCCTTCTCAAATGGCAGCCCGCAACTCTCTTGAGAATGGCCCCTAAAGAGTGACCCCTTCCGCTAAAGCGCTCTCCTCTTCTCTCTATGCTAGCTAAGCCCTATTTGGCCTGTATATTTTTTTCATAAAACGAATTAAGCTCCTTACAAAAATTAATTGAAAAGGCCTGCATTAAGGTCTTTCACTTGGCAGTTTATTTACTAATCATTTAAGTATCATAACTAAGTATTTGAAAGAAACTTACTGGATTTCCTGAACTGGGCGCTGACATCTTGGATTTCTCAGGGAGCAGTTACTGTGCAATATAACTAACCCCCAAAATTCATGATCTTCAGGTAAAACTAAACTTACAAAACTCTGCAAAAAGTTTTTGTTATACTTTCTGCATGACAAAGTGGGTGTATTTGTAACTAATTAACTATCTTTAAATTGTCTAAACAGGTTTTGGCATTTTCTTAATATTAACCTATATCTTCATTTGGCCATTTATTATCAACCCTAAATAAACAAAAGATAAAGTTTTCCAGGGAAAAACCCTTGGTTTGTATAACAGTATTATGTACAATTTACAACAATATGCAATAAGTTATTTTACAATTCACAATAAACTGTACTATATATCAGTTATAAACAATAGATCAACCATGTGTTTCCTGAATATTCTCCTGTAACACATATATAATCATCTCAATGCAGCTCTACGCCACACTTGCTGCTAATAATCAAAGAAAACCGTCAAGGATTACATAATATACTTTTCATGTAGTATAAGAACATAAAATACTAAACTTATCAGAAAATAACAAGCAATTCAATTTGGAACTTGCAGATTTAAAATAATATGGATTGCTAGCATTGATGTCTGGAATCATACTCAAACCATACATAAATATCTTTGAAAAACATAACCTACTACTGTATATGGTATATCAGATGGTAAGCAATTAAATTTTGAAATTTTAAACTCAAAACAATATGGACTGCTTTTGTATTGTCATCGCACATAAGTATTGAGTGTCTAAACCTGAGCACCAAAGACTATGTATAATTTTATTAATCCTATGAATGTCGAGGGTTAAACTGTGATTCCTCGTTCACTTCCTAGAAGTTTCTGTATCATACACACCAATTCATTATCTATTTAAAAAATATAGATTATTAAAAAAAAACTGCATTAAATGTTATTGTGTGGAGCACAATCCAGTAGCATATCTGCATATGTGGGATCATCTGAGGTGGCTATATAGCCAAACCTCAACTCCAGTATCAGCACTGCACTGATGAGGCCCAGAAGGCCGAAACAGTACTGTTTGCAGTTAGTAATGATACTATACGAATGCAAAATATCCTAATTTTATGCATCAGATTGGGCTTTGAAAATTGGCAATATCATGCATTGTACAAGGATGGTTATTTTGCCAGGACAGTAGCATTAGCATTTTCCATTTCCATCTGTCAGGCAGGATCTTTAACACGTGCAGCCTATCATATAGCACATGGGACTTCAGTTTATCATCATATACAAACAAAAGTAAGTAGGTATATTCATATCATAAGGATTTAGAAGAATGTGTTAAAAGAATTTGACTCACCTGAGAAGTTTAAAGATGGTGATTCTAATTTCTTCAGCAGTAAATCACTCAATAAATTTCTTAATTCTTTAAAAATAACTCCAGTTCTAGCATACGTCTGTAAGGGAAAGTAAGGGTTTAATTTAACAACATTGTCCAACAATGTTGGATCAAGTTTGATGATGTTGAACAGTGTAGACAATGTTAGGAATTGTTAAAGTTACATGGACCTTACGCCACGTTTGTCACAGCCACAGTTTCAAGTGCATGCTTAATGGCCCAAGTTAGGCAAGTACCCAGAATCTGAAGGGTTTTATGTGTTGCGCCACAGGTAGGTAAATCCTAAACTAACCTTAAATTTGATCCATGAATCAATAGTAACCAATTGTTGTGTATGTTGAACATCAATAGCACCTCCAAATAATAAGAGTGGATAAGGGGAGATAAGCGTAACATCACGAAGATAAACTCTCGCTAGCTTCACCTGAAATTTAAATACCGGTTTTATTATCAGCCAGTCATATGGAGTTTCTGGCTCATTTACTGGGCCAGATGGCAGCCTATCATGGCCGAGTCAGAATGTTAGTCTCGAACATTTACGAAAGTTGAACCAATGCTTAAAGCTGAAAATGGTGAACATAAAACCACTTATAGCAATTTTAAAAGCAATAAAATTCAAACAAATTCCCAGATTATTGATGCAAAAAAAATGTCCTACCTTTTCATGATAGATAACCCAACCGTTATTTTCCATATATCTATTAACTGACGAGGGGTGGATGGCTATAGGAGCATGTAGAGTTTCCACAATACATAGTTTTCTATCAGGATATAACGCAGCATCAGGGAGTGGTGTATGGGTAACTTTACCAACATTAGGATATAACCCTGCCGTAATGATAGCTTTCACCATGGCTATAACCCCAGGGTCAGTTTTCTCACTGGTTTTATTCATAGTATAACTAGTATCAAACCCTATAGATCCTACTAACTTTATTAAATCTTCTTTTACATTCTGAAAGAAAAAATAGTATTTTGATCAGCATTGAATATTATGTGATGGCTATACTTGATGTCAGACAGTGGTTTTGATCCTTGAACTGATCTGCTGGTATGCTGGTTATGTTCGGAAAACAGAGCCAAATCAAAAGCCCTGTACAAGAAAATGGCCTGTTTGAAATCATGCAAAATTATAAACATATATTACTTAAAACCAGGTTCGACTACAACCAAACACAGAAGAATATACAATAGTTTTAGACATGTTTGTTTAGTGCAATACCATCCTTTTTTTTATCTTTCATACTTTTTATCGACAATCAAAAACCTACCTCTATGTCAAGTAATGTGCTTCGTTTTAAAAAGTTCTGTCTACAATAAGTCTCTTCTGAATTTCTACCAGTATATGATGCTCTCTTCCATCTGTTAGAGAAAATTAGAGGATCTAATTATGGGAATTCAACAAAATAGTGAAAATGTTAATGTTAGAAATGATTTACTATAGGGGAAAAGGGTTGCATGTAAATGGTATATCCACCAAGGTCCCTAGTCCAAAGGCTAAGCTCATTACATCAGGATAAAAGGGTTGAAAAGATGTTTTCTAAACTTTGTATGTGTATCGGGAAAACTAATGGCATCAATTTGCACCATTCCAATTTCCATTCTGACGTCTGTGATTCTTGCAATTCCACTAAAACTAACACGTGTTATGACGTCAATACCAGTTGAAATTGGAAAGGTGCAAATTGATCCTATCAGTGTCCCCGATACACATACAAAGTTTAGAAAATCACTTTACAATCCCTTTAATATCTTACAAAGGTAAAAACTTACCCTAAATAAGCATTATAAAGAGTAAAATGATCTGATACAGCCATGGCTAGATTTTGTTTGGCCTGATCAGCTCCAGCACGTTTACCTAATGGTACTACAAACGGTGATTTATCAGTCATTGCTGCTGCTATCACAGCCTGGAAATATAGAATAGAAAAAATGTCAAAAATATCAAATCTTTAAAAATAAAATGGAGTTTTATGTCCTACTTTTGTCGGATGGTTGATGCCATGCAATGAGGTTTATCTTCAACAAGGAAACGGGCAGAGCCTCTATTTATTGTCCCATCCCAACGACAAAAAGCTTTAATTCAACAATTCTTCAAATGTATTATATCAGGCCTTTTCAAATGACGGCCAGCGATGACAGGCTTGGGAATGGCACCTTTAGAGTAACCCCTTCCGCTAAAATGGTCTGCTCACTATACTAGCTAAGCTCTTTTTGGCCCTTATATTTTATTCATAAAATGCTTTGCTATATTAATTGGGAAGGCCTGTATTATATCATCAATGTTAACAAAGCTACTTACTATTTGCTCTAAACAACCAAAAACAGCAGAATATAACAGCATTTTACCGATTCTGACATGAACTGGAAGAGAGGCTAAATGATGTCCTAAAGGCGTCAATTTATTTTCTTCTTCCTCACACGCCCCGACATCGCGTAATAAATTCATGGCTCGTATCACAGATAATTCTTGAGGTGGATCTAATCCTTCACTTAAAAATTCTACAGGATTCCCAAAATTACATTTCTGTTAAAAAAAAAAAGTTTAGAAGTGAGGGTGGTCAAAGGTAAAAAGTTTCAATTCAACAAAATGTCAATTTTTCATTTGGACTAAAGGAATTTTATTGGCCACTTTGAAAAGGAGGGTTTGTGGATTTTGTTCATAATATAATCCAATAAACCAAGAAAAAAACTTATTTGTAAATATATTTTGAAAGTTTAGCAGATATACAATAACCCTAGCATGACCTACCATGATATTTAAACATAATTCTTCTAATGGAACACGTAATATCTCTGGTATAGTATAAGCTTTAAATTCATCATACCTACAAATATTTAAAACATGTTATAATACGACCAATAAGTATGCAATATTATGTTCTATGTTTATATATTCATCTTCCTCAAGGTAGAACCATTGGACCATTAAGCTGCGACATGGACAATATAAATGTACAAATCAGCAACCATGTCTTTAAAACACACATATAAAGTCGAGTAAAAGGTGTCATAATGAATTAACTCATTTTACATACAAAGAAAGCAACATATGAATATTGGAAAATATAAATAGGCAACAACTTGAGAACTACTCTAATAGACCTTACTCATGTGTCGGCCATCTTGGAACCATATCGAGGTTCATAAAGAAACAGCAGTTTTTAGCCCATTTTCTCGCTGTTGATGTGTTTAGTGAAATTATTGCAGTGCGTTCGATTTCGAACGCACTGCTTTGTTTTCATAATGATTTTTTTTTTTTTTTTCGAATTCTTCCCATCTCGCTCAGCCAAAACTACGCATGCTACATACTCACTGATGCAACTTCCTATTCACAAATGGTGGCCACCGTTACATGAATATAAATTGATACATTTTAATCCAACCGGAAATGACGTATGACGCAAAAACGTATTTTAGGGTTTTTGAATTTACGTCTCTAATTTTTGTCCGATTTTGATCTGAATTTTTGGGTTAATATCTATAATCTAACAGCTACAAGATGACTTCTTACTAAAATTTAAAATTTTTATTTTTGACACTGACTTTTTTAATTTGAAATTTTTTGAATTTTTCAACTTCTACAATTTTATTTTGTTTGATTTGAAAATTTACATGCAGATAGACATTTTAATTCAAAATACAACCCTGTCATTAAAATTTCGATATCACTTCCGGTTTTGACGTCATTCGCTCTCAAAGTTCAAATTTCCACTTCCGGAATTTTGAAGATATTCGAAAAATTCTTTTTCCAGTATGTTTATTATGTAGTCACAAAAGTATACATATGATAAAATTTGACCCGGATGTAACAGATCAGTCGCCGCCTTGAAATGGTATATTTTCATAAAACGCAAAATGGGGCCTAAGGGTGTAATGGAATTTGTATTATTTTGATGTCTATACAATCTACAGTCGATTGTTACCAAAACATGGGAAGCCAATTTTTGAATTTCAATTCTGAATTTTTCTAATTTCCGGTTAAAATAAATCAGTAATTGTCAAAACTTTCAAGGCCCATATTTCGTGACCTTGACCTTTTGTGACTTAGTAACCTGTACAAAAGTTATTGCCCTTGATGAGATGTATCCAATGACACATTTTTTCAGATGCCCAATGGTTACTTCCGGTTTAATAGCCGTTTGAAAATTGCAATTTTTAACTTTAAACAGCCCTACCACGTGACCTAATTTACATATGTCTTATTTTCTTTCACCGTTGTACTATGCTATGTCTGCTCTTTCCAATGATATACAACACAATACATTTGAATCAAAATTCCGCCTTTTAAAGTTTGAAAAATGTGTGCCAATTTCCATTGAAACTGTGCGTGTTTTTTTCAAATTTTATTTCGATCGTCCTGAAAACTTACAGATAGATAGACAATTTGGTGGTGAACAAGAATATGTTTTCAAAATTTCGATGTCACTTCCGGTTTTGACGTCATCGGCTCTCAAAGTTCAAATTTCAACATCCGGAAGTTTGAAGATATTCGAAAAATACTTTTTGCAGTATGTTTGTTATGTGGACACAAAAGTATACAAATGATAAAATTTGAACCGAATGTAACAGATCAGTCGCCATCTTGAAATGGTATATTTTTATAAAACGTAAAATGGGGCCTCAGGGTGCTATGGAATTTGCATAATTTAGATGTCTATGCAATCTACAGTCGATTGCTACCAAACCAGGGGAAGCCGATGTTTTAATTTCAATTCTGAATTGTTCTTATTTCCGGTTAAAATGAATCAGTAATTGTCTAAACTTTCAAGGACTATATTTCGTGACCTTGACCTTTCCTGACTTATTGACCTGTACAAAAATTATTGCCCTTGATGAGATGTAGCCAATAATATAATTTTTTCAGATGCCCAACGTTTACTTCCGGTTTCGAAGCCGTTTGAAAATTGCAATTTTTAACTTTAAACAGCTCTGTCGCGTGACATAATTCGTCCAAACACATGCTATTGTCAAAACAGTTGAAGGGAGAGAACTAACAAATC
This sequence comes from Lottia scabra, assembly GCA_029955415.1. Classification (NCBI taxonomy): domain Eukaryota; kingdom Metazoa; phylum Mollusca; class Gastropoda; family Lottiidae; genus Lottia; species Lottia scabra. Next base: position 2,934,035 of record JARJEI010000010.1, read on the forward strand.
GTAAATCTTTTAATTATTTAAACCATAAAAAGTTGCCATTCATCTAAATAAGGAAATCTCAATTTAACTTTTTTAATGATCATTTTTCATAATCATTTGGTTAATGCCTTATGATTGATGAAAGAAATTCAGGATGACGCACTGCTCAGCGCCGTTTTGGTACGGCTCTAGTTTTCCTTTTCATTCATTTGACGTAGCAATTTATCACTGGATGACGTCATTTGCGTTATGAACCTCGATTTCAAAGCGAGGTGTAAATAAGGTCTATTCTAGAAACAGATCTATTAGCAGTGTTCAAAACAGACTTGATAAATTGGTGTTATACAAATAGAATGTTTTATAACGATCTTTAGCAAAAAGGCCATTGATTGAGCTCAATAAAATTTGAAATATCTATCTATATCAAATGATTCAATAACTGGGTAAATCTTTCACTTACATAGCCTTAGTAAACAGTCTAAAACAGTAACCACTCTGTACTTACATAGCCTTAGTAAACAGTCTAAAACAGTAACCACTCTGTACTTACATAGCCTTAGTAAACAGTCTAAAACAGTAACAACTCTGTACTTACATAGCTTTAGTAAAGAGTCTAAAACAGTAACCACTCTGTACTTACATAGCCTTAGTAAACAGTCTAAAACAGTAACCACTCTGTACTTACATAGCTTTAGTAAACAGTCTAAAACAGTTACCACTATGTACTTACATAGCCTTAGTAAACAGTCTAAAACAGTAACCACTCTGTACTTACATAGCCTTAGTAAACAGTCTAAAACAGTAACCACTCTGTACTTACATAGCCTTAGTAAACAGTCTAAAACAGTAACCACTCTGTACTTACATAGCTTTAGTAAACAGTCTAAAACAGTAACCACTCTGTACTTACATAGCCTTAGTAAACAATCTAAAACAGTAACCACTCTGTACTTACATAGCCTTAGTAAACAATCTAAAACAGTAACCACTCTGTACTTACATAGCTTTAGTAAACAGTCTAAAACAGTAACCACTCTGTACTTACATAGCTTTAGTAAACAGTCTAAAACAGTAACCACTCTGTACTTACATAGACTTAGTAAACAGTCTAAAACAGTAACCACTCTGTACTTACATAGCCTTAGTAAACAGTCTAAAACAGTAACCACTCTGTACTTACATAGCTTTAGTAAACAGTCTAAAACAGTAACCACTCTGTACTTACATAGCTTAAGTAAACAGTCTAAAACAGTAACCACTCTGTACTTACATAGCTTTAGTAAACAGTCTAAAACAGTAACCACTCTGTACTCGACCAGCTCTACCCTGTCTCTGTTTACCATTAGCTTTACTAATAAATACTTCTTCTAGACAACTCATCTGTTTAGTTTCTATATATCTGAAAATAATTTATTGATCTAGAACTCCACTAAAATAGCACTGAGGCAAGTGTTGCTAGTAAGGAAAGACAAGCTTACAATTCTGGAACATCAGAATATCACCAGCTGGTTTTTTTTAAGGGCTTTACTAAAATAAGCACTGTGACAGCTAAAATCCTTGCATCAGGAGAAGTAATGGATGTTAAGAACACCTGAAACACTCAGTTAGGTCAATAAGTAATATTGTTTTATTGATGTCAACTATGCAGCCATTTCAACGAGTCCACAAACAGTAGCTTAATTTGGAATAACCATCTTTCTAATAACATTCTGCTTGATTTAAGTCAACTGGAAACGTTTGAGTGCATTCTTAAGGACTGACTTCCAGGTCATTTTTCTTTACACATGTGCCAAAATTTGCAATCTCAATGAAAATTGGTGGAAAATTTTCATATTCTTCTTGAAGCTTTCTTAATCAGCAGTTTTGCTTCAAATAAAGCTTACCTGGTTTCTTTGACCTTGCCGGTGTCAATAACAAATATAACATCAGGTATAGTAATACCAGTTTCAGCTATATTAGTAGCTAGTACCACCTTACGGACTCCCTGTGGGGGTATAGTGAACGCTTTAGTCTGATCACCTGATGATAACACGGAATGTAACGCTAGGATCTGATACCTGAATAATAAAGTCATTGAGGTCATTAAAAGATTATTGGGTCAAAAGTTGCAACGAGACAGACTTTCAGATGCACTGACTGTGGCATCAGAACTTTTCTGTACCTTGAGGAGATTCAAACCCACTGCACCATAATGTCTGCAGACAAAAATCCAAGTCACTACTGACTGACACATATCGCATGAATTACAGGGATGACAATTTAGTTTCATGAGGATCTACCAGCTGCTCCTAAGCTACAATGACTAAACCTCTTGGCATTTACTAGATCTTTTTGCACACCTGCTTAACCAAGAAAATCCACTGTGCTACGGCATGCCTAGCTACTTCAGGTTTTTATCAAATGCAAAGGAAATGTCTAAAACTAACTTATAAGTCACAAAAATATTGTACAAAATTACCTTCTAGGATCCGAGAATTCTCTATCTGTTGTTAACATTTCGTTTAATTCCTGTATATCTGATAATCCTGGTAAAAATATTAATATAGCTCCTTCCATATTATCATAGGGTTCACTGTGTTCTAGATACTTTATTAAATCCTACAATAACATCAAACTGTTTAAAATAAATCAAACGCTTGTGCATCATTTGAGCTCTACTGCACAATCATTGCAATCAGATGTAAATTTATGTTAACCATTCAACATAATACAGAATGAAGATTTTAATCCACTAATCAGGGGCCTGTTTCACAAAATTTTAACTAAGATAAAATACAGATTTTAAGAAATACAGTAATCTGATTGGATAATAAAGCTAAACTGATTGATAAAAAAAGCTTAATTCAAAGTCTTAGAAATTGATCATTCCAAATAGTACAACAATATATTAATATAAAGGGATTGTTAAGAGGTTTTCTAAGCTTATATTTGTATCAAGAACACTGATAGCATCCTAAACATTCAAGAGGTCTACACTGATTGAGACATTCACCTGGGAAACAGTATTGATAAAATGTTTAGAAGAAAAACATAGTAATTATCTGTAAAATAAAACTCTTGTCTCACCATGATTAAGTCCATGTTGATTCTATTATGGTTTAACCTGGTCACGGCATTTCTGGTTCTTAAACTATAAACATCCCCCGGTAAATCAGTCTACAAATAAAACAATATATTCAATCAACCTTATACAGCATCTTTACTAACTTGATTGAAAGGGCGCCACTTTAAAAAAATTGAAAACCACTCTGGCTCAGTGAGTTAAGCTGTCTACTTGCTAGGTACATTCCAGGCATGGATTGAATTTTTCAACTTAAGTTTCCTCTGGTCAGTGATGCAGGTCAGAGGAGCTAACATGGCAAAAGGGTTCAGATGGGACAATAAACCAAAGCATTGGTGCTACAGAATCTATTGATGCTTCTATCTGGCAAAAACATCCCTTTTCACATTACAAGCCAAAAATGGTGCAGAAAAGTGGTTGAAATCCTACATTTTAGCTAAAGCTTATGAAAGAAGAATCAATGGAAATGGTATTTACATGATCAATCTTAGAGATATTTTCTTTTGTCCAATTGACACCCATTTTAGTAGATTCTCCACCTTTTACTGTGACTTCTAAACTTGCTGACTCTACCTGTAAATATCATTATATTAATAACACTTTACTGATAATACAGCTTTGTCTTAAACTATTATTGATATATTTATGCATAAACTTGAATATGTCAACGACCAAAAATCGAAATCTTACATATTTCACCTGCAATCAGACAAAAAGAAACAGCAATGCTGTTACATGCAAATGAAACAAAATAATGGTGACCCTATCTCTCCACTTATTTCTAAATGAAAGATGTCATCCTTAAGCTTAAGTTAATTCTTTTTCCCAGGTAAGGGTGCAGATTTAAGTACTCCACTATAAGAAAGAGGTGGGCATTATACTCGTAATTATACTATACCTGAACTAGTTGACTAGGATTATAAGAATATTTACCTGGACTAGTTGACTAGGGTTATAAGAATATTTACCTGGACTAGTTGACTAGGGTTATAAGAATATTTACCTGGACTAGTTGACTAGGATTATAAGAATATTTACCTGGACTAGTTGACTAGGGTTATAAGAATATTTACCTGGACTAGTTGACTAGGATTATAAGAATATTTACCTGGACTAGTTGGCTAGGGTTATAAGAATATTTACCTGGACTAGTTGACTAGGGTTATAAGAATATTTACCTGGACTAGTTGACTAGGATTATAAGAATATTTACCTGGACTAGTTGACTAGGGTTATAAGAATATTTACCTGGACTAGTTGACTAGGATTATAAGAATATTTACCTGGACTAGTTGACTAGGATTATAAGAATATTTACCTGGACTAGTTGACTAGGATTATAAGAATATTTACCTGGACTAGTTGACTAGGATTATAAGAATATTTACCTGGACTAGTTGACTAGGATTATAAGAATATTTACCTGGACTAGTTGACTAGGATTATAAGAATATTTACCAGGACTAGTTGACTAGGATTATAAGAATATTTACCAGGACTAGTTGACTAGGATTATAAGAATATTTACCTGGACTAGTTGACTAGGATTATAAGAATATTTACCTGGACTAGTTGACTAGGATTATAAGAATATTTACCTGAACTAGTTGACTAGGATTATAAGAATATTTACCTGGACTAGTTGACTAGGATTATAAGAATATTTACCTGGACTAGTTGACTAGGATTATAAGAATATTTACCTGAACTAGTTGACTAGGATTATAAGAATATTTACCTGAACTAGTTGACTAGGATTATAAGAATATTTACCTGGACTAGTTGACTAGGATTATAAGAATATTTACCTGAACTAGTTGACTAGGATTATAAGAATATTTACCTGAACTAGTTGACTAGGATTATAAGAATATTTACCTGGACTAGTTGACTAGGATTATAAGAATATTTACCTGGACTAGTTGACTAGGATTATAAGAATATTTACCTGAACTAGTTGGCTAGGGTTATAAGAATATTTACCTGGACTAGTTGACTAGGATTATAAGAATATTTACCTGGACTAGTTGACTAGGATTATAAGAATATTTACCTGAACTAGTTGACTAGGATTATAAGAATATTTACCTGAACTAGTTGGCTAGGGTTATAAGAATATTTACCTGGACTAGTTGACTAGGATTATAAGAATATTTACCTGAACTAGTTGGCTAGGGTTATAAGAATATTTACCTGAACTAGTTGACTAGGATTATAAGAATATTTACCTGGACTAGTTGACTAGGATTATAAGAATATTTACCTGGACTAGTTGACTAGGATTATAAGAATATTTACCTGAACTAGTTGGCTAGGATTATAAGAATATTTACCTGGACTAGTTGACTAGGATTATAAGAATATTTACCTGAACTAGTTGACTAGGATTATAAGAATATTTACCTGAACTAGTTGACTAGGATTATAAGAATATTTACCTGGACTAGTTGACTAGGGTTATAAGAATATTTACCTGGACTAGTTGACTAGGATTATAAGAATATTTACCTGGACTAGTTGACTAGGATTATAAGAATATTTACCTGGACTAGTTGACTAGGATTATAAGAATATTTACCTGGACTAGTTGACTAGGATTATAAGAATATTTACCTGAACTAGTTGGCTAGGGTTATAAGAATATTTACCTGGACTAGTTGACTAGGATTATAAGAATATTTACCTGAACTAGTTGACTAGGATTATAAGAATATTTACCTGAACTAGTTGGCTAGGGTTATAAGAATATTTACCTGAACTAGTTGGCTAGGGTTATAAGAATATTTACCTGGACTAGTTGACTAGGATTATAAGAATATTTACCTGAACTAGTTGGCTAGGGTTATAAGAATATTTACCTGGACTAGTTGACTAGGATTATAAGAATATTTACCTGGACTAGTTGACTAGGGTTATAAGAATATTTACCTGGACTAGTTGACTAGGATTATAAGAATATTTACCTGGACTAGTTGACTAGGATTATAAGAATATTTACCTGGACTAGTTGACTAGGATTATAAGAATATTTACCTGAACTAGTTGGCTAGGGTTATAAGAATATTTACCTGGACTAGTTGACTAGGATTATAAGAATATTTACCTGAACTAGTTGACTAGGATTATAAGAATATTTACCTGAACTAGTTGGCTAGGGTTATAAGAATATTTACCTGAACTAGTTGGCTAGGGTTATAAGAATATTTACCTGGACTAGTTGACTAGGATTATAAGAATATTTACCTGAACTAGTTGGCTAGGGTTATAAGAATATTTACCTGGACTAGTTGGCTAGGATTATAAGAATATTTACCTGGACTAGTTGACTAGGGTTATAAGAATATTTACCTGAACTAGTTGACTAGGATTATAAGAATATTTACCTGGACTAGTTGACTAGGATTATAAGAATATTTACCTGGACTAGTTGACTAGGATTATAAGAATATTTACCTGGACTAGTTGACTAGGATTATAAGAATATTTACCTGGACTAGTTGACTAGGATTATAAGAATATTTACCTGAACTAGTTGACTAGGATTATAAGAATATTTACCTGAACTAGTTGACTAGGATTATAAGAATATTTACCTGGACTAGTTGACTAGGATTATAAGAATATTTACCTGGACTAGTTGACTAGGATTATAAGAATATTTACCTGAACTAGTTGACTAGGATTATAAGAATATTTACCTGGACTAGTTGACTAGGATTATAAGAATATTTACCTGAACTAGTTGACTAGGATTATAAGAATATTTACCTGAACTAGTTGACTAGGATTATAAGAATATTTACCTGGACTAGTTGACTAGGATTATAAGAATATTTACCTGGACTAGTTGACTAGGATTATAAGAATATTTACCTGGACTAGTTGACTAGGATTATAAGAATATTTACCTGGACTAGTTGACTAGGATTATAAGAATATTTACCTGAACTAGTTGACTAGGATTATAAGAATATTTACCTGAACTAGTTGGCTAGGGTTATAAGAATATTTACCTGGACTAGTTGACTAGGATTATAAGAATATTTACCTGAACTAGTTGGCTAGGATTATAAGAATATTTACCTGAACTAGTTGGCTAGGGTTATAAGAAAATTTACCTGAACTAGTTGGCTAGGGTTATAAGAATATTTACCTGAACTAGTTGGCTAGGGTTATAAGAATATTTACCTGGACTAGTTGACTAGGATTATAAGAATATTTACCTGAACTAGTTGGCTAGGGTTATAAGAATATTTACCTGGACTAGTTGACTAGGATTATAAGAATATTTACCTGGACTAGTTGACTAGGATTATAAGAATATTTACCTGAACTAGTTGGCTAGGGTTATAAGAATATTTACCTGGACTAGTTGACTAGGATTATAAGAATATTTACCTGGACTAGTTGACTAGGATTATAAGAATATTTACCTGAACTAGTTGACTAGGATTATAAGAATATTTACCTGAACTAGTTGACTAGGATTATAAGAATATTTACCTGAACTAGTTGACTAGGATTATAAGAATATTTACCTGGACTAGTTGACTAGGATTATAAGAATATTTACCTGGACTAGTTGACTAGGATTATAAGAATATTTACCTGGACTAGTTGACTAGGATTATAAGAATATTTACCAGGACTAGTTGACTAGGATTATAAGAATATTTACCTGGACTAGTTGACTAGGATTATAAGAATATTTACCTGAACTAGTTGACTAGGATTATAAGAATATTTACCTGAACTAGTTGACTAGGATTATAAGAATATTTACCTGGACTAGTTGACTAGGATTATAAGAATATTTACCTGAACTAGTTGACTAGGATTATAAGAATATTTACCTGGACTAGTTGACTAGGGTTATAAGAATATTTACCTGGACTAGTTGACTAGGATTATAAGAATATTTACCTGGACTAGTTGACTAGGATTATAAGAATATTTACCTGGACTAGTTGACTAGGATTATAAGAATATTTACCTGGACTAGTTGACTAGGATTATAAGAATATTTACCTGGACTAGTTGACTAGGATTATAAGAATATTTACCAGGACTAGTTGACTAGGATTATAAGAATATTTACCTGGACTAGTTGACTAGGATTATAAGAATATTTACCTGGACTAGTTGACTAGGATTATAAGAATATTTACCTGGACTAGTTGACTAGGATTATAAGAATATTTACCTGGACTAGTTGACTAGGATTATAAGAATATTTACCTGGACTAGTTGACTAGGATTATAAGAATATTTACCTGGACTAGTTGACTAGGATTATAAGAATATTTACCTGGACTAGTTGACTAGGATTATAAGAATATTTACCTGGACTAGTTGACTAGGATTATAAGAATATTTACCTGGACTAGTTGACTAGGATTATAAGAATATTTACCTGGACTAGTTGACTAGGATTATAAGAATATTTACCTGGACTAGTTGACTAGGATTATAAGAATATTTACCTGGACTAGTTGACTAGGATTATAAGAATATTTACCTGGACTAGTTGACTAGGATTATAAGAATATTTACCTGGACTAGTTGACTAGGATTATAAGAATATTTACCAGGACTAGTTGACTAGGATTATAAGAATATTTACCTGGACTAGTTGACTAGGATTATAAGAATATTTACCTGGACTAGTTGACTAGGATTATAAGAATATTTACCTGGACTAGTTGACTAGGATTATAAGAATATTTACCTGGACTAGTTGACTAGGATTATAAGAATATTTACCTGGACTAGTTGACTAGGATTATAAGAATATTTACCTGGACTAGTTGACTAGGATTATAAGAATATTTACCTGGACTAGTTGACTAGGATTATAAGAATATTTACCTGGACTAGTTGACTAGGATTATAAGAATATTTACCTGGACTAGTTGACTAGGATTATAAGAATATTTACCTGGACTAGTTGACTAGGATTATAAGAATATTTACCTGGACTAGTTGACTAGGATTATAAGAATATTTACCTGGACTAGTTGACTAGGATTATAAGAATATTTAGAATCATCATCTACTATATAACCACACTGTTCTATCACATCTTCCACATGAAATACCTGAAATTATTATAAATAGTCATTAATAAACAGTGTCGATGATATGGTCTTAAATCTTTCTAAGCTGATAATAAAAATCTGTACAAGCAAAACAATTCCGTTAATCGCATCCAAAAACATGTCAAAATCGAGCGCAATAGTTGTATAGTAGTGGACTACTCCAAAGAGTAGTACCATCAGGTGTTTTGAAAAGAGTAAACATGTTCTTTTTTTTGCGAATGTGCGCAGGGAGAATACACTAAAATACTAAGATATATGGATATGCATTTATTATATACTACAAAATATAGTATTCCAGGGAGGATCCAAGGGGGGGCTTTCGCACCTTCGACATTCACAGTGCCATTTGATTTGAAGCATGTTATATTTCACCCCCTCTTTCTCTAAATCCTGGATCCGCCCCTATTATATCCATATACCTTATTGTTTTAACATCTTATTTAACAATAAAAGATGTCACTAATGTATACCCCTATATCTTAGTGTTCTAATATCTGTTCTTGAAGCCAAAACCAGATAAAAGAGATATGACCTTGAATAAGTCATCTTCACTCATAATTCCAGTCCACCCAGCTGTAAATGGGTATGGATAATCCGGGAAAGATCAATGCCAAGAGGTTCAAGGACATGCTGGGATGCAGGATCCGCACGGAACCTAAGTTGTTATCCTTCTAAAATAAGGATGTTTCTTTCTTATTGTTTTAACATCTTATTTGCCTATAAAAGACGTGACTAACCTGTACAGGGAAAGTTCTACCAGGTATATTAATAACAGGACAATGTTGGAAATAAGACGAGAATTTCTCACTATCTAACGTAGCACTCATTAAAACAATCTTTAAATCACGTCTTATTAACAACAACTTCTTTACAACTATTAATAAAAAATCAGACTGCACACTTCTTTCATGTACCTACAATAAAATAAAATATATATTAATTCATAATATCACAAACTCTGTTTAATACCTTCAAATATGTATTAATTCATAATATCACAAACTCTGTTTAATACCTTCAAATATGTATTAATTCATAAAATCACAAACTCTGTCTAATATCTTGTCATCATTAAGATTTGAACGACAAGTTGAAGCAAGGAGCACATATAACAAAACACAAGACAATATTATGGAATATAACACACTTCTTAACTAACTGTATTAAAGAAGTGTGTTATATTCCATAATATTGTCTTGTGTTTTGTTGTCATCATTAGACACTTTTCTTGTAGCACAGACATTTTTAAATGCAGACATTTGATTGAATGTCAAAGTATTAGACTGAGTTCATAATTGATTGAAATTGTGAAGTTTATGTTCTATATCAATTGTAATTTCATTCTTTCTTTGTTGAGTACTTGACTTTCTCCATAGACAGTTGAGGATTGGGTTTGCCATTTGGAATCAAAGGTTGTAATTATCAGATAAGCAATGCTTTGTATGTAGGTATGTTGAGGCATATAAGTTTACTATTGTTATGTAGTTTAATGGCTTGAATCCCAATATAAAACATATAATATCAATTAAATTTGTCGTGAGCAGAATATTACACTGATAATTTTTTTTTTTTTTTTTTACAATTTGTCGCAATGTACTTGGGGATAATATGTCCATTTAATACACATGTACTTGTGTATATTACTATATTGTATATCTTAAATCATACTCTATCCATTTTTTTTTTTTTGTCTATATGTTGTATATTGTATCTATGTTTGTCCCCATGGGCTGTGTGTGAGACAGGACCGTATTGGGCCTAATTCTGACCCATGTAAAATAAAGAGTTTATTATTATTACCTCATCAATAATAAGGTGTGAAATATCGTCTAAATGAGGTTGGTTCTGTAATTGACGTAAAATAACACCAGTTGTACAATATAATAACTTGGTATTCTGATTCTTCTTGGATTCAAATCTAATCTGATAACCACAGAGCGAGTCTTTAGACCCAAGGTTATATTCACCCAGTTCTTGTGAGACACGTGTTGCCAGGCTGATAGCTGATATACGACGTGGCTGGGTACATATTATATTACATTTTAAACCCTCTCCCCTTCGTATCATATCCTGAAAAGAATAAATTCATGGGAGTTAAAAATCAAATGGACAATGTTATTTCGTTGGAAGCTTTAATAAAAATCTGTACAAGCAAAACAATTCTGTTAATCTCAGAAGTACATTCCTGCTAGGTAGGAAGAATGACATGGGAAAAGTCATTCAAATGAAAAATTAACTAAGGCCCTGTGTAATACACACTGTGCATGTCGACAGTTGGAAATCCCAAAAGTGTTAGCGCCATGTCATTTGCCTGGCAAAATTTTTTGCCCATCTAACAGGACAGAAAACAGAAAAGTAGGACATAATACCCCATATCATTCGATATCTTCTTTCCAATTGAATTAATAAACACACATTTCAAAATTAAACTTACCTCTAAGATAAATTGTGGAACCTGAGTACTCTTGCCACTACCTGTTTCACCCGCTATAACTACCACGTTATTTTGTAAGAGTTTATCAATAATGACCTGTTTATAGTGGTATACGGGTAAATTCTCTCGTATACTATATAACTCTCTATAAATATCGCTTGTTTGATTAGTGGTTAATATATTCAATATCTGATCAGAATTCAACTTTAATTTCACTTTCTTTCCTCTTTTATTTTTCTTTGTCTCTGGTTTTATATCCTGAAAAGAAAAAAATGTCATACATCTTTATTAAAAAATTAGACCCCAATTTCATTTCGATCAGCTTTTTAAATTCCAGTTTTATTTTTAACCGCATTAGGGTCTAACCATGTCCTTCTTATAGTGCTGGCAATTTGAACTCTGATTCTTGCCCGCGGTTCTTTAAAACCAATTTTTATGCCACAACCTTTACTTTTAAGAGTCTAGCCGATGTAATTGGCAACTAGAAAATTATAAAATTTTGATTCTTACAATATCCTCATCAGCCAAATCTTCCCATGTCATTTCTTTTTCCTCTCCATTTTCTTTTCCTTCAGTTCCATCATCGACATTCTTATTTTCTATTTTTAATTTCTTCATTAATTTACTTATATACTGATCTCTGGGCTGTAAAAGAATTGTTTGTTACGAATACTATGACAAATGTTATGTCACTCACAACATTTCTCTTGATAACGCTGACTGTATGAGCATGTGAAACGTTGAGTTAATAAATGCCAAAAATAGTATATCCATATATTGTGTACTTGTTATTCTATGCCTATTTCTATATGTCTTATAACAATACAAATTTTGGGTACAAATAATCTGAGAAAGATCAACTACAACAGGTTTGGCAAAAACCTTAAGGTTAACAAGATCCCTGTGAACCTAAGTGGATATTCTTGTACAATATTGTTGTGTTTTTCTTGGAATTTTAAAAAAAATATGAATATATATCCAGCTGTTGTTTAATGAGCAATTCGTAATATCATCAGAATATGATTGAAATGGAATGGAGTTTTACGTCCTGCTTTTCTGCACCTATATGGGCTAATTGAGGACGGTAAAACGCCATGCAGTGTGCAATGAGGGAAGACCCTGACAATACCTTAGATCAAAGTATCACAGAAATATTAGAAAATGTTAAAATTTTACCTTGTTTTCTTTGTCTATGGCGTTTTGTTTTTTAGTTTTTTCAGCATCCTGCCATTCTAACCAGATATCACGAAATGGTGGGGGCAATAACTGATGTACAGACTGAAAATATCATAGTTTTAAAACAGAACATATACAGAATATAATGATTGAAAAAATATAGAAATAACCCAAAAAATGGCAGTGGAATAGCTCAGTTGGTAGCCAGTTGGATTGCCGTCTGCTTGGCGATTAGGTGCTGTGAGATAGAAACCCCTCAAGGTAAGAAGAATTCTAATGTCACTGCCAGTGCTTCTTAGAAACATAAAACAACAATATTGATGGCCTCAAGACTGTTATAGATAATTTCATAAAAGCCTGATCATCTAATCAATGGCAAATCGCTGAACACCAACCCTTACACATAATTTTCAACTAATTTCGCCATATTTTCTTTTGTATCCTTACCTGCCCTTTACACAGATGATATAAAGCTAACGTTGACGCCAGTTGTTCTGCTTCTTTCACGTTCTCACATAAAATATCGGGTGTTAGTTCTAACATTCCGCCATCTTTCTTTCTATCAATACGAACTCTAGAAATACAAAATTAGATGATGTGGGTTTTAAGAGTGAAAAAAGCCTAAGTACTAACAACTCAACTGCAAAAAGAAAATGAAATGAATGGAGTTTTACGTCCTGCTTTTCTGCACCAATATGGGCTAATTGAGGACAGGCAAACGCCATGCAATGAGGGAAATTTTGCCAGGACAGCGGCATTAGTCTGCTCTTATTTTCAATTTCCAACTGTCGGGGATCTTTTACATGCACATCCAAAAAGACACTGCAAAAAGAAACTTGAAATCAGATTAGAAATAAATTTGTTGGAGCAAATGAACTTTTCATATACAAAGAATATAAAGAGAATAGCCTACGAACACGACACAATAATGTCCATGATTTTGCTTTCTTCTAACAACATTTGCCACTTTATGAAAAATTTGTGTTTTTGTCGTTTGAAACATCATTCTATCAACAAACTTTGAGTTCTCGGAACATAGTTGCATTATATACAGAAATACTTACTCAATACTGTTCTATGCTATGTAGAAGTAAAATAATCAAAATTTCCACCTACTTGCTTTTAAATCTGTTCATTTTAAGTTGAATTTTGGAATATTTTGGGGCATCAGATTTAGGGAGATGTTTTCGAACCCAATCTATTAGAAACTGTTTTGGTGATTTGCCAGTCCATTGTTGTTTTGTATATTCAAACTTTCTCACATCTTCTGGTGGTTTGCTTTTACTTTGTTTTGCTGAAACGTGAATTTCACATAACATAACAAAACATCCAGTGGCATTTACATGGGAGGATGGGGGTTCCACAATTTGTGTTGGGCCAAGCTTGGTCCACCCGACACCCCCTCAGTTTCAAATTTGTTATCATTGTGTTTTTAAATGCATGGTGATGTAGCTCCTCAATCTAATAATTCCTAGAAACCTCACTGATAACATCATTAGATAACATCGAGTTTTAACACATGTATTAGACTACAATATAGTTTATTAAGAAATAACAGTTTTTATGGATATAGACTTCTATTTATTACTTGATAACGTTACCTGTATGTGTAATGAAACGTTGTGTTCAATAATAAATAGAAGTCTATATCCATAAAAACTGTTATTTCTTAATGTGCTGTGATACTTCTAAATGTCTTAATTAAATTACAATATAAATATTTTAAACTATTCTAAGTAAATTGATACATGATACATTGGCCTACTTTAATGAAAACATTTCTAACACTTTTTAGTTTCACATGATCATCTTTCAAAGAAACAACTACTTTCACTTTTAAATCAAACAAAGGCTTAAAATTTGTATTCTTAAGTAATGGTCTTAATTTCTTTTATGAGATTGTTAACCCTTTGAGCAGTGAGTTTAATTATGACGTCATACTGTAGGGAGTGACTTAATTTGACGTTATGACGCTATAGCATGCGTCACATTAGCGACATATATGTCGTTCTGCTCCTTTCATCTGTGACATATGTGTCGCTTCACTTATCAAAGGGTTAAGAAGTTTTCTTAAAAATATTACTTTCATATGATCATCTTTCAAGTTTCGCTTTCACACAAAGACTCATAATTTGTATTCTAAAACTGGCAATAATTTGTATGGATCTTAGTTTCAAGTAAAGGTATTGTTAAAGTAATACCGCCACTTACAATGAGCATAAAATTAAAATTCTCAAATTTGTCAATAATAGTAAATATTCATCAGTGGTGTTGTAAATTTATAAACAGAATGCAACAGATCTGTAAAATGAATTATATATCCATAAAATTTCAAGTTATTATTGAGAAACCCCCTACCTAAATATTTGTTTCTGTATATATGTTTTCTATATAAGAAATAGTCTGGCTAAGATATGAGTCAGATTTTTTACTTTCAAAAAAAAAATTATTTAATTATTGATACACGGGGATTCAAAGCTTAAATTTCGAGGGAGAGTTGTAAGCATTAATTAATATTGATTATCTTGGATAAAAGAATTCCTGTTTCTGAGACTAGGTTTGATTATACAACTGTGTATGTGGAGGTTCACCTTTAATGCATTTATTGCGTTATACATTTATGACACATGGTGCAAGTATAGTCTGTTTCAATATTAATTATGAGGACATTGTTGTATATAACCTCGATAGTTTGAAATCGATAATAAGAGTAGGCTAATGCCGTTGTCCTGGCAAAATTTCCCTCTTTGAACACTGCATAGCGTTTGCCTGTTCTCATAAGCCCATATAAGTGCAGAAAAGCAGGATGTAAAACTCCATTTCATTCCATTTTATTTCAATGTTGTATATAACCTTGACAGTTGAAACTCGATAATAAGAGTAGGCTAATACCTTTGTCCTGGCAAAATTTCCCTCATTGCACACTGCATGGTGTTTGCTCGTCCACATTAGGCTACAGGTGCAGAAAAGCAGGACGTAAAACTCCATTCATTTCATTTAATGCATTTTGCGTTTTGTACCACATTGCGTAAGTTTTAATATTAATGATCTATAGGTAATTGTTGTTTATAAAACTTCCTGTTAGTAACCATAATAGAAGAATACACGTATTGTAATATTCGATTGTTCTATCACAATAATCAATCTTTTATATAAGCGTTTACTTTCACTTTATTGAATTTTGAAATATATTAATATTGGTTACGTGCAAGTCAACATTTGCTTTCTATACTTTGAATTCTACTTTCATTCTCAAACTATTTTTAGAAAGCTAATTTTAAACATGATTTTTTGAAATCAGATAACAATTTCTCTGTAGAGTAAAATTTCTGCTTAAAAATCCAATATATTGACAAAAGAGTTGGATGAACGTTTCACAAATATGACTTTAATGAGTACGGTAAGTCTAAAAAAAATTTTGAGTACCGTATCTGATATCATATCTAAGGGTGGAAAGGAAATGGATGGAGTTTTATGTCCTGCTTTTCTGCTCCTATATGGGCTAATTGAGAATATCTAAGGGTGGAGATGGACGGAGATTATGAAAGAACATTAGTTGAAATTTGACTTTAAGAGTAGAACTAAAACTTCAATTTTTCTGGATTCATGAGATTATATAGAAAATCTACAGCCTCGGTTACCAGCAAACACAACAAGGGATGCCTGAGAAGCCTCTTAGACAATTTTAAAAAGTATGTAATGGATTAAATATCCATCAAACGATTTTCATGTTAGCTCTTAATGTTACTTAGAGTAAGTGAAGGGGTACCAGGAGATTGCTTGAACAAAATAGGGGTACGAAGAGTCCAAAATGTTGGGAACCAAGGATCTATAGTATAATTATGACACCAGGTTAGTCCACTGATGAATGAATATATACTGTATTCACCAAGTTCGAGAATTTAGATTTATCAGATTATACAGGTAATCTGAAGTATAGTTATGATAACAGGTACGTCCACTGATGAATAAATATAAATTATACTATATTCACCAAGTTCGAGAATTTAGGTACGTCCACTGCTCTAGGTGTTGGGTTTTCAACTTGGGGGACATGTCCCAAACTGGGGACATTTGGACATTTCCAGGGGACAAAAACTGAGCTATGGATCTGATAAAAAATATTTCATATTATCTGAATGAATATGCCTGAAGTGTCCACTGCCTTAAAGTGGCCCAGGTATAGAGTCATTATGTAGGGTAGTGGACACTTGAGGCATATTCATCCAGATAATTACTTATTTTTTCAGACCTATAACTCAGTTTGTGTCCATTAGAAAATGTTCATATGTCTCCAGTCTGGGTCATGTCCCCCAAGTTGAAAAATTTAGGCTGTATTGAAAATTTTAGGTACAATTTCATTAATCTATTTGTAGAAAAATGTATATATAGGATCAGAAGCTTTCATCTACACCTCACAAATTCTCCGGGAACCAGAGAAATACGCTATCAGCATAAACAACCAAACCCTAAACAGATTAAATTTCTATTATTTCAATGAAAATGAAGACTGGTTGATGGGGGATGAAGACCCTTACAGTCCTTTTGTCATCACCTGCTACAAAATATCAGAGAATAACGAGGTCAAGGCTATTGAGACAATGGAAATCACTATTGATGATAATAATAAATATGTGATTACAAATCAAGCCAAAACTGATCAACTCACAGTAAGTATCTTTTAAAGGGATTGTAAAGCGGTTTTCTAAACTCTGTATTCGATCGGGGACCCTCAATTGGCGCCATCCCAATTACCATTCTGACGTCTGTGGTTCTTGCAATTCCACTAAAATAGATATAAATATCAATAGTAGCTTCGGGTAGATCACTGTCAGTGACAGACGTCGGAATGGTAATTGGAATGGTGCAAATTGATGCTATCAGTGTCCTTGATACACAAACAAAGTTTAGAAAACAACTTAACAATCCCTTTAATGTCATGTATTACCATCAGTGACAGATTTTTCGAAATTTATTTGAGAGTAAAGCAAAGTATGCTTGCCCAATTTCACATTTTTATACACAAGTCCAAGTCAAGGGCCACCCAACAAATGAAGGATTCAAATCCTTGTTCCCCAACTCCCTATAAGTATCAGACAATTCTTCATTGGTATTCTAGACATTTCTTAGGGTTTAACCACACTACAGACAGAGCGGGGCGGGACGTTGAAGCGCAAAACAACGTATCGCTTTGTCCTGTTCTCCTTCATGCTTAGTTGTTTCGCTTGCGATGTAAACAGCTGGGCGTCTGTCATCTGTACATTAATGCTGCTACTAACCGCTCTGCTCCGTGCCACTCTGCTCTACCTGTAGTGAGATCAAACCCTTACAATTTACACTTTACTTTGATCCATTTAACACCTTATGAAAAATTTCTCATCATGTCAGCTGTTTTTCAGTCATGTATAAAATCCCTTTTTCAGATCCTAAATGTAGAACAGATAGAGCTGGAAGTGAACCAACATGTTCCAGAACCAAATACATTAACTCTTCAGTTTGTAGAGAAAAATAGTCCAACATCAGACGATACCAATAACTATATACTATTATTGACGGAGACAGCAACGGGTATTCGATATCTAGAACTATTACAGACTACGACCACTACGGTCACTTCCCGTGTTTTACTCAAGTCAAGGAATAGTTATCAGTATCAATTGTACAAGGTCCAACCACAAGCTAGAAAACTTACTGTTATTGGTCAAACTGGAATCAAATCAATAGTTACTCGTAAGTTTAAAATCTACTGTTAAATGTAAGCTTAGGGCCTGTTTTCACCAGAACCACTTCGACCCTGGGCCCAACTGGCCATGGCTTTACAAACGGGCTCAGAGATGGCCCGAGATCGCAAATGGGAGAGTTTACAGGTCTTTTGGTAGGTTCCTCATACACGTCGAGCCTGCATAATCTTTAGGAATGGGCACTAGAGACAATCACTTCCAGAAACTGCAATGTAAGGCCTGACTCTAGTCTTGACTGGATCCCAATCGACCACAGCCTATCTGGCATCAAACTGCAATCTTGTCTGTCAGAGAAGACCAGCTCATGGCCAGGCCAAGTTCTATATTCCTCTAGTATACAAAGCTATGGGACAAGAAAGATATGAGTGCTTCACTCTAAATCATTCAAACCATTGTCCACAAATATATATAGTAGTAATTGTATGCTCCTTGGCTCATACCTTGTTGAACACTCTATCTGTAGTGCACCAGTGTCACTAGTATGTATGTGTAGCTCATTGGCTTGCTTGAAACAGAACATGCTTACTCTTTTTAAAACACCTGATGGTACTCATTTGAGGAGTCCACTACAATACAACTATGTTCCTGATTTTAGAATGAGAATTTGGTTGAGGGAATTGTTTTGCTTGTACAGGAATTTTATTTTCAAAATATTTTTGATTATTTATAGATAATACACAAGCCAATGTCAGAGACCTTCAAACTTTGGCAGAAAAACATTTAAACAGAATCAATTCCGGCATAGCAAGAGTTCACCATCTTTATCGAAATAAACCTATTGACCATCCTACCATTATCAAAGCTCATAAGACAGGAGTCATGGAGAAATACTTGAAGGACAACAATGGAGACCCTGCTCTAAGCATCAACAATAAAATCAATGGATTATTTTTCTTAGCAAACGCGAAAACAAAGTCGGGAGAAATACCCGAAGATAGCAGTTTTGGTAACTATAGAATCATGATTCCACCTCACTATCTTGTCGAGGGCTGCCATCTTTATTTTGCCGATTTCACATGTGTTCACGGAAAATCTCACTACATTACCCTAGTTTTGACTAAAATTGATAGTTACGAAGACAGATATTGCCGTGATAGATTGGTGAAACTTGATTTCAGCAATAATCCATTTTTCTACAAATATTGTGGTCGATTTCTCGTTTGTCATGGACTCAATCTAAAAGTTGAAATACTCTACACAGAGAATGTGAATCTAAGTGAACTTAGAAAATCAAAACAAGATGGTGGCTTGGATTTTAGAGAATATATTCTAGAGGATCATCTTGTGACTTGGGAAGGTCATAGTACACCAGGAGGAATCCCTAAGCCTTCTGATTGTCCCTATTGCAATCTTCTTCCAATACGTTCGTGACTTCCAGTGTCTTCGAACTCTGATAAAGTACCTAGTTTGAAATTTTGTGACAACAAAAGTAAGGCCTACACTATTGTCCAAAAAAAAGCATAATCCCTGCAAAGATACCTCACACTAACCATTTGTCTTTCCATTTCTATATATGTGTTTTCTATATAAGGCATAATCTCTGTTTGTTTTGATAATTATGACCACACATGGATTTGAAGGCTTAAATTTCGACCGTGAGTTGTGAACACTATTACTGATTAGCTATATTGAAAAGTCTTGCTTCTAAGACAAAGGTATGATTAGTGGAAGGGATAGTGAACATATCCCTTTAATATATTATATAGCACTGGGGTTCTTGACTTGAAAACCCTGATTTTTATGGCTAAACATGGATTTAAAGGCTTAAATTTTGACTGAGTTATGAACAGTGATTAGCGTCGCTAAAACAATTCTTGTTTTTTGGTCTAAGGTATGATTAGTGGAAGGGATAGTGAACATATCCCTTTAATATAAAGTATAGCACTGGGGTTCTTGACCTGAAAACCCTGATTATTATGGATTTCAAGGCTTAGATTTCGACCGTTAAATGTGAACAGTGATTAGCGTCGCTAAAAAAATTCTTGTTTCTGTGATTAAGGTATTAGTGGAATGGACATTGAACATAGTGATCCAAGTATAAGGTCAGCAAACGAAGCTTAACCAAAAACAGTTTACTAAATTAATCAGATTCTCAGACAAAAGATTGTTCATAAGAAATTTAAAGAAAATATGAGAGCTGATGTGAAGTTAGAGGATACAGAGGAAAGCATGCCCCTACCTATCCGACTTGGGAAATATTTGAAATTAAGCTTAGTTTTGATACATTTTGAACTCAATTGACTTAAAAATGAACCATAGAGTGCCTATTCTTCCTCGGATGTCCAAAACATATTTCTAATAAATAACATTGGGATATTTTTTATATTTTTATGTTATGTTTGTTTTGATATTTGATACAATAAAATTAAAAAATCTATTTTTAATGAATTAAAACCTTTTCTCAATTTTGATATTTTTTATTTTAGTTTGCAGAGCACTGAAATTCAAACATGGCCCACATTGATGGGAAAGGCTAACAAATGAATGTGCCCAATGGAGTATTTAAAATAACAAAATTGCAGCATTTTCATGCCCCTTGGGTCTCATTACACCCCAGATAAAAAGTTCTGAACAAGAAATAAGCCAAGAATTTGAAGGAGAATGTTTCATAAATCTATAAATCCTACCTTGTACTGGTGACTTTGCAGCGTGTTCTTCTAAAGCATCAAAACAAACAAAATCCATGTCAGTTTCTGGTTTCTTGGTCTTCTCACCACTAGTACTGGGGCCAGGCTGGCTGGCACTTGGTAAACTCTCAGCTTTAGGGGTGTCAGGGGGCTTCGGTGCCACCTTTTTTTCTTCTTTTGGTGCAGGAACAGGCTTGATACTTGGATCAAATCCAGGGAATGTTTCTAAGGCATTCATTTCTGGAATTACATTCGAAACATAAACTTTTTGTTGTTAAAGTATGGTATAGTGAAATAGTTTCCCAAAATTCATATCTGTTTTGGGACACAAAACTTGAATCTGTGGCTCTTATTTCAAATTGGCGTTGCATTGTACAATACAAGAACTTTGCAAAACTATTTGTCTAAAATTTATCAACAATAAAACATAATAAGTATATTGCACACACACAAAAATTGTTTGTAGCACCCCTTTTATTTGCCGATCTGAACAACAAGATACCTGGTTCATATCAGTCCCTTTGATCCGGTTACAAAATTTTAAAAACAAACTTCCTGGGCCTTATTCTTGAGAACTAAATTTACAATGATTTTAGTGTTCCAGTGTTCCAGTCATCTGATTGGACAATCACTTAAATAAAGCTTTATTATCCAATCCAGGGGCGGATCCAAGATTAAGAGAAAAGGGGAGGGGGCTCTGAAATATAACATTCTTCAAATTCAACGGCAAATTTTTAAAGGGTTCTGACATCAGTCGGCCAAAAAAGGGGGGGCTCTAGCCGGGGGAGCACCCCCCCCCCCCCTTGGATCCGCCCCTGCAATCAGATAACTGTATTTCTTAAAAGTTAAGTTTTCGAGAATAAGTCTCCTGATTGATACCTACCTACAGTCATTTCACGAATAGCTTTAGAGAGTTTTTTATGGATTGATTCTTTGCCTTGTTGTTTTGCTAGACTAGCCTGTTCTTTTACATCTTCTAATTTCTCATGAAGTGATAGGTATTTAGAATTCTACAATTTACAAATAAATGTAGGGGGTAATTCATAAGAGTTAATTTTGTACTTTCATCAGAACATTGGATGAAATCTTTACTAAAATTAATTTGTTGGTTATTAAAAATTGTGGTCATGGTTTCTAATCTTCGTTATTACGTGAAAGTCTGTGAGATGCAGAAAATAATCATAAAACATCCCATAGTTTTCTGACTCTACTCTAGCAGACAACTGTCAGAATAGCTTTCAGGGGCTGGAATAGGGTCAGCATGCCTCAGGCTTGTTCGCAGGACTTCTAGGTCAGAGAATGACCAAAATACCAACAGACACAGGCGGAAAAAAAGCAAAGAGACACTGAGGGGTATCAGAACATAGAAATTTCAGAGTTTCCTACTTTCTTCAGCCATCCCAACAAAATTGTCAGACAATCGATAAGAAAAAAATAAGACACTTACTGGATCAAATTCTTTTGGACCATCTTCACTTTCTGATTCTGAAGAGCTCATATTAGCGTACTGTAAGATCCAGTTCTTCATATTACCTCCCTTGTTTTCACCACCACCAGATTTCTTCTTTTTCTTCTACAATTTAATTTCATTAATGAGAAAGGGAATTCATTATCAAATTAATATTCCAATACAAAAAAACACAAGACAATATTATGGAATATAACACAATTACACCTGACAGATTTTTCGAAATTTATTTGAGAGTAAAGCAAAGTGTGCTTGCCCAATTTCACATTTTTTATATACAAGTCCAAGTCAAGGGCCACCCAAAAAATGTAGGATTCAAATCCTTGATCCCCAACTCCCTATAAGTTGAAACGTTATGTGCCTTACTTCATTAAAGAAGTGTGTTATATTCCATAATATTGTCTTTATTGTTTTAAGTGCTTTTACATGTCGTTCAAATCTTAAATATTCCAATAGATTATAATGGATTGAGTTTTTCTAGCTATTTATGACTTTTTTGAAGTTTATGGTTCTTGCTCTTGACAATCACTTTGACAAAACTGCTAATAATATCGAAGGACCTTTAAGGCAATTGCTAAACCCACAAACCTGAATCTTGAAACGTTAAACAAACATAAAGAATTTTAGAAAACCTCTTGATATCCCCTGAATACTGATACACATGTGTTTTGCCTTCACCAAAGTTAATTTACCTCACAAGTATTCACATACCTTTTTCTGTGATTTAGATGGTTGTTTTGTGTCAGTAGTATCATCTATATGTGATTTTTGTACTTGTAATGTTTGATCAAACTGCTGTCTTCGTTTCTTTTCTTCTTCTCGTAACAATGTTTCCGAGAATCCTGCAGGCAACTGATCTGAAATAGGGAAAAGATTTTTATGAAAAACCAGGCACACAAAAAATTATGTTTCTGTGATTTTAACAGTGATGTGATGAAAAGTTTTAGTAAATTACCAAAATTCGCAGTTTTTTCAATGAAAATTGGTGTAAATTGAAACTATTGGTGTCCCGGATTCATTGAGCTTCTTGTAACTACCTTTCTTGTAAAGATCTTATCAATAACAATTTTGGAATGCAAAGACATCTTTTAAACCAAGCTGAGTGAAATATAGTCTTTTAATTTAATGTAAAAAATAAATCGCAGAATAATGTGCTAACAGTGGGTAAAAGGTTGATATAGTTAGATACATACCATTAGCAATATTTAAACATAACCAATCTAAAGCTGTAATTAAATCACCACCTTTCATGATGGTATTATTCATAGTGTTTTCTATTTGTTTCTGAGTGAAACCAGCATCAGATAAACTATTGTACACATCCTATAAATATTACATAATCAAAGGGGATGTTATTTTTTAAACTTACAGATTTAATATTCAGAAATAGCATTTTTATGAACCATTAAACAGTGTCTATGTTAGAGCTTACAGAAGCAGGTAATTGATTGCTCTATGAAAGTGGAGACCCAAAAGCAATGACCATGATATTATATAAATCCCACTGGTGTCAGCTTAAGAAAAGAACAACTATGCCCCTACCCCTTGTCTGAGAAAATATTGACAACACAATGTTTCAAACTAAATTTAGCTACAAAAAACAAAAAAAATAGCGATGCCCCATCGTAATACGCCCACTTTTGTAATGTAAGTTTCATCAAAATCCATCAAGAAACCAGCTCTCTATCGTGTTCACAAAGTATTTTCAAAAACAAGGGAAATAACCCATCAAATATTTTTTGATTTGTCAGATTTTTTTAATAGGCTTCATCCTTGGACGATTATAAACACACACAATAATTTTTATCAAATTCCATCGAGAAACCAGCTCTCTATTGTGTTCACAACTTTGAGAGTGTTACGGGCTATAAAATTAACACATTTTAAAGAACAAGGGCAATAACTCATAAAATATTTATCGATGTTTCTGATTTTCAATAGGGTTAATTCCAAGGTCATGACAAACACTCACACCAAGTTTCATCAAAATCCGTCAAGAAACCAGCTCTCTATCGTGTTCACAAAGTATTTTCAAAAACAAGGGCAATAACCCATTAAATATTTTTCGATTTGTCTGATTTTCAATAGGCTTCTTCCTTGGATGATTATAAACACTCACAGCAAGTTTTATCAAAATCCATTAAGAAACCAGCTCTCTATTGTGTTCACAACTTTGAGAGTGTTACGGGCTATAAAATTAACACGTTTTAAGGAACAAGGGCAATAACTCATAAAATATTTATCGATGTTTCTGATTTTCAATAGGGTTAATTCCAAGGTCATGACAAACACTCACACCAAGTTTCATCAAAATCCATCAAGAAACCAGCTCTCTATTGTGTTCACAAAGTATTTTCAAAAACAAGGGCAATAACCCATCAGATATTTCTCGATTTGTCTGATTTTCAATAGGCTTCTTCCTTGGATGATTATAAACACTCACAATAATTTTTATCAAATTCCATCGAGAAACCAGCTCTCTATTGTGTTCACAACTTTGAGAGTGTTATGGGCTATAAAACTAACACGTTTTAAGGAACAAGGGCAATAACTCATAAAATATTTATCGATGTTTCTGATTTTCAATAGGGTTAATCCCAAGGTCATGACAAACACTCACACCAAGTTTCATCAAAATCCATCAAGAAACCAGCTCTCTATCGTGTTCACAAAGTATTTTAAAAAACAAGGGCAATAACCCATCAGATATTTTTCGATTTTTCTGATTTTCAATAGGCTTCTTCCTTGGATGATTATAAACACTCACAGCAAGTTTTATCAAAATCCATCAAGAAACCAGCTCTCTGTTGTGTTCACAACAATTGTGGACAGACAGACAGACAGACAGACAGACAGACAGACAGACAGACAGACAGACAGACAGACAGACAGACAGACAGACAGACAGACAGACAGACAGACAGACAGACAGACAGACAGACAGACAGACAGACAGACAGACAGACAGACAGACAGACAGACAGACAGACAGACAGACAGACAGACAGGGGCGACTAAAAAAGTATCATTTATACAGTGTATGCTGTGATATTGTTTTGGAACATGAATCTAAACTTACTGAGAGTTTTCTAGAAGTCAGCCTTTTTGATAATTCACCATAGCACCTGGTTTGGTCATTGTGTTCTTGAATTAAGGTTAAAATATCACTTTCTAATTTCTTGGGAATGCTGACCTGTAACAAGAGTAAATCCCAATAAAGACTTCAGTTTGTCATGAAGTATTAAAGCAGATGGGGATAGGGGTTTCTCCTTATTAAAGGTCTCATGTCTTTGAACATTTGCTGGTCAACTGGGTGTATAATTTTTAACTTTCCAACACGGATAATTAAGAATTCACATGGATCTGAAAGCTAAAATTTTGACAGTGAGATGTGGACACTATTACTGATAAGCTTAGCTAAAAGATTCCAATTCTGAGATTAAGGTATGAGTATGCAAATGGATTGTAATCTTATCCCTTTAATAATAATAATAATAGGCCTGTATATTCATCTGAACAAAATACGAAATAGGACCTGTAGCAAGAACTGATCTGATGTACCAATAGAAGAAAAACACAGGATTTAGGCCTACCTTTAAATGTTCCTCTGCCTGTTCAACAGCATTGGTTACATTTCCTGACGTTTCACTTTTATATGTTTTAGGTATGACTGAGAATCAAATTAAAAATAAAATCATAAGCATTATATCAAAATAGCAATTGAGATATGGAAGGATATTTAAAGGGATTGTAAAGTGGTTTTCTAAACTTTGTATGTGTATCGGGGACACTATTAGCATAAATTTGTGCCATTGAAATTTCCATTCCGATGTCTGTGGTTCTTGCAATTCCTATAAAACTAACGCATTTAGTGATCTATTAGAAGCTATACTATTGATATCTATGCAGATCACTGTCAGTGATGTCATAAAACAAGAATTGCAAGAACCACAGCCGTCAGAATGGAAATTGGAATGGCGCAAATTGATGCTATCAGTGTTTCCAATACACATACAAATTTTAGAAAATCACTTTACAATTTATACAAACCCTTTAAGCGACCATGTACAAGTTTATTGACATTGATATGGAGTGGAGTGTGAGAGTGAGTTGATCGGTCTGAGATCCTATAGAATATTGAGAAATCTACTTTGATCTCAACTTGTCTGAATCAATAAATGAACACACTTACCATCCTGCTTGGCACCTTTCTTATTTTTTGATGCCATTTCACTCTAATGTTACTTAGTTTACCGAATTATTGCACACGTGTGGTGAATTTCAACAACCGGAAGTTTACAATTCTATGACATATTGCGCATGATCAAATTTGACAGGTTACTACTTTCGGTTTCATCGAGCTCTACTTTCGTTTTCACCTGTCAAATATGTCCTTAATCGAAACCTTTTGTGCAAATTGTGCAAAACTATTTTTCAAGGGTGGTTTTTCGGTAATTCAAGGTATTGGGCAGGGTATGGGCTGCCATAATTATTGGGGTGCAACAACCACCCCACCTCCCTCTCTCTGTTCATATGGGCCTGAGGTTTCCGTTCAAAATTGCCAGAAAGCTGTGATGGATCAGTGTGTCTCTTTGCTACAATACCATATATGGTGGAAGATGGGTTGCACCTCACTGTTTAATATAATTTAGACTAGAGATATGCCATGTGTGATAGTGAATGCCCAACTGTATCATAGCATTGTGTCTTTGTGAATTTGATTAAGTTTCAGGACATGGCAAGGATTCAAAAGTGCCTTTCATCTTGGTTATCACTTATCATTGATAGGTAAAAGAGAGTAAAGGGGTTTAAAATGCAACAAAGGCATGAAAATGTTCAAATCTTGTGATTCGCAGGTGAAATAAAGATAAATTCACATGCCACCATGATCTCCCCTCAAACACAAACGCCACTGGTCGAATTCCCTCAGAAATTGTTCTAATATTAGAGAGTTGCAACAAAAACAGATTATATAGATTGTTTAATGATATTCTACACACCTCTATACAGAATATAAAATATATCTGACTCAAAAAATATACATATTCACACACTTCAAATATATATATATATAGATATCCAGTATCAGCACTGCACTGATGAGGCCCAGAAGGCCGAAACAGTACTTTTTGCAGTTATATATAGATACTTAGTACTTATACAATAACAAATCTTTTCACTGATAAATAAGTGCTCATTACATTAAATGTGGAGCAATTGAAATTATTTAACTAAACTTGAAACGTGTTGTTACTTCAGACAACTGATCTATTCCAAGTCCTATTTTTCAAGTCCAATTTCAATATTTTGAAGTAGTATTAAAAAATATTTACAAATAAAACCACATGAAATTATCATTGTGTCTGAATTTAATTTTTATACGCCCACACGTTAGTATGGACGTATATTAAGGTTTTGATTTTTAAAGCCCCCCAAAAAATGGACAGCTCATGTTTAAGTTTTGAAACAAATGACCCAGTACAATTATCTTCCCCTGATTTTACCTGGGCTTGTATGCATAAAAAAGAACTCTGGGTTAAAATCAAACTTAAGAGTTAAATTAACCATTGATTTAAGCAGGTTTTTGAGAGTTAAATATTGATTTAACTCAGTGTTAAATTTTATACATACGGACCCAGTATATGACAAATAAATGCATTTCAGGGTTAAATTGAAACCTAAAAAATATTTAATAAAATAAATGGTTCTATTTGATTTAATTGAATGGTATTAGGAAATTTGGTTAAGCAAATATTTTGATGACTATACAGATATCTTAAATTGAGCTTTACTAACTGGTAAAGTAAATATTGAAATAACTAAAAAGATATCTGAATTATCAACCAATAAAGCCATTTTTTAGATGATAATACAGATATATCTGGAATTGAGCTCTGTTAAACAGGTAACACAATAATATCCAACACTTGTATACTTTGGATAGTTTTAAAATTTGATGTCCTTGAAATTGAGCATCAATTCAAATACTTTGACAAAAAGTTATAAATAATATGTCTAAAATAAATTCATTTTGATTAAAGATTTCCTAAATATCAGACAGAAAAGCATCTAAAACTACCAAAAAATAACATCGAAAGCTGTGCATTAAAATATTAATCATTACAAAGGATCATAGAGAATCTAGAAACAGACTCTTCTCCCCTTTCAACGATCATTTGAAATCAATATACATTTTGAAAATTGTTATAAAGTTCAGATTTAATCCAAAAAAATCATAGTACAAATATATTTCATTATTTAGTTTTTTGACAATAACATTAGACAGACCATTGTAAAGTATAATATTTTAAGATTTGATATAATAACGTCTAACATATGGTTTCAGTGTATTATCTATCAGATTAACCATAGAGTAATATTTTTCTCCAAGGATTAACTAAGGGTATCAATATCTACGATTTTAGGCAATATTAAAACTACCAAGCCATTTTTATGGTTTGGTTTGATTTGTAAATATGAAAACAAACCGAAAACAGAAGTGGAGTGGCTTAAGCCTTTTCACTTTTTGCAAGGCCAGAGTAAAATAAGCCTAATCCTCCCTATGTATGCAACTTAATCAGTGGTGTAGCAATTATTATTTTTCAAAGCTTGAAAATACTGAAGTTTTGTGCTTTTTAACTGAAATTATAGCAAAATTTCGGTTCCTAATCTTGCGCTGAAGTCGAAGATCAATTTCATGCTTGAAATCCTAAGTCGACTTAAGTCTATGCAAGAATTAGTAAGACAATCTCAAGTTGAATATCAGACTTAGACTTAGTTAAACTATGAACCAGTCCCTGATATAACATGTTCCTTCAGCAACGTTAGACATTTGCATTATCTACCGTTGCTGGATTGGCGGGGTTTTCTCGTCATTATCAACTAATAACCTCGTTTAAAAAACACTATACTTCACATTCAATTTATGACCGTTGAGACTCGATTATCACAAGGTAAATTTGCTACAAGAAATTTGACGTCTGGTCATTCGAAAGTTTTCCCGCAATAATTTGTTACAATGAATATAACTGGTCGACAATAATCGTTCGACCAATCAAAGTTAATGACGAGAAAACCTTATCATGATAGCAACGGATTAATGTAATAAAATGAAATGATAGCCGTTGCTAAAGGAACATGCTGATATAAAGGCTGAGACCAAATATCTGAATGAGCTACTTTAGGTAATAAGTTACATTACAGGATACAGTTCCTTTAAATAACAATAATAATACATAATAATAATCAGAAATAAATTAACAATAAATTAAACCTATATTTCATGAAAACAACAAACAAAATCAAACAATAAACAACCATTTCAGGATATTAAAGAGATTGTAAAGAGGTATTCTAAACTTTGTATGTGTATTGGGGACACCGATAGCATCTAATTGTGCCATTCTAATTTCCATTCCAACGTCTGTGAAGTATTACCGTGATGCAGGTTGAAGGGGCTGACATGGAAAAAGCGTCTAATCGTTCATCCCTCGACAGTTGGAAATCGAAAATAAGAGCAGGCTAATGCCACTGTCTTGAAAAAATGTCCCTCATTGCACACTGCATGGCATTTGCCCGTCCTCAATTAGCCCATATAGGTGCAGAAAAGCAGAACGTAAAACTCCATTCATTCGAGTTGTGAAGAAGAACCACAGACGTCGAATGTAAATTGGAATGGTGCAAATTGATGCTATTAGAGTCCCCGATACACATATAAAGTTTAGAAAACCACTTTTCGTTCCTTTAAAATAAATGAAATGAAATGATAGTTTGCATATTTTAATAAAGAGAATTCAGAAATAGAATTGTGTTACATAAAGCAGAACAGGCTACATAGCTTGATCAAAGTTGAATTCACTCATGAATTAACTCTTAATTAATAACTGATGAATTTTTCTACCGGTCTACAGTTTGACAATCTATGAATAATCTGAATTTGGGTTAATATTCTTTAGGCAAAAAAAAATATGTCAAAATATTTCCAAAAATTAAAACTGCAGACTACGTGCTGCCACAACCTTGGTTAATTTTTTACAAAAAAATAATTTAAGTTTGACATTCTATGAGTAGGCTAATCTTAATTTGGGTTAATATTTTAAAGAAGCAAAATAATATGTCAAAATATTTTCCAAAAATTAATACTAACTACTGCAGACTGCGTAATGCCACAGCCTTTGTTAATTTGTACAGATTAATTTTAAAACAACTCCATAAACATGAGTAGATAATAACACAATATGATATTAATATGCCAATGAAAAGCTTAAAGGGATTGTAAAGTGGTTTTCTAAACTTTGTATGTGTATCAGGAACATTAATAGCATATATTTCCGCCATTCCAATTTTCATTCCAAAGTCTGTGGTTCTTGCAATTCCACTAAAACTAACTTTTTATGACGTCACTACTAGTGATCTACTGTTGCTATCAGTGTCCCCTATACACATACAAAGTTTAGAAAACCACTTTACAATCCCTTTAATTTTTAGTTTTTTTGTCTAAAGAAATGATTTCTTTTTAAATTCCTTTAGCAAAAAAAGTCAATTTTTATTTATGCATCAATAACTTGTGCTTCCAATATGCTATCAAAGAAATTTCACAATTCACTTTGATCAAAAATAATGATTTGCATAGAATCAAACTTGAAGAGAATTTTTTGAAAACAAAAATACTGTCAGAAGTCATAGCTAAACACATCTTCACTATGTCAAGCTATTTCATAATGCCTCGATATAGTGAAGATGAGCAGAACAATCTAAGGGTCATTGCATAGCTTTATCTTATAATACAACTTTTAATGGAATTGCAAGACCCATAGATATCTGAATGTAAATGGGAATGGTGTAAATTGATGTTATCAGTGTCTATGTTACACATAAAAAGTTTAGAAAACCTTTTTACAATCCCTTTATTGGCATTAACCCTTTGATAAGTGAAGCGACACATATGGCGTCACAGATGAAAGGAGCAGAGCAACATATGTCACTAATGTGACACATGCTATAATGTCATTAACAAATTAAGTCGCTCCCTACAGTATGACGTCATAATTGAACTCACTGCTCAAAGGGTTAAGATGATTGAAACAGTATATTAAAGGAATACAACCTCTCAGAATGAACCAAAAATCTAAATTTTCAAATCTGATCAATAATAATAATAATAATATCTTTATTGGGACATAAATTAGGCCAGGCCTGTTTACAATAGGAGTTTATATTCATCAAGAGACTTTCCTGGTTGCATAACTATACAACAGATTACCTAAATAATCTGATAAATCCAGAAAAAATGTTTATATACAATAATTGAAAAGCCCTTAATCAAATTTAAGGCGTTATCAATTATAACCTGTTATTATATGGAAATTTACATAGTTTCATGGTTTCTTTTCATTCTTTTGTATACTTTGGACACCGTTGATGAATATATACTCTGATTGACCAAGTTTGAGAACTTAATTTTTATGTTCACTCTAAGAGGTTGTATCGCTTTAACTTGCAGTGACTACCTCTTCTTTTTCAACAGTAGTAATATCACAGAGTTCATCCTCCCCTTCCACGGGATGTCCTACAGGTTCCTCTTCAGCACTACCAGAATCTACTCTAGTCTCCTCCCCAACACCCTGAGTAGCTTCCACCCAACTCTTGATCCGATCCTTATCTATAATTTTCTGTTGCGATGTAGCGTTATGCTTCTCGTTTAGTTTTTCCAGAAGCATGGTCGGGCTTCCGTCACGTAATGTTCTAGAGGAATGTGTCGACATGGCTTCACTGTTTTCAATGGTACGAGAAGAATGCTGAGAGAGAATTTCAACACTTAAATCATAACTTCCATAATGAATGGAATCTATATGTGGTAGATCTTCAATGTTGTCAGGATCCTCGTCATCCTCATCGCTATCTTCAGTATGATTAAAATAAGGCTGAGGGGATTTCGATGGTTCCACAGGCTCCAGATAATCTTCCGTGTCTGCTTCATTTCCAGCATCTGTTTCATAATTATTAGCACTAGACTGTTCGTTGATGACCGACGATTGAATACCAGTCACGTGTGATCGGGAACTTTTTGACACCTCGTAACCCTTGCTATCAGTCTCTGGCTCAGAGTAAGGGTAATTTTCTGAGATAGGTTCAGAAAGAATACTACTGGTAAAGGATATGGCACTACAACCAGATGGGGTACGTGAATGTCCCATATGAGCAAACAAATTAGGAACACTAGATGGCCCTGCACGATTATTGGGATTTTCTTGAAGATCTTTCTCAACGCTAGACACCATTTCTTTGTAACTGTCTGTAGCTTTTTGCGTCAGTTCGATCAAGCGCCAAAATTGTTTTTCCGAACCCTCGAAGTTGAACACACCTACAACACTGACAGGTACTAACTTAGCACACGCCCTCCCTAAAGCTCTTCTACCCAGAGCAAACACATACGGCACTTCCTGCTCTGTACACATATTCAGAATATTATTTAAGGCATCATCAAGACCACCTTTCGACTGAATTTTTTCCAAATTAGGGGAAATAATGACACATCGGATTTTCTGTAATTTCAAATGTTTTGTTACCTCCCTTAGCCCTAGAACAATTCTACGTTTTGTTTTGGCTTTTTTCGGATCTTTATGATATTGTTTATCTTGGTACCGAACTAAATTCTGTAAAAACTGAAGGCAGCAATTGTCAATATCCTTTTCCAACATTTGGGTACAATATTCGCGATATCTCCTGCTGTGTATTTTCAATAGGGCAGGGTTGGACGTGTCCTTGGCAATCGGGCTATTGAAACCTGATTGTAAGGGGCTGGCACTAGGGGACAGGGGACTCATACTGAATGGTGAAGTTTGACTGACAGGTGAAAGTTCCGCACTTGCTGACCCTTTTCCTTTGTCTTCGTCTTGGGACAGGTCACTCTCTGGGTTGACGACGCCCACACAGACTTGACTGTCCCCAGGGACACCAGACGGATCTTCCTCTAACAATCTCATACGTTTTTTTTCTTCCCTTTCCTTCAATATCACCTTCTTTAGGGGACTTGGTTTCTTTGGTTTAGGGAATTCTCGTTCTTTACCACGTTTAACTTTTGGACATGTTGAATCCAGGGGATTGTGTGGACGTCTTGGGGGTTCCAATTCAGGCTTCACTTTTTTCTTTATCACATGTTTCTTGGGTGCATTTTTTGTCGTTATTGCATCTTCTTTCTTTTGTTCTAAGGCATCTATCATAGCAGCAAAATCTAAGGCAATAGGTTGGTTGGATTTGCGGTTATTTTTACCAACTCCATTAGCAGTTTTCTGAGGTTTCTGAGCAGGTGCTGGTGTATTTACAATGGGAGTCTCCTTTGATGGCCCTGGGTCACGTTTGGCCTTTAAACCAAGTTCTTGTAACATTTGTTGTTCGATAGTTATCTCTGCCATTTCGTCATTTGCTGCCTTGTTTGCTTGATCTCTCCTTTTTCTTCTCTTTCTTGCACTTTTGGTTTCTGCTGCCTGCTTGAAGAGAATCTGATCAGGGCTTTCATTTTCAACTTCGAAATTCACTGAATCAAGATCTGGGACGATTTCTGTCTCTGGAACTCCATTACTTTCATACTGGTTTGGTTGAATCAATGGCTTAATGTTAAGGTTACTATTATTTGAGTTTTCTGATACTGGTGTCCGCTTTGATCCAGAGAGATCCGGGAATTCCAACTCATCTTCCAAACGAATATTCATTTCTTCAGCAGCACCATTTTCATCACCTGCAATTTCTGAGTTTTCGCCATTTTCAGCATTCCCTTTTTTCTTTTTACGGTTTCGTTTTCTTTTCTTTTTAGTGCCTGTGGTTTCTGGGGCCTTTTCTTCATTTTCACTCGAGTGTTGTTCCTTACTTTCAGTTTGTATAACTGCAGATTTTGCCCTGAGAGAAAAGTCAGTTGAAAGAGTTCTCTGATGTTTTGAACCCCGAGGATGTGTGCCACTTGTCATCACATTAGCAGACAAGTCCTGAACAACCAGTAAATGATTCGCACCAGGTTCTGGCTTTTTAATACCATTTATATTTTCCGGTTTCACTTTGTCCTTATGTAAAAATAAAGAATTTGGCAATTCTTTTAAATGCAAATCAGCAATTTCTTTAGGAAAGTCAGTTTGTGATTCAGTATTACACATGACAGGCTTTGAGGGCCCACTTTGAGTAATGTCATTTGCTTTTTTGTGGTTCACTTGATCTGGAGTCACAATTGGGTAATGGTTTCTCACAGGAGGGCCGTTTGTCCAAACGTGCATAGGGACGACCCCGTGCATTGGGCGTGTTACATTTACAGGTGGCCGAGGGTGACGAGTACCACCGGTTTGGTTCGGAAAACGCCCCATATTAGGCCGTACCATACGAAAGTTTGTATAATATATCGGATCCATTATGAGCACTTGGATTGTCCAGCAGATCCACTTATTGATTACAAGTTTTATCCTTTCGTGGATATAGAGAATGTTATTGAACTACATTTCGACTAAATTTCTTCAATCTGGGAAGCCATGTTTGTCAATTTCTAGCCGGAAGTATATATCACTAATAGTCTTGTACATACCAGACAGAAATATGCACTTAAAAATCAGATTAAAACGATTTCATTATAGATTGAATGACTCCAAATAATGCAGAACATTTGAAATACCTAATTAATTCAATGTAGCACTGTTTTCAATCTTGAGACAGTATGAAAAATACTTTCTTATAGTGTTACAGATTCAACTTAGCTGTGGTCTGATTTTTAAGTCCGGATTCTTAAAAAGAGTTCCTTCCCTTTGACCATAATTTGATTGGCTTTTAAAATTTCTACTTGGCTGCTTGGCAATGATCACAAATAAAGAGTAAATAAAGATTGATTTGGAGAAATCGTGCAGGAAGAGTTTATTTTTAGGCCTCTGATAAATATTATGCAATGAATAATATTATGCTAGATGTTTAATTTCGTAATATAATTTACTCTTTACAAAACCCCTCAAAAATGATGTTTGTAGTAAATTCCAATAGGCTAGAGTGACTACAGGCTTAATCCTTATAAGGAAAAAAAAACTAGTGCCAAATTATTTGGATTACATAAAGTGTTAATGACTGTAACTATGACAAACTATTTAATTATGCACATTTAATTGTAGTCTGTAGAAAGCAAGCCCCTAGTCAGCCCCTAGCTAGTCTATCCTATGCCCTTATTTGCTGAGACATATCCCCAATGAGGGTGTGGTTTGGACAGATGCCCATGAAATTACCCGTGAGCACTTCAATGGGCAACTAAGTTATAAATATAGAAAATATCTTTTGTGTTCAGTTCAAGAAAATTTAATACTTTAATTTTGACCATGGAAAACAGAACAAATGTCTGATTGGGGAGTGGTATATTAATGTGAATTTGGGAGGCAATAGGGGAGTCATGACTTTACAGTTTTGTTATTTTACAGCTCATAAAACAAGAAAATACACAATCTTGTTACAGGAGTTTGCACCAGGGCTGTTAATTTGCCCATATATGCCAGACATGATTGATTGTCTTGCCAAAATGATCTATCATAACTTTTTTCAGAAGGCAGGATAGCACATATTTCAGATTCTCTGTATAAGGCGCATGGACATGATAAATCGGATATTATAAATCACACAGTTCTTTCTTGTTAAAATGTAATAAAAACAAACAGAGAGATATACAGTTTTATATATTATAAATAAGATCACATATAAGAATTGAA
Organism: Lottia scabra; assembly: GCA_029955415.1. Taxonomy (NCBI): domain Eukaryota; kingdom Metazoa; phylum Mollusca; class Gastropoda; family Lottiidae; genus Lottia; species Lottia scabra. The sequence continues at coordinate 2,970,340 of JARJEI010000010.1, forward strand.
CAAATGAATTCAATGAGATTCATATTAATCTTAGGTAGGCTACAGCATAGCCATAGGAGACAGGGGGCAGGGGGGGCTGCTATCCCCCCCAAATAGAATGTTTTCGGACAGCAAGTTCCAATAAAAAATCATGCAAAATTGGCAAACATCAATAAAACTTGTGCATGTCGATCTGCCCCCTGTTGAGTTGTGGACCCCTATGGTTATGGGCTACAGTTTGGATGCAATAACTGTATATATATCGGGTGTCCCAATAAAAACGGGACACCCGATACATGTAGTCTTGTTTTTGCTACTAGCTGTAGGCTACCTAAGATTCAAAGATTGCTTTACGAAGACCATCACAGACTACATTAACTAGTAGGCCTATATTGTCACTGGTTAAGATTATTTGAGATTCATAATAGTAACTTTTTGATCAAGCTTCAGAAGGTTTTTTTTTTTTGTGTTATTTTTTGCAATCTTTAATGTGAGAAATGGGGTCTCTTTGCAGGAAAAACTCGAAACATACAACTTCACATTTTTGGGTCTTCTTTTTTAAGAATTGATAAGCTTGTAACACATTATTATTCAATATTTAAAACCATGCATTTCAACCCCCAGTAGCCTAATAAGCTTTAACTTTAAATTATAAAATATTTACAAATATAAATGCATGGACAATATATCATACAACAATTCATATACATTATATTACACTTATAAATAATATTAAGTTGCGTAGCGAGAAACTTCCTATACGAGAAGTACCATCAAGTGTTTTGAAAAGAGTAAGCATGGTCTGCTTCACAGGCGACACCCTACAATAAGGTCAAAATCATGAGGTGCGTTGAATCTTACCCATTCCATGACTCGTTAGTAGTCTAGATAATGAGTCCCACCTATTCTTTGAATAAATAAAATGTTTCTTATTGGTTACAGGAATGTTTTGATAGATCACATTTTAGAAGAAAGGCAAAATTCAAAAATTGGAAACAAAATTCACTTTGAACTGAACAGAACATTATAATATAATACTGAACAAAATTGACTAAAATGAACATTCAAGTATAAAAAGTGTAAATTGCATAGTTAGATTTTGGACAGAATGAAAAATATGGAAGTTGTGGATGTCTGCTAACTTGGAAAAATACCTAATTCTTTTTTTAAAAAGCCAAAAATGCAAATTTTACAAAATACTTGTTACATATTTATTCAGAAATACTCCAGAATGTATCATATAAAATTTTCTATCTTTGCCTATGACCCCTCCTTTTCAAAATTTTGCAGACACCCTTGGAAGCACTAGATTTAAGAATGCTGATATTTTTAACCTCAAAGAAAAGGCACAAATCTGATAATATCATACCCCAAGTTGACAGTTGTCCTCCAGCAAATACAATTTTATTTTATTTCCCCCATGGGCTGAGTGTGAGACAGGACTGTATCACTCGTGGTATTAGGTCTAATTCTGACCCATGTAAAATAAAGAGTTTATTATTATTATTATTTTAACCATAAAGATTTTGATTGATGATAAAAAAGTTTGATCAATGTATTTCATACAAGACGACATATCATTATTGTGTTTTCAACAAGACTAGAGAATCATAGTCAAAACGTCAGTAATCAGTAATTTAACTCCATAAGAACTGTGTTATCTATATTATTCTTGTGTTTTGTGAGATTCATTTAAATTGAGCATGTTTCATAAAAACTTGATTTGAGCAATCCACATGAACAAGGGTTACCAAAAATACTGAGATCACCAAATTGAGCATTTTAATTCTGGATTCATTGGAGAATTTTTTCTACATTTAAAAGCTTTTCCGAACTCTGGATGGTTTGATACTGAGCCAATAATTCTGAAAAAATAACAGAATCATTAAATGACATGGAGTTATACATCGACTTTGCTGAAGCTGTTTACGTTAATGGTCAACACCATGATATGTGCAATGAGGGAAATTATGTCAGGACAGCTGCATAGTTTTGTCTCTCAAACTAAGTTATCAAAAATAAGGCTGCTATATCTCATCATATAATATATTTATCAAAATAAGCTTTTATTTGTCTAGTGCGAGAGGGCATTATGGCTTCAAGAATATGCCTCTGTATTCTTGCCTCATGTTTTCTTAATAAGAACTTTAGTTTCCATTTTATTTTCAATAAAACATGAAGAACAATGGAATAGTTTATTTTAAGATGAAATTTTTCCCAACCTGAATCTTTTATCTGAATGTGGATCAGTAAGAATATTCATTTTATCTGTTTGTGGACGAGTCTTGGAACACCATGGCTGTAAGGAAACGGAAACATTATATTGGTGAAAGGAGTTGATAGCCTGCACCAGGCTGACTGTCAAAAGTACTGGCTGAGGCATTAGAAATTTTTTTACCTTGAAGGGCCCATGGCCCTTAGTCTCCTAGTAGACAACAATCCAATTTAGAGCTATTCCACTGCCACTTAAAGACAGTGTTTAGTGTTTACTAAACAGTTTACATTGGTGATAGGCATATAAATTGTAAATGCAGAAGCAGCTTATAATGCAAGATGAGCAATACAATAATCAAAATGTTTTTGGGATGATGTTTTTCGAACTTGGACTAATAAATTAAAGTTTGAACAGTTGAGAAAAGTTTACTTTATGATTACAGAAGTCCCACTTTAAATGTCATTTCTTTTCTATGCTTCATTGAAAACATAACATATAACAATAGGGCAATGTTCATTCTTCAAAATCCCCCCAATTTCTTTTAATTAGTATCAAATTTGTGGGTTGGACTCTGGCTGTTAAAAAACACCTGTTCCCTTTATAATAAAGATATTATCATTATTATTACCTGAACAAATCCAATGAAGAATTGTTGTAATTCACTCATTTTTAAACCAGGTAATTCGACCGTTTCTTTAATACCTGATAATCTAAAGGCTGATAGACCTAGTTTTAGTCCACCATTGTCTGCTATATTCTCTGTGAGGGTAAACAGACCGTTTAACTGAAAAAATTCAAGTTTTAATTGACCAAACAGGGGCCTTATTATCGAAAACTTAACTTGCATAAAATCCAGATTTTAGGAAATACAGTTATTTGATTGGATAAAAAAGGCTATATTTAAAATTAATTTTAGTGATTGTCCAATCAAATGACTGAAACACTAAAATCATTGTAAGTTAAGTTTTCGAGAATAAGGCCCCTAGTCTTTAAATTACATTAAAAAAAAAACTTAGGCCCTACTAGTTTACTTACATGCAATCTGAAACTGGATTCCGAATCATTCGTTTACAACGGTTTGCTCTGAATCCAGATTTCGAATCCGTGAATCTGCATCGTAGGGCGGATTTTGTTCATTCAGCAAAAACTTTAGTCATACGAATTTTGAATTTTTTACCAAATTAATCTGATTTAGGGATTTTGTAAATTCACACTCGTTTACAACATGAATCTGATGTACCAAATCAGTTTTGGATTTCTTGAAATCTAGCAGTGCCTTAGTTTTATTGAAATTGAAAGAGCTAAAGACATCTGATTGAAAATTGGAATATTATCAGTGGCTCAAATGCACATAAAAAGCTGCAAAAGTTATGAGTAATTCAGACAATTTTTTTTATAAATCTTTAACACTTACATTCATTCCATGAATTTTATAATTACTATATTGATCTTCCATACATTTCGCTTTTTCTCTGAACTTTTTAGCAGACTCCTCAGACCACCAACTGTTCAAGTTTCCTTGAACATCATACTTTCGACCTGTCAAGAAAAATTGAATGCTAAAGTAAGGAGGAGAGATTGTTAAGATTAAAAACTCAAATAACTTTGGAGATTTTGACTGGAATTACTAAAAATTTAAATATGCGTTTAGGTTGCAAATAGACGTGACGATTCTTTCTCTTCTCCATTCCAAGACTGTATTTCATTGTCCCAAGAGTAATTCTTACGCCATGGCCACTGCTTTTGAGAGTTAAGACTATGATCAGCTTTCAACCCCTATTGTGAAATCATTACATATAGTGGAATTATGAACTATAGTTTATTTACAAACATTGTAGGATCCTTATTCTCATTTTATACACCACTCACACTCCAAGTCCATTTATAAGTCTATTGTTTTTTTTGTAATCGATTATCAAGTCTGCATTTTTTGAGCTATCGAATGTAGGCATGATATTCGAGTCTATCTTAACGGAAGTTTGTAAGTTTCTAGAATATGAATAAACAAGTGTAATTCTTAGACGTTCGATTTCTTGAGTTTTAGAGCCTTGCACGAAGGATTTGAAACAACTCTCCTACAAACATGTGTAAACAAAAGCAAAACCCCACCACCTTCATGCGCCTAAAGCTTGGATGTGGAGCTTGGACACAACGCACTAGCTGATATTACCCAACATGCACTCTCCACAAGTATTGTGACTGACTTGGATCTGTGCCAACTAGCAGATGATATCGCACACTATAACTGACACCTATCACCAAAGACGTCCAATATGGTTTAATTACCTTGACTGTCAAATCCGTGTGTTAATTCATGTCCTATGATCATAGCAATAGACCCATATTTCACAGACCTGTAATAAAATATCATCCTCAAACAGATAGTTGAGAGGATTTCTTAACTTAATAAGTGTAAAAGGTTCCAGCAATTCCAAGCTAAGCCTGTTCTCACATCACTATTGCAAAGAGCCTTGAACTCTAAGAGTTGCTTTAAATCAGGCCTTCTCAATTAATTTTTGTAAAGGGCCAAATGTATTTTATGAATGATATATAAGGGCCAAATACATTTGATATAACGATATATAAGGGCCAAATAGAGCTTATGTAACGCAGTGAGCTGGGCAGGCAGAGCCTTGAGAGCGTCGTGGGTCGGATTTGGCCTCTCGGCCGCCATTTGCAAAAGCTTGTTTTAAATAATCGGTACTTCCATGGGCTAGAATTCAATGCAGGTTCTGTACCACAAGAATTGAATCTGACAGAAACTTTTCAAAGCTCACCAATCGAATGCAACCCACATCTATCATAAGCCGAATTTATCCTGGGTTAATCTGATTCGATTTGGTCTAAAAACCATTTATCCTGCATCAAATCAAATTTGATTATGGTAATCAGAGCATTTATTGTAGCAGCTAATCGAATCGATATACCTTAATCGAGTAAATCAACTTTGGAGCATAATTACTTTTTTAACTTCCGCTTTAGTAATGTCGTCTAAAATGTTTACTATGTTTCTAAGATAGGAATAAATGGTTTAACACCCTTATATTGTATTATTTTGACGTGTCATCTATACACAAAATGACAGAATGTCATTACGATACATTTCAGTCGAGATGTATGTCCAAAAAAGGCAATAGTCTGTCAATAGGGGCATACAATATTAATATTTATTATTTCTGTTTGGGGTGGGGTGGGGCAGCTAGTAAGCCGCCATCTTGGAAAATATTCAATTTACATTTATCCTGTCGACAAATTCTGATTTGTTTTCTGACGTCACATTGATTAAGGTAATCGAATCAGATTTAAGTGCGTAAAAATGCCTATAATCATAATCCTGTTATGATATTTTGTTTAAAAGAATAAAAATTCAAAACTCTTACACTGGCATATCTGGATTATAAAATGGCGGCTGAAGAATACCAGCAGGGAAGACAATAACATTATCACCAGGACTGTAATAGGCATTTACTTCGTGAGGAAACATCGACCATCTGGAAAAAAACAAATACTTTCTTAGAAACTAAATCAACATTCAACAATGTAGACAGAAATTGAGTTTTACTTCCTACTTTTTTATACCTGTAAAGACGATGGCACATGTCATGCAGTGTGCAATAAGAGAAAATCAGTCACGACTCTAGCCTTTGTCTTTTCCTTTTTTTTTATTTCTAACAGGTTATTTTTTAGAATTAAGTACTGGGTCTTTAATGTATAGTGAAACCTAGTTATCTCCACTGGTAATCTCACAGTTCGGTTAACAGGCCATATCTTTTTATAATCCCTTATACAATTTGTTTATCTCAGAAGTTTTCATATACCGTATATTTCCGAATATGTTGCGCACCCACGTATAATGTGCAACCCTTTTTTACCCCTTCAAAATCGGCAAAAATTCATTTACCCATGTATAGTGCGCACCCCTTGTTGACGAAAAAATTGATGTTGGCATAACACAGACACCAAAATAGTGACTGATAAAAATTCAAATTTCATGTATCTACTACCTTCATTGACTAACATGGGTTTTTTTTTTAAATACAGGCTTCATTAATTTGTACTCTTTATAATTTTTGTCATATATCCTTTTTAAATCCCTTATATACAATATGTTTATCTCGGAAGTTTTCATATGATCCAGCAAACTTCAACACATATCAAGGTTTCACAGGTATAAGATTATAAAATCTGAATGACAACTGTAAACACTTACTCTAATGGGTCGGCAGTTTTATGAAGATATTCAACATCTTGCTGTAAACTAAACTTTCTTAATCTGATATAATTTTCTAAAAATTCATTTTCTTCCATCGACACCTTAAAATAGAACCAAAAGGCATCCATATTAGAAGTAGAAAAAATGTGAGATCACAGCATTGACCAGAACTTAGTGGTGGAATGGTGACGAGTTGAAATTTGTCTAGTACAGGCCATCGCCAATGACTGGAAGTAACACTTGCAAACTTGAAAATTTGAAATTGAAGCTAAAATTCTCAAAAAAACCTTTTAACTGCCCCAAGAGAATTGACATTTTTGCCCCTCTTGAAGCACTGGGCTGGTTCCGGGCCTGTCTGCTAAGCTGGTAGGTGCTGAAGGTTTGAACCATGTCTCAATGAAAGACAAATTTCTGATGCCACCAAAAACATTGCTTAAGGTAACTTTTAACTATAAAAGTACCCAGGGAAAAATATTGAACTAAACCTACCCACCTTCTCATAATAATCGTCTAGTCGTTCAGGTTGTAAAATCCAATCAGGATACCCGATCATGTTTTTCACAGCCCTAGCTTTTTCAATGGCCTTGGTAGACGTCTCTGTATCCATCCAATCTGTATCTTCTAAATTATCTATCAATGCTTCCTTCACATTGTTTAATATTTCTTCAACCTAGGAAAGATTCAGTTTTGATTTGGAAAAAGGATAACAACTTAGGTTCCGTGAGGATCAGGGCTGTTGATTTATTTTTTTACCAATCGAACATTTTTCAACGTCACGTGAAGTCTCAGACTCAATTTGACAACAGTTTCCAAGCTGGTCCTTGACCAAACCTCTTGGCATTGATCTTTCACGGATTATCCATACCCGTTTACAGCTGGATTGACTGGAATTATGGGTGAAGAAGACTTATTCAAGGTCAAAAGGAAGATTTGATCCTCATAAATGAACAGGCGTTAGATAGCAGGGTTGTGCATTTGATGCGGGAGGGGAATTTGATTCTCTTTTCTTATTTTTAATCAAACATCTGAGAATCTATCGACGTCATAGAACCATAAGGTCATAACTGACTATTTTCTTGAAATTTACTTTCCAGGAAAAAGGCAAAAAACTCTCCCACCAAAAGGTCATATCTACAAAAAAAGCCCATTGATGTCAATGTTGGGTGTACATATGACCATTTAATACAATCGTAATATTTCAGACAACAATTAAAGAAAGACTAAGTGTACACATGCGCATTGAAAAATCTAATTCAAATCCATAGAAAACGATTTTTGGTCATATCTACCACTTATGACCTTCTGGTTCTATGACGTCGCTATTTAGTCAATATTGCAAAAATTCTATATGGAAAATTTCTTTTCAATCCCTTTCAACCAAATAGGCTTAAAGGGATTGTAACGAGGTTTTCTAAACTTTGTATGCGTATCGGGGGACACTGGTCTGTGGTTCTTGCAATTCCACTTAAACTAACACGTTTCATGACGTCACCCCCACTGCTCTGCATAGATATCAAAAGTAGCTTCCAGTAGATCAGTGGGGGTGACGTATGTCATAAAATGTATTTAAGTGGAATTGCAAGAACCACAGACGTCGGAATGGAAATTGGAATGGCGCAAATTGATGCTACCGCAGGGTCCACAATACACATACAAAGTTTAGCAAACCACTTTACAATCCCTTTAATATTTCTCATTGAAAAAAAACAAAAATTCTTACTTCTGCTCTGTTTTTTTTGGAAAATTTTTCAGAAACAAATAAGGCACTGACAGCAAATCCAAAACTTGATGAAACTTTGTTTACACATCGATGCCATCTTGGACTTACATCGTTAATACCTAGTTCTACAGAATCCAAAATCAGCCCCACCCTAATAAAATCATGGGGTAGGTAACCACCGAAAATTCGAATAAACGACCACACTAAATAATTGGCTAATGTTCTGAAATAAATTAAAAGAGTATTATATTTACAGCTGGGTTGAGTCTTGTACTAGATCAGGCCTTCTGAAATGGCGGCCCCCGGGCCAAATCCAGCCTGTGACACCGGGTCTTGGTTTATTGTCCCATCCATACAACTAGTTGTTTTCCATGTAAAACCCCTCCAACCTGCATCACTGACAGGGGAAACCTGGTTGAATACAGTACAATATACTAAAAAAAAATTAATACATTCTTACTCTTTTTCTGTTTCTTGTATTAAGCGAGTCAGATTTTTAAAATAATCTGTAAAAGGCACCAATATTTCAGTTTCTGCTGTCACACTTACATTGATTCCATCTTTTAGAAATTTTGTTAAATCAACCTGGAAATAAAAAATAGTTAGATTCTCATCTGATATCAGGGTCCGGTTCCTAGCATTTAAGTAAGTCCAAGTCCTATATTCAACTTGAGATTTACCTACTAATTATTGAATAGACTCAAGTCGACTTAGGGTTTTAAGCACGAAATTGATCTTAAGCACAACGCTAGGAACTGGGCCCAGGTACTTGCTTGATGACATGTACTTGTCAGGATTCATGAAATCAACTGGAAGTTCAATAAAACAAGTTGAAATAGGGTTTAGAACAGGGCTGTTGACACCCTAGTTGTATTTGCAACTACGTACTTGAAAACTCCGAATAATGGGATTTTGAACGGCAAGAACAAACTCGGGAAAGTCGTACTTTGTCACTCACCATTTCGCTGCGAGTGAAGTAAAAGAACGGTGGATACAAAATGGTGGCACATGTAAACATAGAGGAAAGTGAAAGTATGGCCTTCATTGTTTTTTCTTAGATGATCTTGAGGATCTCATAGTGGTTGTAAAAGGAGAAAATTTCCTTACCTCATTTTGTAATATACTTTGTAGATCTTTTATCTTTATTTTATTGTAATTTTTCTCTACATCAATCTTTCTTTCTTTTGGAATAAAAATCTTAAAAACATAAAAAAGTTTAATGTTGAATATCTATTTTTATATTCGTTTGTATATAACGAATAAGGGTACTTTCGATTTTCTATCAGCTTTAAATCTTTACCGAAAATCGTGCCCAATTCTGTACCATCCATATTTGATTTACATACATTCTAGAACAGGCCTTCTCAATTAATTTTTGTAAAGGGCAAAATGTATTTTATGAAAAAAAATATAAGGGCCAAATAGAGCTTAGCTAACATAGCGAGCAGATCGTTTTAGAGGAGGGGGTCATTCTTGAGAAGGACGTTGCGGGCCGGATTTGGCCCATGAGCCGCCATTTGAGAAGGCCTGTTCTAGAACAAAGCGTCAATATAACAAGTGATTTGATTGACTGAGATTATCTTCAAATATAATAAGGCCAAATCTGATTGAAAAACATTCGTATGAATACCTGATGATTTTGCTGCACAGTGACAAGATGCTGCTTTTGTTGGTTTGCATCAATAACTTTGATGTGGTTCCAAGATGGCCGATGCCTGCATAAGGTCTATTAATTGATCTCATTAGAAAAAGTTTGCTGTACTGTACCTTGGCAAGTTTGTTCTCAAAATTATAAACTTGTTCAATTTTCGCTGTAACATTTTCTTTCACTCCCAATAATTTGACGAATTCTTGGAAATACTCCATAAATCCTTCCTTAAACTTTTTGTTGTTGCTGAAATATTCATTTCTGTTCTGCAGGGTCAAACCAGACTCCACAAACTGAAAATGAAAAAGAAATGGAGTTTTACATCCTGCTTTTATGCACTAATCAGGCTTATGACACTTGCAAACTCCATGCAGTGTGCAATGAGAGAAATATTGCCAGAATAGAGTCATATGCCAACTGTTGAGGAATCTTTTACGTGCAATGCCTATAGTACACATGGCCTTGGTTTATTGTACCATTTGAACGAATAGACACTTTTTCCATGTCAGGCCCTCGACAAACTGAAAGACACATTATATGCAACATTATATTCTGATAATGAAAAATAATAAATATTCTAGAAGTGTCATGATACCATTCACCACAAGCATTTGATAGTGTTTATATCCCCTGGCCCCCTGTACAAATCTCATTATGCCTAGAGATTTAAAAAGCCAGACAAACAGTGGTATCAAGTGTCTAGAAGAGTTAGCATACCCTGCCTGGTGCCACATTCATCAATGCTGTTCATTAAAACAAAAGATTAATTTTATAAACTTTAAGAAATAAAACCTTACTTTTAAAAGATATCTTGTATTATTTTTTTTATCTCTGCTAACATTTGTACCAATTAATGGTGTCCTATCATAACGTGCCAGAACACTTAATATTGTAGTCAAATCCCACTTGGATCCATCCCATTGTCCTGATAAACTATCGCTGGTTATTGTCCATGATCCCAGCTCTTTGATCAACTAAAATTTAAAAGTCCAAAATTTCTAAGTTAACCCTAAACCTAGCTATTCGATTGGCTAGTTCACTGGTGAATATATATACTCTTATTGACCAAGTATTGAAATGTAGATTTTGTGTCCATTCTAAGAGGTGATATTCCTTTAATTGGATGATGTCAAATAATAAAACCCAAGATCAAAAAATCCCAACCATAAAACAATCTCAAAATCCATGTGAACACATTGACAATACATTTATGGCAGATAATGAACTTTTCATTTAAAGAAGTATATCAATAAATGAGATAAAAAATAAAACGATATGAGTCGACTTGTAATATAGGAAAAATAAATACACGAAAACATGCAAACAGTAGGTAAAAAGTCGATATAATGAGAATAAATGTAGCTACGTTTCGGGACAAACCCCTTATCAAGCAAAAAAAGAAATAATAAAAAACATTTAAAGGCGAGAAAGGTCCTTTCCCTAAGAGAAATGAGTAAATATTTCAAAATGAAAAGGGTTAACAAAATATAACAAAAAATAACCAAAAATATTGTTCTTACTTGTAGTATACGTTTGACTCCTTTATCTTCTATTACATTAGTATTCATACATGATTTATAATATATCCTAGCTTTATCTATAGCTTCTGATTTCATACCAGTTTCATCTACCAATGTCTACAATAATTCAATATTTAAAAGTCTAAAAATTATAGCACAGAAGATCCATAATCAAATACATACAGTGGGTGAGGTCAAATTCCGTGTTAGTGTTAACACTGGTGGTAATACAGAATTTGGACTGGGTCAAATGCAAATATTACCTTATTTGATTGATATTGAAACACTTAATTAGGTAAAAGATATACTGGTTTCGCGTGTTCACTCGCAAAAAGTACTATATAAACACAAAAAATGAGTTCAAATGTTGTGTTAAATTCATGTTAACACTAACATGGAACGCTAACACGAGATTTGACCTTACCCATTGGGACCGCATTTATCTGGCCACCAGTACTCCAGTACTCCGCACTCATTTTACCAGAACCTGTATATCAGGTGTCTCAAAAAACATCCCCAATTTTGACAAGACGCATCTTGGCTTTGGGTAATCCAATCCCAATCAAAATTCTTACGGATATACTATACTCGAATATGTTGTGCAAGCGTCTTACTCACTGAGCCAACGCAGCCCCGTGGTGGGTTTGGAGAAAGAGACATTAAAGACGTCAAGGTAGTGATTTTAAAGTGACAAGACATTGCTTTGTTTTGTTTGCGCTAGGATCCAAGATAGTCGTTGCCTGAATAAGGCCTATTGTCGTATTGAACAATTTATGTACCATTGTAGTAGGCGTTAAGCGTAGCCCACTAGCTTGCTAGTTTGAGCACTCTGGCATGGTACGATGGTATCACATATGTGGGATCATGTGAGGTGGCTATACAGCCAAACCTCAACTCCAGTATCAGCACTGCATTGATGAGGCCCAGAAGGCCGAAACAGTACTGTTTGTAGTTATATATATTTTTATATAAAATGAAGCCATACCTTATGAATAACTTCATTGTTAGCGTCACCAATTTTAACGAACATATTGTATGCGCTCTTTTGAGGGGGGATAATTGTGTCTGATATCCATGTTCCACACGTATATTCGTAGAAATCTTCACATGGATTGACAGTCAGGTTCATCTTGGACACGATCTCAGCACTATTTACCACACATTGTGGTGTCAAACATGCCTGCAATAAAAAAACAAAGTATAGCTGCCACAATAGTGTAGCGTGGGGCATTGGCAAAGATTATTTTCTACTTTTGTGACAAATTTGCAAGTGAAAGAAGAAATAAATGTTCACTTTAAATTCATTTGAAATCCCGCACATATTCCGTAAAACAATGATGAAAAAAGATGAAAATACTATTTCCAGTGTCCTGTTGGGAATCATCAATACATAAGAAAATAGAAGAAGCAAGCATTCAGATTACAGGTTTGGACACAATTTTCTTCCGCTATTTTCTACAGCATCGTTAACAGACCACAAAAGCACAAACGATACCTGGCTGCTTTATGGCCAGTGGTACATATTTAGACAGGGGAAGTTTTTGAGCAGTGTCATCCCCTTTTCCCCCCCAACGCCTGGAAAATGTTTGCTCTATGCCACTGTTTACAACTACTGAGGTCATTGGATTTCAAAACAGAACAATTTTTGATTCTGATGAAAGAAGAGCACTTATTGAGTGGTAAAGTCCAGCAAATTTTGGGGGTGATTTATAATACTTACCCCTTTATCATAATATTGCTGATAAAAGACCATACTGAGTAATAATAATATAGCAGATATCAACAAAATAAACCATAAACAATAACAACATCGGAAACGCTTCCTTCTATTCCTGGCATTTCTGTCCATGCGTCCTGAAAAAGGAATGGCAAAGATTAATAAAAAAAAACAAGTACTAACGATCCGAACCACAAAACGAAACTCGAAATCCAAAAAAAGACATTTTGACAAAACATAGGTAACATTTTATGAACTTTTCACATATCAATCATACATGAGTAAGTATTTCATAATGAAAAGTGGTATCAGGTGTCCAGAAGAGTAAGCATTCATATTATCAACCCATTTATGCCTACTTAGGCAATTAGAATTGAAAAGTCTAACAGTATGGCAATATGTTGGTAGCACAGGAATTTTATCATATTGCAAAAAAAATCTCATAAGACTGAATTGGAGGTTTTGTTTGAACATCTCCATACATTGAACAAATGGTAGAAGTTATGGATTCTAATCTCAATCTGCATATAAAAGTTTAAAAGTCTGGTCAGATGCCATCCTCATTATTTCAGTCAACCCATCTGTAAATAAATAGGCCTATGGATAATCTGAGAAAGATTAATGCAAAGAGTCTATGCCAAGGGCAGGATTCTTCTCTATCTAATTTTTTATCATGTTTCGTATGCCAGATTTTTCAAAAGGTGTCAGACCATAGATAGGCCTACTTTGGGATGTTCTTGGATGCCAAATTGTGCCTGTTTGATGTCTATCACAGACACCATATCTTAGGGGACACAGGATATCATGTCCTCCCAGGATTTTTGATGGGGGGAATGGGTACCCTGTCCCTGGGAATCTGTTCCCATGGCTACACCACTGACTTTTGATTTACCTTCTCCGTGATCCTCCTCTTGTGACATTTCCTTCAACATTTCATATTTATATCCGTCAGCCATTATTCGTGATCTTAGCTTACTAACGGAAGATATCATAACCTTTTCACCAACTATAGGTTCCGTCATTTACTCCTCATAGCTTGTTCGTTATACACATTTTAAACTTAAACTTAGTTCAGTCACAAATCTTAAAACTTAGTTCCGTCACACACTCTGTAATCTACTTTCAATGTAACTTGTCATTCAGAACTAGTATCTAATAATTATACAGATCAAAGCACTTAGAACTACAATCCATTTCTTACAGTATGGTAGGCCTTTATCAACAGTTGTTATTCATACATGTATCTATATGCCTACAGTAATGTTAACTCTCCAATATTAACATACTCTAATACACAGCTTGAAAATTATACCCAATTATAAAACTTAAACTAAGTTCAGTCATTGACACTGTATTAAACTCGAGTCAAACTTCTCTACTGTATTATATATTATTATATATTATATGTATTAGCCTTTATGTATTATATTATTAAACTTAAATTTAGTTCAGTCATTGCTTCAGCAATCAATCTTCTGTACTGTACTATGGATACACAATCTAATATTAAACTATATCAAACTTTTGTTGTCAATACGCCCACTTAAACTTGTAATTGCTCCAATAACATATAATCATATACACAGCCTGTTAGTTATAGCTTATAGATATTATTAAACTTTATATAGTTTAATACTCTGCAATCAATCTTCTGTACTGTACTCTGGATACACAATCTAACTTTTAACGATATCAAACTTTTCATATTCATATTATCACAGTAATAACTGGTCCAATATCATTATACTCTAATGCATATACAATTGCTGTTTATAATATATCAACACCCGGACCAAAATGTCAACTGTTTACAAATCATCATTACATTTAAATATCTATTTCACAGTGACTATTACACATCTTTTCAAGTCCTATACAGTTATTTCTAACTTTCCATTTCACTGTATATATTACAGTTACACATCAACTCAAAACCAGACCATTTGCACACGGATTGAGTTAATAAACTTCTATATCATTAATATCCACGTTTACTGTTTTATGAAATTACTTATATATTGATATACCAATATACGTATCCTGAATAAACACCATGTTCATGTTGAGGTTATTAGCCCGTGGATACAACTAATAAGTCATGCTTGAAAAAACTTTTGATATAAAGTAAACCTTGTCAAAGTTTGTTTTTTCCACGGTTGACCAGACACTATATACGGCTGACATGATCAGAAATGTGATAATCGAGACTATTGCATAACAAATTTATACTGGTATATCTAACCCGATGTATATAACTATAGAACGATATACTTGTAGGCTTTTATACTTCTAGCATTATATGCTTATTCCACAGATATTACTATAGAAATTATAATAGTGTGAAAGTAGGCCAAAACTTATCTAATTGATCTCCATAAATTTGACAGATCAAAGAGTTTGATGAAAGGCAAAATTTTTTTTGGCGGGAATTATTTACCGCCCTCTTTCATCATCGCGTTTAAGACAAAATTGAAAGATAATTTATCGTAACTAAACCAAACCAAATACATGTACTTCAAATCAACAAGATTTACCGTGATCACAACGAGTTGGGCAGAATGAAGTAGGCCGAGTGTAACTCAAGCAACAACATTCAGATTCAGGACCAAGTTTCACCTCCATGTCATCGACCCGACCATGATACCAAACAAACATCACAGAGTTATCCATCTGAACCAAACCAACTACCAACAACTACCAAACCAACAACACAGTACCATCCATTGAACCAATCCAACTACCAACTGCTACCAAACCAACAGCACAGTACCATCAATTGAACTAATCCAACTACCAAATTAAAAGCACAATATCATCCATCTACCATCAACTACCCAAACCAACAGCACAGTACCATCAATTGAACTAATCCAACAACACAGTACCATCCATTGAACCAATCCAACTACCAACTACTACCAAACCAACAGCATAGTACCATCAATTGAACTAATCCAACTACCAAACCAACAACACAGTACCATCCGTTGAACCAATCCACCTACCAACAACTACCAAACCAACAGTACAGTACCATCCATTGAACCAATCCAACTACTACCAACAACACAGTGTCATCCATTGAACCAATATAACTACCAACATCTACCAAACCAACAGTACAGTACCATCCATTGAACCAATCCAACTACCAACAACTACCAACAGCACAGTACCATCTATATAAACCAATCCAACTACCAACAACTACCAAATCAACAGCACAGTACCATCCATTGAACCAATCCAACTACCAACAACTACCAACAGCACAGCACAGTACCATCTAAATAAACCAATCCAACTACCAACAACTACCAAATCAACAGCACAGTACCATCCATTGAACCAAACCAACTACCAACAACTACAAAACCAACAGCACAGTACCATCCATTGAACCAAGCCAACTACCAACAACTACCAAACTAACAGCACAGTACCATCCAAATGAAACAATCCAACTACCAACAACTACAAAACCAACAGCACAGTACCATCCATTGAACCAAGCCAACTACCAACAACTACCAAACTAACAGCACAGTACCATCCAAATGAAACAATCCAACTACCAACAACTACTAAACCAACAGCACAGTACCATCCATTGAACCAAGCCAACTACCAACAACTACCAAACTAACAGCACAGTACCATCTATTGAACCAACCCAACTACCATACTAACAGCACAGTACCATCCAAATGAACTAATCCAACGACCAACGTCTACGACTACCAACAACTACCTATAATTTGCGATTTCAGCATCTGCTGGAATCAAATGTTAGCTTATAATCTACCAACAATCAAAGCACAGGCACTTTATTGTTCTTTATCATTGGTTCTGATCGTAATATATGTAGAGATAAAAGTACTTGCCATGGATCGAAAACAGGTGCCTCTAAAACCAATTCATATTTAAGGTTTGTATATTTATACTTACTGAAAAGTTCATCATCAGAACACTCAGAACCATATAAATCATCTTCAGATTGTTCTGATTGGCCGGACTGGTGACTGGATATCAACAGTTTCTGACTGGTACTTGGCCTAAACATGGCAAATTATCACTTTCTGTCTTCTTTTTCTATCACATTTTCAAATCTGAAAAAGACATTGCTGTTATTGGTCAAAAATGTCAAGAATATTTGAAATCATTTCAGCAAATCATAATATAGGTCTTATAATGGTAATCGTTTTCTGGAGAAAAGACAGAGGGATACTTCTTCAGTCGCATCATTACGTCAATGATTTCGTCACTACGTCCATATTCCGTCACTACGTCAATGACGTCGTCCAAACGTCAATGATGTCGTCACTCATGTTATAAAGCACCACAATCACAATAATGTCTACAGGAAGGCAAACGAAACAATAATTATTATACTATAATAATATACCTTCTGAAAATGACTTTTTGTTGACTTTAAGTCCGTTTAACACTGTCTCTCCAATGTCTTTTTTAAACATATAAACATTTAAAAATAGAGATATACATTTAAATGACTTTTTGTCTTTCAGTAATCACTGTACTTGAATAATCTGTGAGTTTTTGCTCCTAGGAGTCGCCATATTTATATAGACTTAATGATTACCCTTTAGTTGCCTCCATTAAACTTTTCTGAACTTACATTGACATTTTGTGATATGAATCTAACTAAATTGAAACCCATTAAACCAGATGTTAATCGAACGTGTTTTTATTCACTGAAACATGTCAATCTGATACAATAACATAACACCTGGGCCTAGTTTAACAAATAATTTAATAGAAAATTGTCGGAAGTGTATTTTTTTAGCATGTAGAAATACCACATTTACGACAAAATTGATGTAAAAGCTTTTTTCTAGTGAGAAACAGAGGATCCCGAGCTTGAAATTGTTGCAATAAATTGTGGGGCCCATTAGTCTTCTGTAGTATTAGAATGTGCTAGATACAATGACTGTCTAATGTATATAGAATACAGACTTGTATAATTAGTGTGGACCAGCCCCCTCCCCCAACCCCTTTTAAGTTTCAGATTCCTTTTCATTGTAGTCTTATATGCCAGGTGATGTCAGCCCTCCTTGGCAATTATGTGGCCCCTACTCACCCTTCCACCTCATAATTTCTTGAGTAATTTCACTGCCGACTCTTTGTTTTTTGAAGTTTGACTTTGCTTATACTTTTGGCAGCGAATCCCTTCCATAATGCGAGAATTCGGGATGTGATATGACTGGAAGAGTGTCTTTCTGGTACAAAAAGAATTTTTAGATCCTTAGATCCAATATACATAGTCCGAAACTTGCTGACATTCCCTGACTCTATATTGACAGCTATTTGGATATTTGTCTGAATAGCTATCAGAGGCTGGGAATAGAGTCAGCAAGTTTCGAATTACAATATATAGTACTATACTAGTGTTACCGGGTCAATTTATCAGAATTATGGAGCATAATTTCTTGATAAAAAAACTCAAATGTGTCAAAACAATTTATACGATCACAAATCCAAAACTTTTTGCGTACCATTTGCGTGTACATTCACTCAAACAATAACAGAGATCAAAGCATATCGAAATTTTACATAACTTACCACGATATTGAGATTAAATTGTCTCTCTGATCCGCAAAGTTTCAAAAAAAGAGACAGAAACCGGTCAGAATAAAGTATCCAATGGTTAAATCCAATATACCTATACTATACTAATAAAACCTAGTTGATATAAGTTATGTTTGTCTACCTACAGTTTCATGATATTGATCATTATTATAGATATACAACAGCTGTTACCGGTGTATACATTCCATTTTTAATTTCCTTCCAATATACACGTGAAATTACTTCATTAAAAACAGGCTATTGTTAAGTAATATTTGTCATGGTGCAGCCAGACTCAAGATTTCTTGAACTGGGTTTACGAATAAGGTACAGAATGAGCAGCTCCGGACTGTTGGCCGCACAATCCTTCTGAAACTGGGGCGAAATAGGGAACAACTTATATTCAGGACATTGGCGCACAGACATTCTGGAACTGCTGGTACTAATAGGGGCGAGTATTGATGATAGTGACAATGTAGAAACTGGGGGTGCAAATGTTAACGTGTGTCTAACGCGCGAGAAGCGTGTTATACAGCGACCAACTGGCGTGTGACGAACTATTTGTCAACGTTAGGCGAGCGTGTGACTAACGTTTTAATAACGACAGAAAAGCGCTTTACTGGCGTGTGCGCCAGGGAACCGTTCAGTGGTCGTTAACACTGCAAAGCAAACGATTAGTATCAACCAAGTAACGCTAGAGTAACGAATGAGTAACGGTGGCCGAACGCGTGCTACGCTCGTCGAACGTTAGTAAAACGTTCAAGGAACGTCTTTAACGTTCTTCAGCGTCTAAACTTAAACGTTGGAGAACGCTCGTCTCGGTGAAAACTTTTGTGCATGTTCAAAACTTTTTTTTCTGGATCAGCGTTTTCCGACGATTAACGACGATCACCGACGTTCACTGGCGATAACTCAACGGTCTTCTGGCGCTATCCTAGCGACCATGGACGACTGCCAACGTTTCCTCTAACGTCAAAGAATGTTGGCCAGAACGTCATGGTGTGACGGGCCCATAAATGTCAGTTTGGATATGAGATATGAAAGACCAATTACGTGGGAGGGGTAGTGCAGTGATGATTTTTTTGTTGGGGAGTGTGGGTTATCCATTTTTGCAGGGACAAAGTCACCCTTTGCCCCTAAACACAATATAGTACAGACAGGGTCATTAGCCTTCTTAAAATTAAGATATCCAACTGTCAAGGGAGAGAATCTCAAAGTGAACAGCAAATCAGGCCTCAGTTTATTGCCTTTCTTCTGCCACCCGATGTTGGTTAAATTACAGTCTAATTAAAATCAGGGGCCTTATTCTCGAAAACTTAACTTACAATGATTTTAGTGTTCCAGTCATCTGATTGGTCAATCACTAAAATTGATTTTAAATACAGCTTTATTATCCAATCAGATAACTGTTTTTCTTAAAATCTGGATTTTATCTAAGTTAAGTTTTCGAGAATATGGCCCCAGACCCTAATTTCGTTCGTTCGTTTTTTTTTAAATCCGGTTTTTTAACCACTACATTTGGGTCTGAGAACGTCGCGCTTTGCCAGCCGTTCAGGTTAACTTTGACCTTACCTTGATAAACATGACCTGATAAACTAGTCTACAGCACTTAGGAATCCTAGAATGCACCTATTGTTCGCGAACAAAATCCCAGCGCGGGAGAGGGCAAAGATCTGATTGGTTAAAACAAAGGTCATTAAGGTTAGGTCAAAGTTAACCTGAACGGCTGGCAAAGCGCGACGTTCTCAGACCCAAATGTAGTGGTTAAAAAAACGGATTTAAAAAAAAAACGAACGAACGAAATTAGGGTCTGATTTTAATTAGACTGGTTAAATTATAACACCATGTTAAAAATTAACATTAAATCTTTAATAGTATGATTATAAGATATCAAATCAATATTTGTACAATGTAATATACAAGTTGTAGAGTGTTCACATATCATTATGTAATGCTAAAAGTAACGTACAACAATTAAGCCTCTTTCATCCAGTCCCACTTATCCATTTCAAATACAAGAAAAGTCTGGATGGCAGAGACTAACTACAACTAAGTCTCTTTCATCCAGTCTCCCTTATCAATGTAAACAGTTAAAGATGCCTGGATGTCAGAGACTAACAATAGTGAAGTGTCAAATTGAAATATTGCCATAAAATATTGCTGTATTGAATTTGATCTTGATCAGCTCAAAGTGACAATAAAATTAGAATATAGCCCTTGAAATTCTTTCATACTTTCTGTTAGTTACTCATTTTTGATCTAACAACATTTATAAGAAAACTGTGTTCAATTTAACCAATCAAATCAAATGATTAATAAAATAAGTAATGAAATATTCAAAAGTGTTTAAGAGACTTGTCTAAAATAATATTTTTATATAGGACATCGCTAATGCTAATTAAATTGCTATTGCTGTTTTTCTTTAGTGCATGCACAGATAGTTACAAATTACAAACTTATCATTCTAAACTAGGTTTGCCATACATGTACCTCAACCTCTATTAAGCACCACCCCTTAGTAAGCAGCCACTTTTAAGCATTCCCTTGACTGGCTGCTTAATACAAGTTATACTGTACATCTCATTAGGAGCTTCACCACCATTGTGAAGAATATAAATTTAATGAAATGGAGTTTATGTCCTGCTTTTCTGGTCTGATTTGATTGGGCTAATGAAGATGGACCCTAGTAGTACCATTCAGTGTGCAATTAGGAAAGTTTTTTGATTTATATTCCAGAGATCTCAAGATCATAAAGAATAACTGGGATAAACAGCACGCTGGTCAATCTATGATAAATTTTTTAAACTTGACTAGTTGATAATCTCTAGTACGGTATTTAAAAAGAAGGAACATCTATATTCTACAAGGATAACATCTTAGGTTAACTAAGATCCTTTTTACCATCTAGTCCTTGACCAAACTTAGCTTTGATCTATAAGATTATCTGTTCCACATTAACAACTAGGTTCACAGGAATAATGAGGAAAGATAACTAATTGAAGGTCATCAGATTTTTACACACTATTCATGTTGAGAATTTTTTTTACGTAAACCAAGCAAATAATATCATGTAAGAATGGGGAACAGAACAATCCATTTAAAACTACTCCATGAAATTGTCTTCAACAAAACCAGTAATTGTTTTCCATAACAATGAGATCAGTTTATACTTTATATTATATGAAACCATTTAAAATGAAGAAAATCCAGTTATATTCTGTTTTCCTCAGTTGAATTTCTTTTTAGTAGCTGTATATCTTTCCATATACTGTAAAAGAATAAAAAATATATTTAGAAGAATTTTGTAAGATGAGAATCTAGAAATTTTAGAATAAAAATCATGCCAGAAAATGAAAGCATCATTCAACACTAGAGGTAATTTTTATTCTTTTGATCAAGGACATTTGTTTTATCTGATATATGTACCAGTCAATTTTTAAAAATTAATAGACTGCTTGCAGGGAAAATGAAATGAAATGATTGGAGTTTTACGTCCTACTTTTCTGCACCTGTATGGGCTAATTGAGGACAGGCAAACGCCATGCAGTTTGCAATGTGGGACATTTTGCCAGGACAGCGGCATAAGCCTGCCCTTATTTTCAATTTCCAACTGTCGAGGGGTCTTTAACGTGCACAGCCAATAGCACACAGAACCTCAGTTTATTGTCCCATCCGAACTGCTTGTAGGGAGGTGAGGGTGTCCTAAGAAACAAGTTGATCCTAGGACCAAAAGCAGCTTAGTCTGCCTCAAGGGTTGATTTTAAATGGTTTCCCGCTTTTTAAAAAATAAAACAGATATTACTGACCTCATCATAACCTTCAAGATTATGGAATGCTTTCATATCAAATACATTGCCTTCAATAGAAAACAGAGCTATCTGTGACTCTTTTAGTATTTTAGGTGTGAACGCTCTTAATTCTAAACAGTTCTCTTCCAGTCTAATAACTTTTAATCTGGGGCATTGAGCAATTCCATCTGGTAATGTAGACACCTGAAATCAGAAATAAAATGAAAATGACAGTGACATAGATATCAGTAGTAGCTTCCGGTATATCACTGGTAGTGACATCATAAAACGTGTTAGTTTTAATGGAATTGTAAGAACCACAGATATCGGAATGAAATTGGAAAACATCCATATCAAACATCTTTTGCATAAGAGAGAGATTGCCTGTAAGCTTACTCATAATTTCCAAGAGCTTCTTTAAAACAACATTTAGTGGCTACAGTAAAATCCAGGAGAAATATGTTGAAGAAAACAGCAATGGTTCCGTACCTGATTTTGATTAAGGTTAAGTTCAATACCCTGGAAAGTATTGACATCATTTGGTATAGTAGTTATAGCATTCCTAGAGAGATCTACTACGTCTAACTGGTTTAAATTACATATCTGCATAGGAAACTGTTTAAATCTATTTCCTGATAGATTCAATGTTCTCAGATGTTTTAAATTACTAAAGGAAGCAGGTAAACTCCTAATGCAGTTATTGTCTGCTGATAAAGTTTCTAGTTTTTTCAAGTTTCTAAATTCACTGGGAAAACTCTCTGAAAGGATAAAAGAAATTATTATTCTTTAGAAATATCTTTGATATGATTGTTGCATACAAAAGACTATTCTTTTTCTTTTCAGAGATTAATGTATGAATGCTCTTACTCAGACTTGATTCAAAGTTATTAAACGCCAAAATGTCAATGGACCTACATAGGATGTAATTGCAAGAGAACCAGATTGCAGTAAGCCTTATACTGTGTATCCAAGAAAATATGGTGATGACAACACCAATACCTAAATCGTTTTAATTCAACAAAGGACAGACTCTCTAAAGTGCTGGCCGTGGTACCAGAATTTCCTGATATTGAAGAGAAACCCATGGCACCTAATTACCCAGAATGTGACAATCCAACCAAATGCTGATTACGTGACACGGAACTCAGGATTGACTTTTGAAAGCAATGGTCAAGCATGAGAGGCTTAATGAAAATCTAGCCTTGATTTTTGACAAATGGAGAAAATGAGCCATCCTGGGCCTATCCCCCCCTGACCTTCGCTCCCCCCTCGCCTAACTCTTACTTACCTAATTTATTGTGATTAAGACTAAGTGTTTTAAGGTTCGTATAACTACCAATACTGGGAGGAAGAAGACTGAATTTATTTTCTGATAAATCTAAAGTACGGAGATTCTTCTGTAAAACTTCAAGCTCTTCTGGAAACTGTAAAGAAATAACAAAAAAAGAAAGATAAATGTTTAGGTAGGGAAAAATTGAAAGATTTTTGTGCAGTTCCAGTACATCTGCAGAGTATTTACATAGATGTAAGGACCAAATTGACTTTCAAACATGTTGAACGTATCCATTTAAAATATCCTTGATTACGTATTTAATTAGACCTAAAAACTCACGTAATCAAGACTGTAAATAGATTGAATGCTGAATGGATAAGTGGATATATTATCATTATTATTTCTAGCTAAAATGTAGATAGGCTACTGATTACACTACAGTTAGCACAGTCTACTTACTGTCAGAGAGGACTATCATTATCAACAAACGTCACTTTTTACATTTTACATTTACGTTTTCTTTTATACTAACCTCTTTCAAGCCAAGTTTACAAAGCTGACAAGTTCCTGTCTTCTCAGCAGTCTGAATATGCTGCTTGAACGCTGAGTTACCCATAATTGAGGGGAATAATGAAGAAATTTACATTTATTTACGCATTTTATTAATTTGACAACTAATTATTTACAAACGGAGTTAGCTCCCCTGTACTTCCGTTTTGTGGTTGACGCATGCGCTGTTTATTTGTTTTTATTCCACACGTGTAGCAAGTGTTGAGCTGTCAAAAGGAGAAAAGTGCTGATCAGACGAAAATACCTGAAAGTTTCAGCATGACAGCTCGTCATATTATTCTGACTGGTCCACCAGGTATTCCTTCAGGGAAATAAGTGATTGCTATATGCCTAGCACTTGTAGATTGGTCCTTTTTGAAAGCATTTCTTCAGTCACTGATACTGATATAGTCTATACTGATAGTGATATGGCTTCCTTCTTTTCACTTTCAGTCTTTCAGCCATCTGATCCATTGACTGTCTTTGGACTTGATTAGGATCAGGATTGGCCAGTTGTGTAAATAGATAGATTATCACCTCATGAAGAAAACATTCTAAAGTAAACCACTGTTCTATTAATAATGGACTAGTCTACAAATGCATTCTTCTATTAAATATGGAACTGCATATATGCATGATTGGAAGAGCTCATTGTTTATTTGGGTGTGTTTTGTCTGTCAAACTATACCCAACCTTTGGCTTATTTACTTCAATGCATGCTCTACCATAGATCTATAAGATTCTATAAGGTCAAAGTTAACGTGAACGGCTGTTGCTGCGCCTGGTTCTCAGACCCTAATGTAGTGGTTAAAAACCGGATTTAAAAAAAAACCGAACGAACGAAATTAGGGTCTGATTTTAATTAGACTGTATAAGATTAGAACAATATTTTCTGTCTGTGGAGGTTAAATGTCAATGAAATGTATTTTAAATATGTTTTTCAGGTGTGGGCAAGTCTACATTAATACAGAAAGCTTGTGTTGCCATTAAATCAAAGGGAATACCAGTTCAAGGTTTTTATACAGAAGAGATCAGATCAGGTGGTAGAAGAACTGGTTTTGATGTGGTAACTCTAGATGGCAAAAGGGGTCCATTGGCCAGAGTGAGGTCTGTTATACTTCTGTATTTTAAAAAAGAAACAAACAAACTTTTGTTTTACTGGGATAATGAGGATCCTTTCTACAAGTTGGTACTTGGCTAAACCTCGTGTCATTGATCTTAATTCATTGATTATTTGTGCCCATTTAAAGCTGGGTTGACTGAAAACAACTTCTAAGCTAAGTAGCCTAACCCATAATGTGGCTGTGCTAGGTTGCAGGCGCGGATCCAGGGGGGGGGGGGGCCGGGGGGGCCATGCCCCCCCCCCCCCCCTCCAAACGGTAAGATTTCACATCGTGAAACGCATCATATTACATGTCAGGTAGAAATTTCGGCGATTAAAAAGGGAAAATCCTATGTTTTTAAGCCAAAAAAAAGGTCAAAAATTTGTTTGCTTACACACCCCCCCTTTCAAGAATCCTGGATCAGCCCCTGCACATGGCCCTCCCCACACTTTGATGCTGGATCCGCCCCTGCTAGGTTGGCCATAATTGATGTTTCTATTTGCTCAGAAATAATTTGTGCTATGAGCTACCCAATGCTTAATTGCTCTGGCAAGTTTTCTAAGCTTTAAGGTTTTATGTATTTCAGTGAAGGGGGAGATTGTTTTCCCTAGTCGGAAGTTGTTTTAACATGGCTATGTTTATCTGTTTCAGTGAAGGGGGAGATGGATTGCCCTCTGGTAAAAGAAGAGACTATAAAGTAGGACAATATAGTGTACAATTACAATCATTTGAACAAATAGCACTACCAACTTTACATCTGGTAAGTAAATTTTCAATGTAACATCTATCAAAAAAATCTCAGCTTTCTGACCAAGATTCCAATAAAACCCTCCACACACAAAGAGAATTTCGTGGGGCTACTTCCTCGCAAGACTACTCCTGGTAGGCCTACACTTTTGCCTTTTGCTCAGCTACCGTACGTCAAGTCATGTCAGAGTTCAGGTCAGCACCAGTCCAGATTATGGAGCAGTTGCGCTTGTGTTTGAATTTGGGTTATCAAAGTTGAATTTATTGTTGGTTTAATTTTCAGAAAGAGGAGAAATGTTTGATAGTGATAGATGAAATAGGTAAAATGGAATTGTTTAGTCAGACGTTTATTCAAAGTGTAAGAAGTATACTAGACAATACTACCACCACTGTATTAGCTACTATACCTATAGCTAAAGGTAAACCTATACCATTTGTTGAGGAGATCAGACATAGACAAGATTCACAAGTCTTTACAGTAAGTTCAACTTTTTTAGAGTTGTTAAATATCGCTCTACATTTGATGTATTGAGCACTATTTTAACAGTAAAAATATTGTATTATTATTATTGTAGAGTTGTTAAATATGTTTTTTCTTGATAGTTCATTAAAAGGGAATGTTTAGCATTCTTAAGGATCAATTTGGGCCTTGTGTATATGTAAATAGCGTCCAGAAGAACTAGAACTGCAAAAAAATAGCACAATCCCTTCAATTTAACCCTTATTTGCCTTTGTCTTTCATTTTCTGAATTTGTATTTTCTATATAAGTCATAGTCTTACTAAGTGATGAGTCATATTTTTAAACGCTGATATTTATGGCTACACAGGGATTTGAAGGCTTAAATTTTGAGGGAGAGTTTTGAACATTATTACGGAGTATATTAGGTAGAAAAATTCCAAGTTTGGAGACTAAAGGTTTTTTGGTTGAAAGTTTAGTGAACATATCCCTTTATGTGATGTAGGTTTGAAGTGCAGACATGAAAAAAGCAGCTAGCTGTTTCCTTTCGAACAATTGACTGAGTCCCTGTGTGCTCCTGGCTGTGCAAATGAAAGATCTACTGATCAATTTTATCGTCTATTTCAGATATCTCAAAGTAATAGAGATTGTATATTAGGAGACATTCTACAAGCTGTAGAGAATTCTGTAAAATGAGTTGTACAGATCTTTCATGATTTTAGCCAGATGCATGCAGGTGTAAGCTACAGATGTCCTGATTTTGTGGAGCTATGCAATGTCTGAAGTATTGACAGTATAATAATTCATTGTTGATGATAATCATTCTAGAAAGAGATATTTTAGAGAGAGAAAATCCAGGAGATTTTATTGTTGTTTTTTTATGTTGATTGTTATTTATTGTTTTGTTATGATATTCGATTGAAATTGTAGTTGAGAAAGATATTTGCTATCATTTTGTTCAATTCAAAACTTAAACACAAGAAGTGCACTTTATTTTTAGGTAGTAGTAATGACTTACATAATGTTAGTTCCAATAACTATTTATTCTGCCCAGAAATAAAGTCAACGGTTTGTGTTTGTTTTTTTATTTGAGCCAAAATATATTATCTTGTAAATAATTCTCATTCAATGCAATAGAAGCACTGGCCCAGGTGTTCAAGAAGAAAAAAACATGCCTGTCTCACACTAAACACAAAGTAAAATCTTGATATTGGTTTTTTACTCATTAAGGGGTAAATTCAAAATGAGAATAAAGAAAATAAAAATTGTGAAAATACGATGTTTTATTATGTATGACTTACAAATTATGAGATGTGATGATTACTATAACAACAACATCACCCATAGTTACGTATTTCACTTCTTTCTTACAACTAGTACTGGAATGAACCTTCATACACCATGCATTGGAGGGGAGGGGCAGGGCAGGGTGGTCCTGTGACATTAAAGGGATTGAAAAGAGGTTTCCTAAACTGTTAATGTCTTTTAGGAGACCCTGATAACGCTTTAGTTTTAGAGGAATTGCATTAACCACAGACGTCAGAATGGAAATTGGAATGGTGCAAATTGATGCTATCACTGTCCCTGATTCACATACAAAGTTTAGAAATATGCTTTTAGACTATATATTTGATGACACCTTTAGTGCAAAATATATTAAAAATATCTATGGGAAATGGCCTTTTGTCATAGTGACGTCATGAAATGCCATGTAATTGATACCATCAGAAGGTAGCCTAATACAAATGAAGTTAAGAAACCTCTTTACAAGACCTTGAATTTAAGTCCAAACACTCTATTTGAAGGGGTGGGGGGGGATTTCTGTGACATTATTTGAAGTAGACTAAACTCTGCTTCAGACACAGACTGTCCTAATATAATCATTCTTGTAATCTCATTAAATGTACAAAACATTAAAAATAGCACTAATTTCATTATCATATACAAAATTTTCAAAAATATTAAGTAACCAAATAACATTTTAACAATAACAGTTCTTATATAATGTTTCAATTATGCTTATGCTACACATAGGCCTACAGGCAGTTGGACAATATAGTCAATCTTGATGAGGGATATTCTTCTTTCAGATGTCTTAAACAGCTCAATTTTAACAAAAACAGTTCTTAAAAGACGTTTCAATTATGCTTATGCTACACATACTAGTAGCTAGTACTATATATAGTCATTTTGGATGAGGGATATTCATTTTCTTTCAGATGTCTTAAACAGTTCAATTTTAACAAAAAGTCTTTTTAAGATTGTTCAATTATGCTTATGTGATGTACTTTGATGTATTTAGGAGTGATTTTTAGTATTGTACAGATAAATGGTACCACACATTTGCTCTTCAGAATGTCTGAAACTATTATATTTTTTGTTATGGGTTTCACTTTAGAATGAAAACCTCATTTTATGGACCGAGATATACCGCAAGAGGTCATGTGATTTTCGAAACAGCCAATCTACACACTTTCGGTCATTTCGTTCTGTAATAATAAACACATGCTTGTATGAAAAAGTTGGTTTTGATTGTTTAAAATTAACCACTTCATACAAAGCTTATTGGATAAAGAGGATCTATTTACCGGGTATTGATAAACTTTTAACAAAGTTAGCAGAAGAAACCTCTGGTTTATTATTCCAATGACATAACTATTATTATTAATTAGTCCGTTATGTTTGATTTTGTCCCTGTTTCCTGAGTTTCAATATGTCATATGAACGTATGTATATTATATCAGTTAACATTGAATAAATACTTGACAGTACATTTTCTATAAGCTGATCAACTGTCGACATCCGAAGATAATTTATAATATAGAATAAGGGTTGATTTCATCCAAATGATTAACTGTCCTGAGGTCCAAAATGACATGGTAGATTATTCGCCACTAACTGGTCAACTGTTGATATCAAAAAATTATTCTAAAAATAGTATATGTTCAATTTTGTAATTTTGTGATAATAACTGGTACTCAGACCCAATATAAAATAGTTTACAGTAATCAGTCATGGTTGATGGTACCGGTACATTTTCCAAGCTGGTCAACTGCCAAGATTTGAAACACCATAACTGTTAAGTTGGCACACACAAACACACATAAACTAAACATAAACTGTCATTAAAATAATCCAAATAATGAACTAGCATACGCCATCGGTTTTACATTGGGATGTGGCTGAAATAACAATACAATTAAAGTTAGCAAGAAATGTATTGATGTTCTCTTTATAAAACTGTTAAAAAAATAACACATCCTCTTCAAATTTACAAGAATTTTGCCGAACCTCTTTGCAATGATCTTGCCCGGATTATCCGTACCCATTTACAGCTGGGTCGACTGGAATTATGAGTAAGATCAACTTATCAAGCATTCGGCTCAACCTTTGTCATTTTGTTGGAGACTATGTAATGACTCAGCCATGATAGGCAGCTATCTTGCACGGAAATGGACAAGAAAAGATAACTCTTGTTCGGAGATTGATTTTGATTGGCAGTTTTTACCGCCAAAGAAGACTATAATTCATTCAATATGGCGATCTCCGTATCGTATCTGAGGTTATCTAGTGCGCTAGTCTAGTGCTGAAGTTGATGCGAGTGCTTATCAAAGTGACCATGTACAACAGGCCAAAAGAGATTTATACCAATGACCAAAATGTGTTTGATGTTATCAGGCTAATCATATCCTTTAAAGAACGAAAGCTCATAATGATTACCCTACAGAATCTAAAAGAAATGGCACACTGTTAGAAGTGGGAAGAAACGTAAATTGTACCTACCACTGCCTCGTATGATGTAAATTTAGGTGTTAAATCTCCACCTTTTATAGTTATAAATGCACCTTTATTTTTCATTGTATCACTGAAATTATAGAAAACATTACATGATGTAGATTAATTGTAGCAGAACTACTATTCATGAATTTTACGTTAGTTTTCAGTTAGCTTAACCCAGGCCTTCTCAATTAATTTTTGTAAAGGGCCAAATGCATTTTATGAAAGAAATATAAGGGCTAATTATAGCTTAGTTAGCACAACAAGCAGAAGGTTTTAGCAGAATGAGTCACTCTTAAGGGGCCATTCTCAAGGATGTTGCGGGCCGCCATTTTAGAAGGCCTGGCTTAGTCAAACAACTCTGATACTGACACTACCCATTGTAAAGTGGTTTTCTAAACTTTGTATGTGTATCGAGGACACTGATAGCATCAATTTGCGCCATTCCAATTTCCATTCTGACGTCTGTGGTTCTTGTAATTCCACAAAAACTAACGCATTTTATGACGTCACTAACAATGATCTTCCTAAGCTACTATTGATATCTATACAGATCACTGGTAGTTACATCATAAAAGTGTAGAAAATCCCATTAGAAATACCACAGAAGTGTGACTGGAAATTACCATGGGAAAATTGATGGTATTGACTTTTTCCATTGTTTTTGTTATTAACTTACCAGTAATTAGGAGCCGAGAAAACAGTTATACATTTTCCATTATGGACCACTTCATAACCAGCATCTTTTACTTCATGACTTCGCACGACATAATCTAAATCATTGACTTTCAGAAAGTTCTCAGTCACATTAGGACCGAACTGTACCCCCACACCGCGTTTACTGGGCGACGTACCAGGTAACATCTGGGGGTCGGACCATAATAACTCACACATTATACCTACAAATATATTTAAAAAAATATTTCAATGATGCAAAGAAAAGAACTATGTTGATGTTAAAAGGTAATAGTGGGAGTTGATTTGGGTCGTGAATATGATGAATATGAATATGATTGTTCAATCAGACGGTGAAACATGTTTAATTTTCATTTTCCCCAGAAATTACCAAATGAAATGGAGATTTCATCCTATTTTTTAGCTCGTTGAGAATAAACAATTGACTAAAATCATATATCGCACCAGCAAACACAAGCTATATCCTTAAGGATAACTCTACAAGTTCTGCTTGAGATTGTGTGAAACTGGCAAAAAGACGACTGATCTATGTACCTACCTGTTTCTGGGGGTTGTCTATTTCTCTCTACTTTCCTGATATCATCTAATGTAACATTAGGATCTGAGAATAACCCTCCATGACACACCTACAATAACAATTCATAACAATCTAGGTAAACAAAGCAAAGTCAAAGCAACACACATGACCTTCAGATTCAGAATCAGATTCTGCGCAAGACCAATACGTATTTGTATAGATTGAAATCATAATAAATATGATTGTAATTTGTAAACATAAGAAAATCTATTTTTTTAATATAGGTCTACTTGTATTAAATGGATTTAGATCAGCAAACTTTTGGTATTGGATGGAATATTCGTAACAGAACTATTTGAAATGAATTTATTTGTAATGAAAACTATGTTACCATGATTTTTTTGTTGATACAATGAGCTAAAGGTATCCAGTTAAATACTTCCGTAAATAAATCACACATTTGAGAGGTATATGTTACACACGGTTAAGGATAAATAACACGATATCAGAAAATTTCAAAAACATTGACCATGAAGTGAGGCTTTCTCTTAAGCTGTTGATCTTAAAGTTTGAAGAAAGGCACATATATATATTTGTAAACTTGGCTGATATTAAACCCTTTTATCTAAAATTGTGTAGGAATACTCTCATATCCCCTGGTAGTACCCTAGGGTGGGATCCAGAGAATTGAAAAGAAATAAAAAAGGATATTTTGATTTAACTTCACCATCAAAACCATACATCTGATTCATAGTTATACTTTCATGATTACCTGAAACAGAGATAAACATTCATAAATTTTGCCAGATTTCCTCATCTAAGAGTCAGGTGTTTTTAATCCTTTCAACCCTATAAGCCGGTATAGCAGCTTAATCATTACGTGATATATACCCGATAAGCCGCAAAACCGGCCATTGTCAAGTGACGTCATATAACTTTAACGTAATACACTTTAAGAAATATTGCTGGTAACTCAGGGTATAAGAAGTCTTATCCAAAATAACATAGGACTGACCCACAAGCTACCTTAATCACTACCCCCCAAAATAAAGCGTACTCACCCCTGGACATGAAAAAATGATTGGGATATAATAATTTAAAACTTAACAATGAAAATATACACTCCACAGAAAATGAACCTCTATCTACAAAATCTCCATTAAATAACTGACCAGGGTTAAGGACACAAAAATAGAGGTTAGAGTGGTTGAAAGCAACAAGTTACTATTCAACAGAAGGTACTGCCGCAGGGTTCAAGCAGAGTTCACAAATATGATAGTGGACCACGGCCATATACGCCTAACGAAAAATTTAATCGGGATAAAATTAATCTTTCTCAAACCTTTCGATTTAGGTCCAATAACATCCATTTTAAGTTTCATCAAAATCGGTTGAAAACTAAGAGAGTAATAGCATATTCAAGATTTGGGGCAAGGGCAATAACTCTGCTTCTAACGATCGAAAATAGCTCAAATTCGAACTTGATCTTTGTTTTATGAATATGTATACACATATCAAATTTCATTTGATTCTGTCAAAAACTCTAGTTTTTAGAGCGTTTACAAGCAAATGTTGACTGACAGACCGACAGATTTGTGGCAAGGGCAATAACTCTGTTTCTAACGATCGAAAATAGCTCAAATTCGAACTTGATCTTCGTTTTATGAATATGTATATACATATCAAATTTAATTTGATTCCGTCAAAAACTCTAGTTTTTAGAGCGTTTACGAGCAAATGTTGACGGACGGACGGACCGACGGACGGACGGACAGGGGTGACTACAATATACGTCCTCATAGAGAGATGAGGGCGTATAAAAATGTTATGGTTTTTATGTTAAAAAAATTACAGTAGGAGCTCATTGATAAATACATTCTAAATCAAACCAACAGGAAATACCATCAATGCATAGAAGTGAATTGAAATGACGTTTTACATCATGCTTTTATGCTCCTGTATGGGCAAATGAGGAAGGTATAATGTCTTAGAAAGACAATCATAACATAGAAATAGTTTGAGCAAAAAGGATACATATGGATTATCTTTTGAAGGTAAACCATTTAATTCAAAAATATTTAATAAATCATAAAATTGTCCATGAATATCACCACATATTGTAAATTTTTTATCCTGAAAAATATAAACAAAATACATCCTATACATGTGTAAAATAAATTGAGCACAATGCAATTTCACAATAAAAATTGTCCCTTATCATTGTTTTGTCCATTGCACCATATTCTAACAATATTTTATGTTAAAGTAGAACGTGCATACTTACAAAGGATATTTAAAGCAGTAAAAACAATACAGTAAAATTTATATGTTAAAGAATTGGTTGCGTCACATTCTGCTCACTTTTTAATCACATACATATTTCCTAATTTTCCTAAACTATTACAAATAACATAATTGCTATCAAAGCAACAGTAATCATCATTAAAATTTGTGAAGACTTATCTATGCGATGATTTAGACTCTGAAAGTAAAGATATCTATAATTACCTGAGGTACAGTGATATCCACTAATGTTGATTGAGTAGAAAAATATTGCTTTGCTTCTATCAATATCTGTAATAAATTATAACATTTTAAAATTCTGTCATCAGTAAATTTACAAATAGTGTTACGTGAAGACACAGCTATAAATTGCCAATCGTCATAATGTCAAAAATGTCTAATAAATGTATTTTTTAGTAGGCATTTATCATATATTAAGAATGATCTTTAATACAGGGATTTGATTGGTTAGTACACCAAGGTTAGAACCAATCAAAATCATCTAAAAGTGCCTCGATTTTGTAAAGACAGCAATTTTATTGTTTATACAGCTGGGAGGGGATGACACTTGAAAGAATTCTGCCATTCCCTTAGGACCTTTTACAGGGCCTCGAGAGTTGATATTGCTTGTCATTATAAGAAAAATGTAGCACAGACGAGTAGATAAGGCAATGTTCAGTAATAAATCTTTGGCTGTAACGTTTTTTTGTTATTTTTTTTTACCTGATAAGCATATTTACGATGTAACTTTTTTTGGTTTTTAAATGTGTCTAAGAGATCTTTAACAAATTGTTCAGTGACTTTACCATTTTCTAATGCTGGACCAGTATATTCACCTTCAATAACTATGTAAAAAAAAGATTCAAATAAATATTTTTCGATTTTGATGATTTTCGATAAGCTTCATCCTTAGGTGATTGTGAACACTCACACCAAGTTTAGTCAAAAACCGTCAAGAATTGTGTCTTGCAGAGTGTTTAAGAGCAATTATGGATGGATGGACGGACGGACCAACGGACATGGGTGGCACCAATATAAGCTCCACATTTCATGTGTACGCATAATAAAAAGCACTTACCCATATTTTCAATATCTAATTTATCAGCCACAGACTCTACGTCACTAGAAGATATAGCTTTTTGAAACGCCATCATACGTACTATTTTATTACATTCATTAAACTTAGCTCTAGCATCTTTATCATTGGGTTTCACTTTTACAACCTGTAACATATTTTAACATAAAAACTTAGAATGCTTCTTGAAGATTTTCTTAACTTTTCACAAGAAGAAATGAAATGAAATGGAGTTTTACTTTTCTGCTACCAAAGGGCTAAGAGGACAGATTTTCATGAGAAGGGGGAACACTTATAGCATGTTTATTATTCCAATCTTCCGTTAGACTTATGCGGGTCTTGAAGCAGTCGCCATAAAGGAAGTTAAATTTAGTACTTACAGCTTCAAAATCTTTTACAGCTAATTTGAATTTCCCCAGTGCCATATTGGCTGAAGCTCTTCTGTAATAAGCCTAAAAACACAGGAAATGAAAACATATTACATCCATAAAACAGTCAGTGCTATGTCCGTGTCTTCCACTAAAGAATTTTGACATAAACTTCTTTCTCTTGTGGAGTTCAAATTAATTAAAATCTCCCAACCACCACAAACCAGGGTTCATACAGATCATCTGAGCCAATTTTCCCTGACATTTCCATGACTTTCCAGACAGTATTTAGTCATTTTCCATGACCAATTTTATAAAAATCCTATACTTTGACTTTTTTTTTTTCAAGATTTCGCTATTTACTCACGCAAAAAAATGAATAATATGACAGACTGGTATGAAAAATATCATTTTTCCAGGTCGTTTTGACAATTTTCCAGAATTATTTTGATTTTCCCTGATATTCCATGTCTGGAAAAGCTTTTTTGAAATTCCCTGATTTTCCAGGTTTTCCATGACCTGTGCGAACCCTGACAAACGTCTGAAAAGTAGGCTAGAGGTCTCACAATTGTAAAGGGGGACTAACTAACAGTATAACTAAGATTAAGGGCTCAAAATGTTTTATTTTTTTTTACCTTTTTGATCATCTAACAGAAATATCTACCTGTCGCCAACAGGTAGACAGGCGACATTTCGAGACCTGTCTAGAATGATAAATTTGCGAGTGATGAGTCAAGCCAGCATCAGTTTTATTTCATACCACTGACATCCTCCTATAAAACCCCATAGCAAAGAGAATGTTTATTACCTTGATGTAGTTTCTGTCCAATTCCAACGCCTTTGAAGCATCTTTTAATGCGTACCCAAAACATTCAGTTCTTAAATAGGCAAAGCTTCTGTTTCCATAATAAGCTGCACTGTAAGGGTTTTTGTCAATGGCCAGGGAATAAAAGGCAATCGCTTTATCATAATCTTCCTCTGAAATGAACAATTAAAAAATAAATGATTAAGTTTATTAACCTAATTATTACAAGAAAAATTTCATTGAATATTAATTAACATTTTTAGCTCTGTGGAATCTCCTAACTAGATAGATATACTTTAAGGGATTGTTAAGAGATTTTCTAAACTTTTTATGTGTATCAGGACACTGATAGCATCAATTTGGAAATTGGAATGGCGCAAATTGATGCTATCAGTGTCCCCATACACAAACAAAGTTTACAAAATCACTTT
Source organism: Lottia scabra (assembly GCA_029955415.1). NCBI lineage: Eukaryota > Metazoa > Mollusca > Gastropoda > Lottiidae > Lottia > Lottia scabra. Next base: position 3,006,808 of record JARJEI010000010.1, read on the forward strand.
ACAATTCCTTTAAAAGAAACAGGGAGATAAACTCAAGGATAATGTTGATATAAAATTGACTTGAATAAAAATCACATAACATTAGAACACAGAAACAATGCTAATTCAATGCAAGGAAATATAAGAAATGACAGTCCTTTAAATCAAATTAGTAGAAAGTTACATTCTGGAGTAAACATGAGGCAATAACAAAGGTTGACTTAACTAAGCTAATCAGAAAAACAAAACAAATATCAATCACATTAATCAGAGTTTCGATAATCAATAAAATCAGTTTCCTATGTTCAACACAACAAATATTTTACTGGTAGCTTACCGGTATGTGTGTCAAACTGGTACAGATCATAATAATAGGTTTATGTAAGCTTATATTTAAAGCAGGATTACATAATTACATCTATGAAAGTATATTCTGGTTACCGGTATATTGACTATCACGGCATGGCAAATCAAGATATCCAATATAGGCTATGGTCAAGCTCTCCTTTCAAGTACTGCTTATAATTTGAGCTATGAAGCAAGACTGATTGTTTAAAAGACTACCGGTATCTAAATCAATGATACCGGTAGGCCCCAGTGGCCCCCCCACTTTGAAATTTCACATAATAATACATACGGATACTTGGTGCTGGTAGCCCCCCCCCCCCCCCCTGACAATTATTTGGCCTCAACTCGGCCCCTCCACCTAAAAATTCCTAGAAACGCCACTGGTAGGCCCCACTAATATAACAAATCAGAAGTTTGCGGTGAAAAACAATTGTTTTATTTTGGCAAATCTTATGAAACAAACTTTTTGAAATTATCAAAAAAAGACTTTTTCAATTGTGAGTTATCTATAGGCCTATAGGTAGGGAGAAGTGTTATCTTAAGATGACAAGGCATTTATGTTGCACAAACGCCATGTAGTGTGCAATGAAGGAACTTATGCCAGGACAGCAGATTAGGCTCAGCGTATCATATAATTCTTGTTTTAGATTGCACCCTCTGCACACACCTGCATAGACGGACAGACTGTTATATTCAAACCTTATAATACTCTAAGTCTAATGGACATGGAAACATCTGATTAAAGTGCCTTGAAGAAATTAAATTCCATCTCTAAGCTCAATGTCCATGTGGGCTGTCTAGTCACTGTACTGTAGTGTATAAAGTCACTGTGAAGTGGTCGAAATGGCTGAATAATGATTTAGAGTGTTCTCTAAAAATGTCCAGATCGATGTGAAGACAAAGCTCTTACTTTTGAAAAATGCATTCGCTTGGTCCTTCAAATCGTCTGCTTCCTTTTTCAATTCGTCAGTTACCGAACCAGCACCAACTTTGAGAGAATCCAGGGAAACATCTCCAGAACCTTCGGAGTTCGGTTCCACAGCCGCCATAGTTGTAGTAAACGTTGAAGAGGTTTATCAAGGGACAAAACTCTAATTTTTCGAGATAACCAAGACCGCAAATAACAATTCTCTCAGTATAGCCTACAACACTGTAACCCTAGGCATAATACGTAAACGTAGGCATACGTGTAGATCTACCAATAATGTAAGGTGTCAAATGGCTTTAAAATAAGCTAAAAGATAAATTAAATATCTTTGTCTGAATTACCCAGGTGAGGGTTCTATTTACCGACTGAAAATTGTTCAAAGCCATTTTAAAGGAGCTTGGAATATATATTTTTAACTTCTTTTATGTGTATTTGCATCAATTTTTCCGTCAAATGTCCATAGTTTCTGCAAATGCAATTACAGAAACGATCATAAGCATAATATGTAAGGGTAACTTTGTCATGTAACCTATGTTTAAGTGGAATTGCAAGTACCACAGATCTCTGAATGAAAATTGAAAAGGTGCAACTTGATGCTATCAATGTCCCAGGCCACATTAAACGTGTCTACAATCCCTTTAATATTCAGTCTAGAACAACACACTTCCGTTGCCTGGGACTTATATCTATACAAATTGTCAAATATTAATTTTCTAATCCACAGAAGTCTTTTTTTGCTTCCCCGAAGTTTCTGAGAGACAGAACGAAATTGTGTTTGTTATAAATTAATAATGTAAATTTCAACGATGACTGGTTAAAAACTATGGGCCTTATTGTCAACAAAGACAACAAAAAATTTACATAGGTCTTTATACTGAGATGGTAAAACAGACAATCCTCTATTTGGTTATTTCTCAGAAAGAAATATGTCGCAACTTTCATATCATGTACATATAGATTTGTTTTGAATGACTTTAAAGGGAAATTGTTTAGCTTATCTAACCTGTAACAATGTTCCCAACTATCCCTCAAAATGTAAGCCTTCAAACAGGGGCGCCGGAACCACGGTATCAGAGTGGGCGACTTCCCCCCTCCCTTCCCCTTACCTGAGGGGCGAGGGGGGGGGGGGCGAACATGTGCCCTTTTTGTCACGGAGACAGAAACGGAAAATGGGGATTTTATCTGGACTGGGCTCCCCCTATAATAAGAGCCGGCCGATACTATAAACCATGCGGCAGCCCAGAGCTGCAGTCAGCTGGTGTTCACGGACCCTCTCCCCCAACCCCCCATCCCCTTCCCTCTATTAACCATAAATCCAAGGAGCCCGACCAGCGCGTTGGATCCAGACTGTAGGTGTCATGTACAACTTAGGTTCCCAATTTTGTTTTCGACTATCTATGAGCAGACCTCTTGAGATTGGTTATCCCGGATTACACGTGCCCATTTACAGCTGTGTGATTGTAAGTCGTTTCGGACTTCTTCAAGACAAGAAGAAAAGAATTCTATCGGTAGGCTATGTGAGGTTTATGAACAATATCTAATCAATTATTAATACCTGCCTGCAGAGATTTAATTGATTATCTTGATTACTGCTAGGGTTAGGTTAAGCCGAGTTAGGTTAGGATGGGTTGGATTGGGTTAGGTAGAATTAGGTTGGATGTAAATGTTGCACTGGGTTAAGCGAGGTTGGGTTAGGTTGTGGAAGGTTGGGTTAGGTTAAGTCGGGTTGGATTAGGTTAGTTAAGATTAAGTTAGGTGGGGATGGGTTGTGTTGGATGGGGTTGGTGTTGGTGTTGGTTTATTTTGTCCAAAAAATGGTTGTTATGAAGCTGACCTCATAACATAAAAGAAATTTGCCAGTTTTTAAAGAAATAACCTCCAGGAAGAAGAATATTTCAACGCAACCAAATTGGCTGCGCGATTTCAAGATATAATCAAGCTTAGTCTCCTGTCCCTCAAATTCACTAATTGAGGAACAGGATGTTCCGGTCTAAGGCTATAGGCCCTATCATTTCTAAGAAACTAAATGAGACACTGATAGCATCAATTTGGGCCGACGTCTGTGGTTCTTGCAAGATTTTAACCCTTATTTCCAAATAATGATTTGGTATTTTGAAATATGATTTTTTTTTCATTAGTTGGCAATTTTAACAAAACAAAGAATTTTTTTTATAGACAGTCTTCTTACAGAAAAATTATGAAAAACTAATTCAAATGATAAAACGAAAGTATAGGAGGATTAAAGAGTGGCATAGACTCATTTAGAAAGGCGTGAGTCTTATCAAAGACGCAGTAAACATAAATATTTTATGAGGTAAATAAATGGGGCCATTAACAGTCAGAGCTGTATGTATACTCCTGAATAAATCGATGTTTTTACGTCTATTGTCTTCAGAGTTTATCTTATTGTACACGTAACGAATGCACTTATCAATACCTGCAGATGAAGACTCTTTGTTGACAGCTGGAATTCATTTAAACAATAAACAGGAGACAGAATAGAAACAGCATATTTGTTGACTTGATTGAAGGGACACATTCCGAATTTTCGAGGTCGATTTGGGTTTTGAATTTATTATGTAAATAGTCGTAAGAAGTACAAGAATTGCACAGAAATTGCATAATCCCTTCAAAAATACCACACAATATAACATTTTCTTTATATGTTTTGTGTATATATCGCGTAGCCACACTAAAATACGAGTCGTATTTTTAACTTTCAAACGCAGATAGGCCTAATTATGAACACACATGGATTCGAAGGATCAAATATCGAGTGTGAGTTGTGAATACTTTTTACTGATTAGCTCAACTATAAAAATCCGTTACTCAATAACCGTTTGTGAGACAGGAACAAATTGTCCAAACAGATGTTGCCCCGATATACAACGACAGTCCTACATGCTGCGTCTATATTCCTATTCTTATATAACCCATTGATGCAGGTCTGAATTAAGCACTATTATAACAGTGAACAATATTTAGTTATTGTGTAATAAGAAGGTAATTGTCAATAGCAATATTGCCATGTGTCCAGTTATTTTGAACCATCGCAATTAGCTATACATGTACCTATATATGTTTTACAATTGGAATGGTGCTTGTAGTTAACACCCGCTTCCAGATAACTGACATCGCAGACTAAACGGTTCTTAAGTTTATGATAAATAATGGCAGTTGAATTTAATCACGACATTGAGTAAGAATTGTAAAAATGCCCTGGTTTAAAATTTAAATTATCTGCATTGATTCTTCAGAACACTGCCAGTACAATTTCTGAAATAAATCACCAATAGAGTTTGAATACTACAAACACGAGTCTGTTTACCTCTCTACTTGTCAGAGATGATCTGAAGAAATTTTTATGAATCTCATGTTTTGGGTCATATAATATTCCTCCAATGAAACCTAATACTATAATACCCTATAAATCCAGAACTTTGTGATATTAATTGTCAAAACTTTGGTTTTAACAGTGTTTTTGATTGCTAAGCATACATTGTTACAGTGTTTTGAATGAACATTTTTGATTCTGGTAATGGAGAATTTCGACTTTTGTCAAATCAAAATATAGAAATCTGCACTAAAAGACTAAAGGATTAATCTAGATCTGAATTTGAATCAGTCTGATAATGCTCCGACACTAAAACCCGAAGCGACAGCATGTAGACATATATCCCACGCCAAACCTATATGTAAAAACACATGTTTATAAACAGTCCTCATCAGTTTTTACATGTTCAAAAACGTAGGACGTAAAACTCCATTTCCTTTCATTTCAGACAATAAAGCCACTAGAACAGCTGAAGTTGATATTTATTGTGCATAATTTGTTATATTTCAGTTATACATATGTGTAAATCATAAGGTCGATTTATTAATAGTATATAACACTACTTTTATCTAAGAGGCTTCTCAGCTACCCCTTGTAGTGTTCGCTGGTACCCTCAAGGGGTGCTAGTAACCCCGGTTCGGAACAGAGGCTATAAAGTAAGAACGTATGATATAGTGTGAGTAAGAGTATCTCGGACTATAATACAGTTCCAGTCAGAATATCTCGGACTATAATAACAGAGCATGTTTGAAATCTGTGGTATAGAAACGGTTAAAGACAATATATTGATAAATATCGAAGACTTGTATATTCCAACTATAATTATTGTCTTTCTCAATTGACTCTATTCGATTCATTGGTTGTTTGTACTGCGCATGTGTCAGATATTAGTAAGGAACTATTATTGAAGGTTCATAACCACCAGTACTGCGAACGGTAATGACAAGGCTGTAACTTTATAAGACATTATTGGTTGAACAATATTTAAAAATGGATTTACTGCTAGGATTTAAACGATACCTGATCTACTCTCTTGGATGTTCCTCACAAATTTTATTCATTTTCATGTCACAAGTGCTATCAGGTATGTAAAATTATCTTTTTATAAATTACTTGAAATCAGAATCAAGACTGCGGTGTACTTGTGACTGTATATTTGTTCCTCATAATAAATATTCCTCGTGGAAAAAACATTATTATAATAAATGATCTCAGGAACTCTTCTCATATGATATCAGGGTTAGGGCTAGTTTTATATAATAAAAGTTCCAAATGGAACAATTATTACATAACAAATGTTCTTTGGAACGGTTATTATAGTGAAACGTCACATACTGCTTTGTGAGACATTTAAATAGTATTTCTAATGTCTTAAGTCTTTAAATGGAATTTAAATTTATCAATATGGCGACCTTTGATGTATCTTTCTAAGCATGGATATGTCTTGCCACTCTTTAAATATTTTTGAAACATAAAGATATTGTAATATATGTAGAATTGTATATGACAATTCGCTTTCAAATGGTTGAGAAATATCAACGTGTCGGAAGCTATTTAGAAGAGTCAGCTTGTTTTTAGAGTTTCCATGAAATGTTGCAGTTGTTATTTGGTTTTCCTTTTTGATACGCCTTGAAATTTTATACCATTTTACCATTATATATTTGAAAAGACAAAAACAGTCTCGTCAAATTAGATAAGGGCGTGAATTCGTCCAAAAATGGGAAATGGCATCAATTTGGTGCATTTTGAAAGACATTTAGGGATTTGAGTTGGCAACAGGGACTCTTATTTTCATCTGATCGATTTTGATTCTTTAAGAATCTTTCTTATTAATCAAATTTTAGGGGGACCAAGACCCTTTCGTCCCCCTGCACCCCCTAAATCGACGCCTTTGCAGGGGGTCATTTGCCTTCCCTTTCTGACAATATTATGTTCAACAGTGTTTTATGATTGCCGTGGTTCCACCATAGTGTCCTCGTCTTCGAAAATATCTAAGAGACTTTTGTACAATTTCCAAAAATGTTGTCTTTTGAAATAGGTTTGAAGATGTTGTCTCCTTCTAGACTGGATTCAATTGACAATCCTCGGCAGTTTCCGTAAAATTGGATTGACTATAAAGAAGGTCACATTTTTGCATCCTTACTATATACCATGTATCATTATCCATGTAATATTTTTGATAGTAAATTTTAAGAAGAATTTGAGGTCATATAAATAAAAATCCGTACAAGCAAAACAATTCCGTTAATCAAAAACCTGGTCCATAGCATGACAAAATCGGGTGCAATTATATAGTAGTGGACTACCCATATGAGAAGTATCATCAGGTGTTTCGAAAAGAGTAAATGTGTATAAGAATTCGCAGAAAATATTTTGGCTAGAAAAAAGTAATAATAAAAATGTACAGAAGTTCTGGGAATCATACTTGGTTGGTTTGGGTTCAATTGATAAATTAGTAAAGCATTACGATGTCTGGAAACTAGTTCATATTCAGTTAATTATGATGGTTCGGATAAGAAACTTATTTAAGAAAAGTACTTAATTCTAAGTCTTTTCACTTACTTCTATTTTGAATATGACGTACTTTTAAATACTGCTCAAAGAACATTATTAGCAATATGGACTCTCCTTGGATGATGCCACGTTAAACGATCGGATGTGGAGTGGTACCACTGGTCCTTGAAGCCAGAGGATACCATTTGTCTGAATAGTAATAACATCATCGACTGAAATTACTGTCGAGGTTTGGTAACTAATAAGGCCTGGTAATTGTTCCTAATGTTTAAGACACTATCTCTAAGAATGATCAAAAAGAGCAAAATTCTAAAACTTGGTGAATAAGAGTTTGTATTTATTAGGCAACTTGTCTGGTGTCATAACTTTACTGTATAATCTAATAAATTCAGAAAACTACCTTATATATTATAATTACTACAAGATATAAATAATATTTATTAAGCGTTTTTCAATAATAGGGCTTAACCTTTAATTTTTATTGAAAATACTTAGTTTTATGGTATCGCATTAAAATGCAGAAAAAATGGAACCTTTTTGATTGACTCTTTTAAGAAAAAAAATACCCGTTGTTCCAAGGGCGAGCAGTTGAATTTTTACCATTGAAAACCTGTAGATAGTGGGTGTTTGACACACAATTGATTTAAGTGCATTTTAAAACAGAAATAAAATTACCAGCCTGAAAAGTTCAAAATTATCAGACTGTACCAAAACAGAAATAAATAATTGAGCACAATACATTAAGCTTTGATCATCAACTCAGACACAAAAGCTTTTGGTGCTTAAAATTAGAAACAATAATTCTAAAATTAAAAGCATTGTTAAAATAGATTGAGAATAATAATTGTGTGGGACTGTTTTATGACAACTGTTTGACATTTATAGATGTGACTATATCGTATTACTGGAATACGAATAATGTTATTTTCATATTGGTCGGTTATGACAAGTCTTTCGCTTCCAGCAGGCCCATAGCCGGACTTGGTTGTTCAGAGGGGAATTGGAGGGGGGGGGGGGGGGGTGGTGCTTGGAGTTGGGGTGTCGGAGTAGTTAAAGTATCGGGATTCGTAGAGGCAATTACGGGATGATATCTCCAAAAGTATAACAACATACATCCAAAAATATAGCTTCAATTATCCTTCCTGCAGTTTGTAAAATAACTAAAACCCCAAAGCTTCCGGGGGCTTCTCTACTCGACCCCCACCAGTTGAGTTTACTCATGGACCCCACCGGTTGTTCTCTCTGCTCGCAAAGTCAATATATTCTGTCGGTTCAACTTATCCATTGCACCCCCAGTTTCGAAAACCTGGCTACGCCACTGATACGCCCAAATTACGTTTCTTTTGAATGTTTATCCACATAAGTAAGGTTCAATAAGCAAGGTCGAGGCATCTTTGTAGAAATGTAGGTTATCTTGATTGGTATTAAATATTTTCATAATTAAAAAGTTAAACTTTCTATCTTTGGTCGGTGAACATTGAAACGGAAGTTCAGAAAAAATTCTTTTAACAGCTTCATTGTCTTAGAGATATATCACGTGATAATCTGGTGATGGAATCAATGTATTGATAGAAGCTGAAGGCCTAATTGATTTCTTTAACGAATTTTAATTGACTAGGGTTAATCCCATGCTTATAACACGTGCTTTAGAAAAACAATACTAATTGATAAAGCTTTATTTAAAGGTTAATAAATGACACGTGTTAGGGTTGTGTTAAATTGGAATTTAAAGTTCAATGCGTTAGGTAAGTTTACACAGATCTCAAGAAAAGAGCATAAAGACTGCCTACTGTTCTTCAAGGGCGTGTCAATTTGTCCAAAAAAATTTTGAGGGAAGAACCAGGGTGGTTCGAAGAGTCCAAGTAAGTCATTAATCGCGACAAACGCAAGCTCCAACAGAAAGTCCTCCCCCTATAGAAACAAATGGAAAATTGGCATCAATTTTGTACATTCTGAAAGATATTTCGGGATTGGAGTTTCCAATCGGGACTTCCTACTCTAATTTTCATCTGATGGATTTTAATTATTCACAAAATCTTTCTTACCAATCAAATTATGGGGGTGGGGGACCGAGACCCTTTCGACACCCTTATCCCCCTGACCCACCCCCTAGATACACGACCTTGTCTTTAATGAAATAACAGACATGAAAATAGTAACCCGACATTGAATTCAGACGCCAGATTGACTATGGTCACGCCTCTAACATGAACTCTTACTATGTTCCTGTCTGATTTTGTTAACTTGACCAGCCACCAAGTTTCCAAGTTAGTAGTGACGGGTGTCGCGCTCGAAGCAGTCCATGCTTGCTCTTTTCGGCAATCTGTTAGTGCTTCTCTTTTGAGTAGTCCACTACTATGCAACTATTACTCTTGGTTTTGCCATGTTTTTTGGATGCGATTTTGATTGGCGGAATTGTTTTGCTTGTACGGATTTTTATTCCTCCATTGAAGGAAGATTGTATATTATATAGTATCTTTATGCTCCAAAGGGGGGAATAATTTCTTAAACGATTCCTGGTATTTTAAAACGGGTCCTGCCCCTTTAATTTGTGATTCTGCCCCTTTGATTCGTGATTTCAGATAAAGTGCAAGCCAACCTTAGTTCAGAAAAAAATTCCAATACAGCAGTTTTGATATTGATAAAATATATTATATAAGTTTTACATTATTTATATATTTTATGAATACACGAATTTTTAATTCCCAATCCTCAGTAACATAGCGTGATATCACGAAAATATTCATCTCTAAAAATATATAAAAATATTATCTATTTTCATTTCTAAAACCATTAATGAATTACTGTACTTGACATTGGAAACAAACCGGAAATGATGAGTCAACGATTTTCTAATTATATAATATGTATGTTGATTTGACATTTTTTGCAGAAATTGAGAGAAAAAGGAAACGATCTTTTGGAATGTTAAACTTATATCAATCGGCAATCCTCGTCAGTTTCGAGCGAACGAATACTTGTTATTCGTTGACGGTATTGGTAAATTAGGCATCCTTTTAAAAAGACTAGAATAAACTAAAGTTTTGATTGACATTCTAATTCAAGACCTAGTGAAAGGGAAATAAAAATGACTCATGGTGCAATGATTGTTCTACAATGTTCTGTTGAGTTGATTAACACTGCAATAAATAATTGCAATAATAGAAGATTATTTTGTAACTCCTTCCCTTGAAAAAAAATGAGCCAACCAAAAAGTGAGTAATAACAGGAAAGGAAAGGAACAACAGTAGGAACCTTGGGATTATGAGTATAATATCAGATGTAAAATAAACTGTATTTAAAGGACTGTCCTTCTCGATCACCTTTATCTTTTTGAAGAGTCCACAGAGCTGAAACTGTTTATGTTTGGTATATATATATTCATTTGTTGATAGCCTACTGTCTGTTATTTCATACCTATTGTAAATTTCCCCGTCTATTAAAACATAATAAAACTATAAGGAAGCAAAGTATGTTAAAATTGTGATTATATCTCAAAGCAATTTTCTTTCCTTATCATCAATTAGTTTTTTAATAGTTAAAATACCAATCATATAGTAGCATTCGGCTCAACTTTTGTCAATGCTTAAGATTAACATTATGACTCTGTCATGATAGGCTGCCATCTTGCCCGGTTAATGGGCAAATGAATACAATTCTTGTTTGGAGATTGATTTTCATTGGCTGATATTCACGCACGAGAAGACAACTCGTTATGAAGACTTATTTTGATTGGCTGATCTATAATTTATTCAATATGGCGATCACATAAAAGTTTACGAGGTTATCTAGCACGCTAGTTTAGTTTCGAAGTTGATACGAGTGAAAATAGTAGTAGACAGTCATTGGCCCAATTACATACTTGATTGAAATTCCGATACATATATATGTACTAAAATTACTAAATATCAAAGAAGTGATGACGCAAATAGAAACAAATTGGTACCTACGTTGACACAGATCCGGTGATCCAAAACTGATCTATTTTCTGTCGGATATTGATAAAGAGATTTGGTGGGTGTCAAATCAATTTGTTTAAGTTAGTTACTTTGATCGATTTAGAGGTCTCTGACGATAATTAGTTATCACACGATGTTAAGGTACTAACGCACTAAAACTTAAAGGGCTTCATTTTCGCGGGTCGATTTGGATAAGTCTCAGAAACGGGGATTTTTTAGCTCAGCAATTTAGTACTGGTTATCACAACTCACCATTGAAATTTGAGCCTTCAAATCCAAGTACATCCATAATTATTAGCATTTGAAAGTTATAATGCTCTACTACACATTAGCGATACTATGCAATATATAGAAAAGTCATCTATAGAAATAGACGGAGAAATGTCTAATTTAAGGTATATTTGAAGGAAATACGCAATTTTCGTGCATTTCTAGTGCTTCTGAAGGATACTTAAATATATTCAAGACCCAAATCAACCAATAAAAATGAAGACTGGTCCCCTTTAACAGAACTGTTGGTTAGTAGAAGAAAAATTACTGCTTTTGTGTGGTTTGGTTTATGGCTTATTATAGCATCCGCTTCCAACAGAATAATGAGAATTAGATAATTATTGGTAGATGAAGAGAAATGATGTTATATGATATGTTCACTAATTGTTCGACCAATAAAATTTTAGTCTCAGAACCTGTAATTTTTTTAGCTTATCTAATCCGTGATAATGTCCCAAACTTTCCCTCGAAATTTAAGTAATCCCCGTGTATCCATAATTATAAGCTTTTGAAAGTCAAAAATACGACTCGTCGTTTAGTAAGACTATGCTTTATAAAGAAAACACATACAGAATATGAAAGATAACTGTTAAGTAAGGGTATAATTAAATTGTTTGTGTGATTTTTTTACTTTTCGTCTTGGTTTTGGGTCATTTTTACTATTAGAACCCCCAAGTAGTTATTGTGTTTGTATAAACTTTATATTTCATCATTAAGATTTATTTTAACACTATTAGTAAAATGTCTGGTTAAACAGACGGTACGCGGGATGGAAAATTAATATTGATCTGTACATTAATGTTCAGGTTATCTTCAATTATAAAGATTATACAGGTCGATTGTAAGACATATTGATCAAAACTACGCGTACATGATTTAGATTTTAACATCCAGTGAAGGGGATGATGTGATTGTGCATTGGATTGTATGACCATTATTTCAGATGAATCACCCGTGTTTTGTTGCCATTAGAGTCCATTTGCCGAACATGTCAATATGCTCTGTTTATTGTAAGAACAACTTAACGTTTAGTCATAGCGACAGCAATGTTTTTATTAGAATTAAACAAATCGAAGCCTTCAGATTTATTAGACATTTTTGTTTATTATTAATATGTAGTCCCACCCTGTTAATACTAAAACATCGATATTGTGTAGTTAGCCAATTCAAACCAACTTCAAAAGTAATTATTTTATTCACGTCGGTCTATTAAGGGATAGTAATTTCAGGAAATGACGTCACAAATCTACCGTAAACTAAAATAAACATTGACTAAGTCTTTGATCACGATAGATATTTTGACAACAGATCAATAACGCTATGGTGAATATGCATCAAGTGGTATCTAAGCTGTAAAGTAGAAATGATAATTGCCAATAACCTGCCGTTAAATCCAGTAATGAAAAGTTATGATTTAAGGGGATTGGCGTCCCGTTTGAGAATACACGTATATTCTTTCGAAAAAAAAGATCTTAATTTACTGCGTTATTTTTTAGTAGTCAGTACAAAAGCTAAATATTGTATCCGTTTTTGGTACCATGACCAATGGAAATCACCACGGAAAGAAAATTTAGTGTACGAATGTATTACGTTGATTTATTCATTTTGCTTTGATTTGTTATCGAAGATTTTCTGAAAAACAAACATTTTGGCAGATTTGTTTAGTCAGGCATGAATTGATCTCGTTGCACCTCATGATTTTGACCTTTATAGTAGTGGCGGGTGTCGCGCGCGAAGCAGATCATGCTTACTCTTTTCGAAACACCTGATGGTACTTTTCGTATGGAAAGTCCACTACTATATAATTATTGCACCCGATTTTGTCATGCTCTGGACGAGATTTTTGATTAACGGAATTGTTTTGTTTGTACGGATTTTTATTATTTCAAACGTGTTAATTGAAGTAAAGTTATATTGATGTTTAACGAGGTGTTTGCCCTCTTAATAGTTGAAAGCTATTGATGAGCATGTAAATCTATATTTTAAGTAGAGAATGTTCTGCAGTAATTCAACAACACTTCTGAACTGTAAATCCCATTAATAAACCCTTCTCAACTATCTATTTATAAATGTATGAGATTATGTTTATGTAACTAAACCAATAATAAAGATAAATAGGTTTCGCAATGATTTCAACTGTTTTCATCATGACTCAACTTGACTTCGGCTCTAAGCAAAAATACTTATTCATGGAATTGTACAGTTTAAAGATCTAAATTCCATGATGATTTTAAGAGTAGTAAACTTAATTTTATGAGAATTAAATAAAGAATTAGTGTGAATAGCCGGATAACTAAAAAGTGTTCTCAACACAACTCCATGCTTGAGTTCCATGAAGCAAGGTGAATGAGTTAGAAAACAATGTCGAAAGTCGAAGGTACAATGGCGTATCTGCCCCGAATTAACATTGTTATAACCATTTTCGTTTAAACGACTACTACAACGAAACCTGCACACATGTTGTTGTTACTTTAAAGGGATTTGTTTACTATTCGTTCGATCAATAAAATTTTAGTCTCAGAACCTGGAATTTTTTAGCTAATCTAATCCGTAATTATGTTCCAAATTTTCCCTCAAAATTTAATCCTCCAAATCTCCATAAATATCAACATTTGAAAATGAAAAAAAACGACTTGTCGTTTAGTAAGACTATGACTTATATAAAAAATACACATACAGAAATTGGTTTATTGAAGGGATTATGCGAATTTTGGACAGTTTTGGTAAATCTGAAGGCTGATTTGACATATATTCAAGGCCCAAATCGATCCTAGAAAATGCCGAACAGTACTCTTTAAAGTGTTATTGTATACGTGATGTGATGCAGATCGATGTATATAGTGCAATAAAAACAATAGTATGTTGTCAACTCAAATCGAGTAGAACAAATAACTTGATTGATCATCCGCGCATAGAACAGGATGTAACATGACGGAAACCTTTTATCTCAAACCAACCAACATTCTTTTCATATTATCAATAGTTTTAACTTACAAATAAATGACTATTGTTTTTATTGACAAATACACCAATGACCTTATATTCTTATTTTAAAAAATGTCACGATCAGCTTAATTGTTATTTAATCGGGTATTTAACTTCATAATACATTTGCAGGGCCCAGTTCCTAGCCTTGTGCTTTTAATCAATTTCGTGCTTAAAACCCTAAGTCGACTTGAGTCTATGCAAGAATTAGTAGGGAAATCTCAGGTCGAATATCGGACCATAGACTTACTTAAATGCCAGGAACCGGACCCAGGCGTGATTTAGGAATGGACCCCTGTCTAGAAGTTAAACCGAATGAAATTTACTTGAAGCTCCAGCACCTCTAGAATAACGAACCACTTTATCAGACTTATTTTTCTTGATGGACAGGCAGTTTTCCTGATGCTGACCTCATACTGTCATGTTTCTTAGACCACCATGCACTGGACAGCTTATATCTAGAGTTTGTATTGTACAATACAATAATGGACCGTATTCAGATAATTTAAGTTTACAGTCATTATGGTCACATTTTGACGTAACCAGATCCGGACTAAAAAAGAGGGAGCGAATTTTTGGTGGTTTTCAGTTCAAATATAGTATTTTACATGATTAAAATTTGTTGTTTTATATTATTGAAATTAGCTGCGATATTGTGTATTTTCAAAGAGTTTGTCTTAAACGTCATTAACATCATAAACTGCTCAAATGTTTGTTTGCAATGAAGGAAAGGAACTAACCAATATCGTTGATAATTCATGATTTTTAAAAAGACCAACAAGGGTACCAGCTAATACCACAAGGGGTACCTGAAAAGCCTCTCAGACAATTTTAAAAAGTGTGGAATGGATTAAATATCAAACTCCATCAACCGACAAATATCCTTTTACTTCCATGTTGGCTCTTAATGTTACTTGGGATGGGCAAAGGGGTACTAGGAGATTACTTGAACAAAATAGGGGTACGACGAGTCCAAAGGGTTGGGAACCAAGGATCTTTTCAGAAGTTTTCCATGGATCAAGCAATCATTCAGAATTAGAGTGACATGAATCAAACAATTCTTTTATCAGAGACTTAGATTTGACCTTTATTATTCGTGAAAAAACAACCAACAAAACAAACAATCAGAACAATAGTCGGTTTGGATCATCATAAATCCCATCATCAACAATCAAGGTCATGGATCAAAAAGTCTTAGATTTGACTTCACCTCTATTGTTACTATAATGAATACAGGACCCATGCTGATTTAAAGTGTGTTCTATACTGAATGATGATTTTATAATAGAGAGATCTAGTCAGGAATCTGTTCTAACAAATAAACTTGATAGAAGATTGTTGTATTGATCTGAGTTCGTGGGAGACATTTATTGTTTTTATTAGCTACAATACAGTAACACAATATACAGCCTTGTAATAATATTAACTTTAAGATAGTCGCAAGCTTAATTCTAACTCTATAACAGCTAAAGCTTATTTTCAGCTGCTCTACAGCCAGGGGCGGACTGGGCCGCATGGCTACATGGCTAAAGCCATGCGGGCCGGTGTGCACGGGGCCGGTTTGTGAAAAATGACAAAAAAAAAATATTTATATTTTGAAAAAAAAAAATGGGTATACTCAAAATTTCAAAAGAAAGTGGCCGAAATCCGCTGGAGGCGCTCGGAAATCACCTTTATGGCAGTCATTTTTCAAATTTTTTTTGAGGAGGACCCCTTAAGCAGGTGGGTGGGGGGCGTAGAGGGCGTACTTTAACTTTGTCTTTTTTTCTTTTTTTGTTAAGAAATACGAAATCAAAAATGTCTAACCCATTACCGTTTACTATAAAACATACATGGTCCACGTCAAAAACCGTTAAATTAGTACAATTTATACTTATTCTATGTTTTTAAGCCAAAAAAAAGGTCAAAAAAATGTTCGCCTCGCTTCGCTCGGCCAAAATTTGCATCTTTGCCACCCCCTTTGCAAAAACGTCCAAACGCCCCTATTAAAACCCTTACGCTCTGGGTTGGTGCTTTGCCCGCCACACTTACGTGGGCCGGTCAATGGAAAAAAACCATGGCCGCGTCACGGCCCCAGTCCGCCCCTGTCTACAGCATACAGCCTTGTCATTATACCAGCTTTAAAATAGTCAGAAGCTTAATTCCGTCTCTATAACAGCTTAAGCTCATTTTCAGCTTCTCTGGAGTAACAGGCAAATATTAGACACAATACAAGGCATTGTCATAATATTAACTTTAAGATAATCGCAAGCTTATTCTATTTTTACAACATTAAGAGCTTTCTTTCAGTTTTTTAAGGTAACAGATACAGTTTAGAAACTTAGTTGTTGGTAGGTTACAAAATATATCCAAATCTGATTTCGCAAATTAGGTAGTTGTTGATATTCGTGATAATTGGTCTAGATCTAGATGGATTGGTAGTCGTAGTAGTTGGTAGTAGAATCAGAATCAATTGGATTGTTCAGCTCTGTTGGTCTGTTAGTTGGTAGTCGTAGTTGTTTGTGGTCGGTTTAGTATTTAATAAAAAGGATGGGTACTGTTGGTTTGGAAGTTTATGGTAGTAGGATCAGGATGAATTGCATAAATTGTTACTAATGGTTTGGATGGGTGAACTCCAGATCCAGATCAGGACTGAATGAAATGACTCTGAGTAACCGTTCTTTTTGTAGAGGGCTTTCATGAATCGCTTGTTGCACATGACGAAAACTGAATGATCTTACCCCCCGGAACTTAATCTGTTCGTTAACATGAATTTGCAACTGATTATTACAAAACACGGATGTACATTACTCCTTTTAAAGCCGGATGCTTGAATATTATTTTTTGCCCCTTAATTCGTTGAAGTCTCTCACAGAGAAACGCAATCAGAAACGAAAAGTCCATGTCTAAGAAGAAAAAATGAAATGAAATGAATGCAGTTTTACGTCCTACTTTTCTGCACCTATATTATGGGTAAATTGAGGATTGCTCATGTCCAAGAAGAGAGAAAGGAACAATTTATGTTTAAGTTTTAATCATGCTGGATCCATAACATTGGATAATCAATTACATGCTTAGATAGACGATACCACCGTGGATAGAATTTCAGATCTAAATGGATTTCCGTAGTTCTAGCTGTATTGATAACTGATATTAAATCAGATATAAAAACTTTCTTTCTGGTTTTATTATTCAATATAAAATATAACAATAACATGTAATATAAATACAGTCTGGAAACATTGTCGGTTGCTGAATAAACTTTGATTAAGGGAGTGAAGCCTAACAACATAGGCAATTTGATGACTTTTATTGGGGTGGTAGACGAGGTCCCGTGTGCTATTGGCTGTGCACGTTAAAGATCCCTCGACAGTTAGAAATTTCCCCCATTGCACTCTGTATGACGTTTACCCGTCCTCAATATTATTAGCCCATATAGGTGCAGAAAAGTAGGTCGTAAAACTGCATTCATTTCATTTCATTTATTTTTGGGGTGGTGGATAAAGCCCAGTAAAAGTGGTGGCGTTTTGTGTTCTTTTAAAAAGGGGTTTGGGCGAATGTGAAGCCGTTGGGTCACGGGGCATGTTCCCTAAGACAGCATGAAAATATAAAAATATTAAGGGCGAAAATACTGTATTTTCTGTAATCTGAAATACGTTGTATTCCAATTTTATTAAGTTTTACATTGAGATAAGGCATATTCCCACAACAACTTGTATTTTGGGTCCTTTGAAGCAAGCAGTGGCGTTTCTGTGAAATTTTAGGTTGGGGGCCGAGTTGGGGCCAAATGATTGTCAGAAGGGGCTGCCAGCACATACCATCCGTATGAAACGCCAGTGGAAGGAAAGTGCACCCCTTAAATCAATTTACACCCCTTTTAGAGCGTGCGCGGACATTTTACATCCAGATAATTCCCGCCCGGACAATTCCCGCCCGACCAATTCCTATCAGGACATTTCGCACCAGGATGATTTGCATCAGGACAACTTCCACCCGAGACATTTCACACAAGAATAGTTTTCTTGGTATTTTGTTTTGTAATGATGTCTTGTGCTTAAACGTTTATTCCATTGTAGCAGATTTCAATTCGGCCTTGGATATACTGGTCCCGTCCTCTTAAAGCCTAAACAGGTGGTGAAAAGTTGGAAGTAAAACTAAATTTTATGCATTTTGCATAAAAGTGCCAAAAAGTGATCTCTATTTTCACTTGAAAATGACAAAATTTGAGCTTTTTGTGCATGAAAAAAATTTCTCGCTACCACAGCGTTGGCACTGATTAAAAAACAACCACACGAAAACACCATGCTATGGCATCCCATAAACTAAACGTTGTTTATTTGGTATGTTTATAATCTGAACCGGGAACTTGGAATCTATAGAATTTTGGAAATAAAAGACTTAAAAAAAGTCGAGTGTGTTAGGGTAAATTATTGACATATTCATGAAAAGGATGTAAAACTCTGTTCTTTTTTTTGTCCCTTTAAACCAACGATTCTAAACAATAATGATGTCTTTTTTCTTTTGTTTATTGATTAAGCTACCTTGGGATTTGAAATATCGTCATTCGTACACCATTTGATTACCTTCAATTCATTAGAGAATCGTTTTAAATAATAAATCTATTTGATTTGATTAGGATAGGTAGAGAATTGGAATTCAACTGGCACGTATTGTTATGTCAATCACAGGAGACCGATCACGAAAAAACATTCTATCTTGATTATTATGTACCATCTTATTGTAGTCGTCTAAGAAATGTTGTTTACCTAGCAACGTCGATTCTGTGTCTACTAGTTTGAATAAAAGACAATAGATACATTATTGATAAAGTTATTGCTTTTTAATCAGTGATTTTTTTCTTTGTCGTTCTATGACATTTAAAGTGTCCAAGAAACACTTCACCGAACACCGGTGACCTCCTTTAAGACTCTTTAAGCTAGAAGTATATTGGCTTTGGGCAGATAAGATGTTTATCAAGGGAAATTGCATACCTACTTAAAAAGAATTTCTAAAATATCGACGAGCAAAATCACAAATGGGACAATCTCATATAACCTACACAGTATCAGCTTCTGTTTGAAGCAGACGTTAGCTTGTCCTTGACATTTTTAAATCTGGCACTTCCAGAATAATTATTGAATGTTTCTTTGCCGCATAAAATATTCTTGGTGTAGTTTTCATTTGTGGAAATTTAAAGACATAAAAGTTATATTTAGTGGGAAGCATATCGAAGGACTTTAAAATGTGTCCATGAAAGCTTAAATAATTAGTAGTCAGCAATTGATATTTGGTATGCTGCCTGAAAATGGGGCATGAGTCAATAAGATGGGAACATGATGTACATTGTTACATTGAGTATCGCGGAACATGATTCTTGAAGTGGGAACATGAGGTAAATTAGCTCAAAACACAAGACAGCCAACATGAGGTACACTGCCTGATCATGCGACATGAGTCCTTTCGTAGGGAACACGAGATAAACATTGGCTGATCATGAGACATGAGTCCTTTCGTAGGGAACACGAGATACTCATTGGCTGAAGATGTAACATGAGTCCTTGCGTTTGAAACACAAGACACACATATGATAAGTGGAGAACATGAGTCATAAAGTTGAGAACACAAGACACACTTATGATAAGTGGAGAACATGAGGTACACGGCCTGATCATGAGACATGAGTCCTTTCGTAGGGAACACGAGATACTCATTGGCTGGACATGGAACATGAGTCCTTGCGTTGGAAACACAAGACACTCATATAATAAGTGGGGAACATGAGTCCTCTAGTTGGAAACACAAGACACTCATATAATAAGTGGAGAACATGAGTTAATTAGCTCACAACATTAAACCAACAGCCAACAAGAAAACATTGAACATGAGTCCTTGCGTTGGGAACACATATGATAAGTTAAGAACACGAGTCATAAAGTTGGGAACATGAGGTACACTCACTGAACATGGAAGATGAGTCATGAAGTTGAGAACATCAGGTAAACCACCCGAGTTGATTTCTTTGAAACATGAGGAACACTGGCTAAACATGAACATGGAACATGAGACATAAAGTTAGGAATATGAGGTACACTGCCTGAACATGGAACATGAGTCATAAACTTGAGTTAATTAGCTCACAACATTAAAGAATCATGATATAGGTGTAATATGATGAGGTGTTGTTTGTTGAATCTACTAGCATTATTTACACAACTTAATTAAACCGGTGCTAAAACATGATCATATTCTTCGCTTAGTCACGTTCCTACAAAATATTGCGTCCGGCACTCAGGTATTTATGGCATTGGATATCTCTTTCTATGAGGTAATTACGTCAAAAAAACCTCTTAGATCTCTGATTAACTGAGTTGATTTAAGATTTATGCTATTTAGATTCTCTTCAGTGCTTTGTCCTTTCCAATCTGATTCAAATGCTAATCTAGAAATTTTCTTTGGTGTTATGCTAAGAGTGACTACAATTGTCATTCCAGATCTGACACTGTTGTTTTGCATCTCGTGTTCAATCAATCTAATGCGCTGTTCACTAAAAAATGTCCTTACTAGATGTGAAAAATTTTGGGATATTCATTTTTCAAATTTGACTTATTTTATTAGTTTAGCCTAGTATAAGTTATGATGCTTTTGGGCAAATTCTGGTTGAACAAAATTTAAAGAAGAATTTCACAAGATCGTAGGCGACAACCTGTAAGTTTTGCATCTTCATGAATTTTTGATGACAAAAATGCAGCCATCGATTTTCATTTTCTGATCGATCGACCAATGTGATGAAGTACTTGTTAAAATTATAAATGGCATTTTGAGAGGCTTCAAGGTGTCCGCACAGTTTTAGATTATTGATAATATAATTATCATGAAACAATGGAATGCCCTATGGTTATTTAATGAGACTTGATGGTTTCTAGAGTGGGGTAATTAGAGGAAATCGTTAAGTTAATTAGTGTATTTATATTTAATGTTTTTGTTAATTGGTAACCAAACACGGAATCTGTTGATGTTTGTCTCCCCTTAAACATTTATCCTCCAGGCGTTTTCATCTTTGAACTAAACGTATCGTACTCACGGATTGACGTTCCAGGCTTATCTGAGGATTAACTTTACTTTAAATTACGCCCCTTACCGGAAGTAACAAGATTTATTTGGAGATCAACCTTACTTTGAATTACGTCCCTTACCGGAAGTAACAAGATTTATTTGGAGATCAACTTTACTTTGAACTATCAACCTCACCGGAAGTAAACATAGTTATCTGAATATCAACCTTACTTTGAATTATTTCCCTTACCGGAAGTAAAGAGATTTGTCTGAATATTAACCTTACTTTGAATTATTTCCCTTACCGGAAGTAAAGAGTTTCATCTGAAGATTAACCTTACTTTTAAATATGTCCCTCACCGGAAGTAAACAGAGTTATCTAAATATCAACCTTACTTTGAATTATTTCCCTTACCGGAAGTAAAGAGATTTGTCTGTAGATCAACTTTACTTTGAATTATAACACTTGCCGGAAGTAAATAGATTTATCTTATTTTGAATTATTTCCCTTACCGGAAGTAAAGTATCCGTCATGTAACCAGGAAGTTATGATGATGAGGACGATATTATTTTAAACATATTAGGTTTTCTAGATACACATTCCTTTCAACAAGACTGGAACCAAGGAAAACGAAACTGTTTTCTCCAAAAACCTCGGAAGGGATTATTTCAGATGGGTCAGAAGGTTTATGAAATGGTAGCGCTCTCAAAAAAGCTTCTCTTTCAGATTTCCTTTGAATACTGTCCTGTGATGCTGATTTCACGAAAGAAGTGCAAGAAATTTAATGTTTCATGAATAACGAGCATGTCTTGGCAACGCCCGTTGAAAATATGCATATTTATAATTTCTGTAGCCTTCATTCATTAGAATTGAATAAACCGGAAGTATTAAAGGCCTTAATGGCATGATTCACGAAGAAAAGCCATTTAAATTGAAATGAAATCTATAGAGAGAATGGAACATAAAATCAAGTTGGAGAGATTGTTATTAATATTGAATATGTTTGATAGAAACTCGAGATAATACAATCAACTAATCAGGTAGAATATCGGGTCTTGACATGAATCTCTCTTCGATTTTATAACACACACCCATGAAAACATGTTTGTATACAAATAATAAGCTTAGTGTCAACTTGACATATGTCAAGACTCTTCAGAAATTGAAAGAATTCAGAGGATTGATTATTTTTTATATAATACCGCTGAAGATTCTTTAGTGCATTCTACACGTGGGCTGGAGCAAGTTGCACAAAATACTATCTTAGGACGATTTTAAGTTTTCAATAATTTGATTGGTCAATCACTAAAGCTGATTTTATTTTATCAAATCAGATAACTCCTTAAAATCTGATTTCCATCCTACTTAAAATCATGATGGTACTTCTCTTTTGAGGATTTATGCTATTATTTTGGTCACCTTCTTGGAAAGAAATGATCATCTTTGTCTCACGACAAAGCAGCAGTATATTTGTTACTATCACCCAGAGGCGTAGGGAGATAATTTTTCAGCAGTGCCAGATGGGCGGAAGGGGCATGGGCATGTCCTAGTGAGAGGGGCGGGTTGGATGGTGGTTTGGTTTTCTTACAACGGTAATTGTTGAAGCCATCTTTAACGGCTAACGTCACCATCAGATAATGGTGCTAAAAAGAGTTTCCCTGAGTAAGAAAACTCAATGAAACATCCAGATCTGCCTTTTAATGAGATTGGTTGGAATTCCATTGTTTTATTTCTAAACAAAGTCATCCTTTGAATCGATATAATAGCTTTAAGGATTTAACCTCGATATTAATTCGGCCATTGAACTGGAAATGTAAAAGCACATAGATCAAGACTAGCGTGTTCACGAGTTAGATTTGAACAACCAGTGAAGATTAAGACGTTGATGTCCATTTACTGGGCAAGATGGCTGGTTTTTGTGACAGAGCGTTACTGCTGAAGTCGCCAACATTGACAAATATTACGCTGATTTGATTGCTGTAGATTAAGGTGAAGATTAAGACTATATGTTGTCCATTTAACGGGCAAAATGGCTGCCTTTCGTGACAGAGCCTTATTTCTGACAAAGGTTACGATGGTTTGATTGATGTAGATAAAGGTATTATCGATGATTGCTGCAGGTTAAACATGTAATATGAGTTATTATGTTCATTACTGCAATGTTTTAACTTTTTAACTACGCCTGTATCAATTGACGTGATCTCCAGCAAAATGTTATCACGGAATGGAAAATGAGACGAATACACAAATCTCTTCCTGCCATGGTGGATATAACCGGAAGTTCGATGTTTTGTGCGCATCAATGGGTTTGAGCAATTTGAGCTGTCATCATAACCATCTATTATCTTAATGTATTCAAATTTCTTTTGATACCGATACCGATATATATAACAAATACACAAAATATTGGCACAAACCCAAGTGAAAGTATCAATATTTAAAATAAAGTTTTTGAAATCAAGCCTTGGACTTAAAAATCATTTTTTCTTACTTATTGTCAATTTTATCGCTCTAACCTTGCTTTTAGACCAGCGGATCCCAACCTGGGGGCCAAAGGGTGTTTATCAGGGGGCCATGGCGTTATATTTGCTGGGTAAGGTATATAGTTGCTTGTGGTCAAATGCATCTGACCTCATGATGATGTGAAGGCACAAGACAACAGCCCTAGCGCTATATTCCCTATTTTGCCCCCCAGTTTAGAATAGAACAGGGGGCCATGGCTCTAGGAGCTTCGTGAATTGGGCGACAGCTTGAAAAAGGTTGGGAACCACCTTTTTAAACTATTTATATCAAATACATCAATATATCAAGATGCAACAAATAAATCCGCACTTATACTCACGCTGTAATAACTGACCATTTTTCATGCTGAAGCATCAATATTTAAAATTTTGTATGAATGTAGTCATGAACTTTAATATCATAACTTTAACATATGTCGTATCTTTGTCTTTTTCTCTTACTTATTGCCATTGTTCTTGTGAATAAGATCGTTTTACTCTGCTTTTGCATTAACATAGGTATTTCAAGATGCAACAAATAAATTGGCACTTTTATACTCTCGCTTTAATAACTGACATTTTTTCATGCTGAAGCATCAATATTTAAATTTTTGGATTGTAGTCTTGGACTTATTGATATGTAGTTTTCTTTGTCCCTTACAAATTATCATGAACGCTCTAGTGATTTAGATCGCCCATAAAGCTAATGGCCTGACATTCCAACGCGTGGCATGGCTAAGCACTTAACGACATCGTCATGGTTGACCATCAACCGCCTTTCTTTTGTTGCATTATTTATCTTAAAGAGATGATCAAGAGACTTATTTGAATTATTAAGAATAATGCTCATCCCAAGCGTTGTAATGGCCGTTAAAGTTTTAATGCTTTGGTTACCATAAACATACAGAGTTTGATTCCATCTCTCATACAGAGTTGTCTTCCCTTGCAGTCCAGATTACTGCAAAGCGAGGGAAGACAACTCTGTATGAGAGATTGAGTTTGTGTGTGTATCACTATGCTGTGTTGCCATTATGGCTTGAGCCGAGGTGGCTCGATGACTTCAATCCCGGCATGTGTCGGAGGGGATCACATTGAAAAAGCGCCTAGACGTGTTGATGGCCCCGTGTGCTATTGGCTGTGCACGTTAAAGATCCCCTGATAGTTAGAAACCGAAAATTTACTGTTGGTATATGCCGCTGTCCTGGCAAAATTTCCCCCAATATATTATGGTAACGATGCTCAAGGCGATCGTAACCTAGGAGTATATATTGACTGGACAATATATACTCCTAGATCGTAACCAACGCTAAATCAAAAGTTAATAAAAAATACTTCTAAATAAGAAAGAAAAGCAGAAAACTGTATTTTTCTTGAATATATCAACAATTCTATCGCTTTATTGTTTTCATTTTCAATATAAGAATCGATTTAGCATGCTTCTTGAGAAAGTGTAAGGAATTTGTAACTATAGTGACGGTATTGTTGGGAGTATAGAAAATATATTCCTATCTATTGTTAATGATTTTTATTTTCCTGTGAATCTTTTTTCTGTCATTCTTATATTTATAATCCGAGACACTCGGATAGTTTCAAGGTCATTAAGCAATAATGGATTTAAAATTTATGTTTGATTAAAGATAAAGCTATTTTTAATCAAAATGGATTTGGATAGGGTTTATTTCAGGTTTTACACACGTTAAACATTCGACAATCCTCGGAAATTTTCTGAAATCATAGTGTGTTGCAAACGCAGATGAGCACTTTGGGACTTTTTATAAAGAACGTTTATTTTCTGAAAGCTGTGTACATTAATTTATTGTTTCATTACAATGTTAACGCGAAATCATAATAATTTAGTACCTCAATCTGAAATAGGAGGTGAACCTCTGCTTCAGTAACACAGTGGAGATTTGTAATAGTTTCGACCTCATTCAGGTGTCGATGACCATTATCAGACCTATACTTAGTATCAGTTGACTCTGATGAGATACAAGGTAATATCAATTCTAATTTTATTTTCAGAAACAACTACAGAAATGACCACAGACAGTACTACAACAGGCACCAGTGCGGAAGAGGGTGGGGCACAACAGAGAGTAGAGGAATTGACGACCACCCCTTTAGTTATTACAGATACCACTACAGAATATATTACAACTACTACTGAAAAAACATACGCGGTAAGTTGCTGTAGCTCAATCAGTTAGGGTGTTAAAATTTGACGTTAATTTCTTGGTTACGTCGGAAAATTAATGATGATTTCGGGTTGTATCTCGATCGGGCGAGTAAATATCAGTGATTATTGATGAGTGACGTCATTAGCTCAATATTCCAGTCGACCAATCTGTCAACAGAAAGTTTAAAGTAGATAGGGTCTCAACTCCTCGTGAACCTAAGTTATATGGTGGCTTCTTTCCCCTACTTTGTCCCGACAAACAGCTTCTGGGTGGTTGTTTTTTGTTTTTTTTTTCCACCAAATTTGTTGACTTAGTTGATTTTTGGGTATATTTTGGATTGGAGACGTTAACTAGTAAATTCCCCTGGTGTGAGTTGGGTTGTCGTTTTCCAAACGATGTGATATTTAAATTTCAATTAAGTTCTACTACCAAAACAGAAAATATTTTCAGACTTTATCTCGTGCTGTTTTGACTCTAACAGTCCAAGGGAAATTTTCATAGTTTTAGAAAAAAAAACACCTCTTTATGGAAAAGCATAAATAATATCAGAAAAACGAGGTTAAGACGTGATTTAACGTTGATAGTTGATTGTTATAAGACCTTTCTTAATGGCGGGTGTTATCATCATCTGATTCATTATTTATTGATAGATTATTCCAAACTTGATCGAAGCTTCAGGTAGAAAACTAATATTTCTATAATGAAATCACGCAAAATGACCATCAACGTATATTTGGTTTTAATTATAAAACTGCACTTTAAGTTTATCCAATGGGGAAATTGGCTGAAGATTTTTTTTAAATTTCTGATATTTACCATGTGCATTCGAAATGTTAAATTTTGGTCATTATTTTTCATAAAATTACAATTCAAAATCAATTTTAGGTATACCTGTGAAAAAACCCCAAAAACTACCTAAAGGTGCTTACTATGTGGTCCGCGTCCAACATTAAGAAAAACTCATTCTTATTGAAAATTGAATTATCTCCCCTTCCTTATACAATACAGATGGAATCTTCATTATAATTGCTCAAAATTTGACAATTGGAGTATCATCAACGCTGTAAAAATTATACTAAGAGAATCCAATAAACCCATAAAACTACGCAATTGACCATAAATTTACAGGTTATTATTAAAAAAGGCTAAAAATATTTTGATTTTTTAAGTTGGAGAATTTTGATCATTCTAGGTAGTATCGCTTATCAAGTACTATGCAGAGTAAGCATTTTCACCCAAATTTTGATTGTTAACAAACGTTATTTCCTTTTATTTCAGTCTGAAGAAGCGTTTTTAACAGGTGATATGATAAATGGTTTAGCTGCCGGTTTCGGATTTTTCTTTGGTACCATTATATTGATTGTCTTACTGTGGTGCTTATGTTGTACAAATAACTGCATGAAAAAAGACGAACCACAAAAACTGATGCGTCAAAGAGTTGGGCCTTCACCGCCTCCAAAAGGAGATTCTAGAAACCGTTCAAGATAAGACAACTCTTTACTACAAACAATTTCTGTGATTTGAAAGCGTGTATAATTAAAACTGCTGCAATTAATTTGTACCTACAACAGTATAGTAGATAAACTTCCACGCTGTGGTCAGTGGTTTTTTACTTCCGATGATTCGACAGTTTTCAATGCAGTTTCGTATCCATTCGTAGGAGATCAGATCAAACCATCGGATCGTGTGATATTTTTCAGTTTGTTTGCTGAAATTAACGTGGAAGACTTGTTTTGATTTTAGCTTATTGCGGGTTGAAAAGAACTGTGATATGATAATGCTATGAACACGTAAAAACTTGAACGCACAATGTTTTTTTGTAAAGAGTATATTCGGGAGTGCGGGCTCCATGGTGGTATTTTGCGATGCGCGAGAGCCGAAGAGGACTGCTAATTCGCTTATAGGTCAATTTGTATCGCTGGTATCAATCGGCAATCTTCGGCAGTTTCCGTAAACCATAATCTGTTGCTGAGCACTAGCGTATCTTTCACGGAGACCGTTTGCGCTGGTATCTTACGACCGCACGCAAAGCATTTGTGCTTCATTGAAAATATATGATAATTTGCGATTCGCTTGCATCTGGCAAGAATGATGGTATGATGATTTGCAGACCAAATATATCAATTTGGGATCGATGTGTGATTTTTAATTAATTTTGACGTGCAGATTTTGTGTACATGTATATATGTTTTAAGAATTAGTTTTGAAACCCATTTGTGATAGTAGTGAAGTCGGGTTTGATTTGGACGCACCATGAATAAGTGGTGGACGCACCATAAATAATGAATTTTATTGTATATAACGTTTCAACGATTAAAATCGCAAGTAGGCTACTAGGGAAAAACTTCGGACTTTGCAAAGTTTATGCGATTCAAAAGATAAGAAATAGGAAAAGAATATAAGTGTTCATAAGATTAAGATGGGTAGAGATCACATTAAATAACTGAACACACTTTTAAATTTCCCGAGTTTTATTGTACATAACGTTTCAACAATTTAAAACGTAGATACTAGTCAAAAACTTCGAAACTGAAGAGGACTTTGTAAAGCTGTGTTTCTGTCAGCTAAAAGGGATACAATCGTCAATAATTTTGTTTTATCTTTTAACACTATAGGTTCAATTTGTTACATATGTGACATCCAGTTCTGAAGATAGTAATCGACGGTCTCTGGGTAATGCAAGTAAATACATCATTGGCCTAATTATGTTCCGTTACGTTTTCAACTTTGCATTGTATATATAAGATTTATATTTTATACAAAAATGATTGTATATATATCCTTTTAATGATTACTGCTGTATTATTACTGATAATGTTGACGTATATATTATTTATTTAGATTTGTATATTTGCAAAGTTCTGATAATATTAATCTATGAATTGGTTTGAGTTATTCCATTATTTTAAATCTCTAAATAGAAGTGTCGAAGATTATATATTATTCGAGGCTAAGGTATACTTTTCGAGGAAATTGTTGCATAAAGCATCCTCGGATTTGTAATTTAGAAACTTTGGAAACCTTTGAAAATGTCACCGACTATATTCTCGAAATCTTTGTTAAATAAAAAAATAGATTTTTAAGAAATAAAGATACCCTGATTACGTTTTACATTTTAACAATGTGATCATATTAAGTTCCTGTTTCGAGAATCAAGCCCCTGTAAGATGTTAGAGGGTAGGAAACGGTATCATAATCAAAAAGTTTTGTTCCTAAGAAATCTGATATCATTCTTGGTAATCATTATTATTGTCATTCATGAGCATGTTTAGAATTTATTGAAAACTTTAACTTTTACTTGGTGATTGATCGAATGCATATGAAGTCGCTGGTTTCTAGCCGTGATGTCGCAATTCATACACATATCTTGAGCTATTTTAAAGGGAATGTAAAGAGGATTTCGAAACTTTGTATGTGTATCGGGGACACTGATAGCATCAATTTGCGCCATTCTAATTTTCAGTCCGACGTATGTGGTTCTTGTAATTCCACTAAACTAATGCATTTTATGACGTCACTAATAGTGATCTACCGGAAGCTACTATTGATATCCATGCAGATCACTATTAGTGTCGTCATAAAACGAGTTAGTTTTAGTGGACTTGCAAGAACCACAGACGTCGGAATGGAAATAAGAATGGCGCAAATTGATGCTATCAGTGTCCTCGATACACATACTAAGTTTAAAAAACCTCTTTACAATCCCTTTAAGTCTCGTTGAAATAAAACCAACGTTTCATTCGTATTAAATTCCGTTCATTTTGTTCTAATTTATTGAATTTGTATTTTTATAAAATCCGTCCGAGCAATTCCGTTCATGCTAAATGCTGTATTGGCTCTGAGCAATTGGTTGTCTGAATTGCAGGTCTTGACATTCAAACAAACACCGTCCAATATTCCAACATACTTTTTTTTTTGTATTAAATTATATTATTATTTGTATTTATATTATATTATTATTTGTGAATTATTTAAAAATGTAAATAGTTTAATAAAAAGATTCATAGAATTTATTTTTCAATACTTTTCAGGATATTTTAAAAAACAGAAAAATTGGTCTTAAAATGCAATATTGTTTCTTGTCATGGTTTTGTGCATTCCTCAATTTGTAAAACTAACACTCAGTCAAAGCCAGATCATTGACATAAGCTAATTCTCTTTTTCGAATGCAAACTGTCGAGATTTTTTAGTGGTAGCAAGGTAGTACTAAATTACCAACCCCAGTAGCGTTGCAACCTCCTATACCCACCACCCTGCCAACCTCCATCTTTGACAATAAGAAAGGGGACATAATCCCTAGTAGCCCTGTCTGTAGATCTCTTTAAAACCTTCTTTGTCCTTCTTTTTATTACTTCTTCATTCTTATGAAGAGAATTCCATTTTGGAAAACACTGGGGCAAATAAGATACTATTTCATTGTAGTCTGATAATTCATTGTAAGATATCGTTACCTCCCTTTAATTTTCAGGAAAACCGTTGGTTTGGTTCCAACCAATTTCTTAGACTTTCTTAAAAAAATTCTTGTTGTCATTGTCATGTTACAGCATAACGGTAATATAACTGGCTCAATTTCTCGGGCCATAACAGCTGCAGTTAGCAGATTGAGAAAATGAACACTTGTGAAAAGAGTTCTGAAGTTAACACGTAACATTGCCTCTTGCAACTGTATTATTCTCATAATCTACTTCATTGGTATTGAAATATTATATTTAACTGAAATAAATTGTCTTGAAGTTAACAATTTTGACAGTTTTCAAAATGATCGTCTCTGTGTCATTAGTTCATTAAAAGAGTGGTAATGTCCTGAATCTACTTCCGTCATTAGTTTCAGTGACACTGTTCAAATAAAAATACATACAAGCAAAACAAGTCTGTTAATCAAAATCGCATCCAAAAACATGGCAATGACAACCGAGAACAATAGTTGTATAGTAATGAAATACACCAAAGAGAAGTACCATCAGGTGTTTCGAAAAGAGTTAGCATGGTATATTGATAATCATAAAAATCAGATCTATTTTTGTTGTTTTCTCAAAATGAAAATTTTATAGAGTATTTGCTTCTTTCAGGCAGTGTGCCACAGACTTCAAGTTCTATGTATAACCGTAATTTGGTTTAGAAATTTCACAAATTCTTAAAATTCCAGTCTAGAACACGTCTCTTGGCTTTTGGAATGCATATAAAATGAGTTTTGACACAGTCGGTAGTCATTAGCCGTGTTGAAATGGGCTGATTAGCGACAGAACTGTTTAAATTCGTCTAATGGGTCACAAGAGACGTTATTTTCTATAGAAACGACTTCTTTATTCTCTTTTATGTAATATTCGAATGAGAAGGAATCACATGAGAAAAGAATTTTAAATTTTCGTCTCAATTTTTCTCTTTCAAGATCATTGTCATTTCATTTTTTTTAAAACCCAATTCATGCTTTCAGACTAAATGTTACATATAACATATTTTATTCACCCACGAACGCACTCGTATCAACTTAGGAACTGGACTGGCTAGATAACCTCGTATACTATACGGTAGTTGCCATGTTGAATAAATTATAGTTAAGCCAATCACAATCATTCTACAGAATGTATTATCATCTTTCGAGAATCAGCCAATCAAAATCAACCTTAAAATAAGAGTTGTCTTTTCCTGCCCAAATGCCGGGCAAGATGGACGCCTATCATGGCCGAGTCATTACATAGTCTCGAACATAGGTTCGAACAATGACGAAAGGTTGAGCCGAATGGTACCACCAGATTTGAAAATGTAGATGTTTTGTGCTTTCTAAGAGGTTGTATTCCTTTAACATAACAGGCATATCAGTATCTCGAAGGCTCGTCGCTCTGATATATTCAACATTCAGGGATATTATTTACTCTAAAGCACGTTGCTCTGACGAAAGAAAGAGAATTAAAGTAACCTTTAAGTTGACAGATACCGTAGTTTTGATTGACAGCCCAGCTTGTTGTTGATGACAGACATTCTGAGTTGTACTTTATGAAGAGTCAATTAACCAACTGAGATGAGGATGACCAGAGCTGAAGAATCTTGGCAATGTGTAAATGGTAAAGGTATCATTATCAGTAACTAATAACTAATAACTATCGGGTAATGTATATCAGAGAATACTGTACATGAGAAGGGTATATCTATCATACCCCTAAATATTATGTTTTCGGGCAAAAAATCCCCAAAATCGGGCAAAATATCATTAAAATTCGGGCAATAAATCGGTTTGCCCCCCGTTGAGTCGTGGGCCCCTACGGCTATGATATCTAATGACTTGCACCGCATCCAAATTAGCAAAAAAACCTTCACCCATCGTTTGAGAATATCATTAAAAAATAAGGAAGGAATGTCTACTGCTAATAATGTTAAGAGCTTTTTGTGTAAGTCACATATTAATGACAAGTTTTATAAAGGTAATGATTGTATTGTTAATGATTTTAAAATTGCTCATAATATTATTTTTACTAATGCTAAACTCTTTAAATTCAATATGATAGATTCTCCTTTTTGTAAAATGTGTGATACCCACAGTGTTGAGGATATGGGACATCTTTTCCTGTCTTGTCCAAAAGTGCAGGAACTAGTAGAGCTTGTTCGAAACTTACTTACTGACTTCATGCATACTGGTTTTACTGAAACTCAGCTCCATTTATATATTTTATTTTCCTACAGATTATCTAGTTGTAAAAAGATTAATAATATTCTTAATATATTTCTATCATTTGTTAGATTAGCAATAATTAGACGTAGAAATTTATTTGTTAAAACAAGCAGATTTGTTAATGCCATGCCTCTCTTTATTAAGCTTCTTGAAAATCATGTCAAACATTTATATTACTATCTTAAAGACAGTAATTTCAAAAGACTTTTGTCATACCCACCCTATATTGATGTTATTAACTTACAACCTGTTGTTAAACTTTCATAAGATGTGTAATCATTATAATCCTGATTTCCAAATTTTTATTTTTACACTTCATTTAATATACAAACTTGCTTTCTCTATTTTCTACTACAGTTTTTATAATATAGTAGAATTGCCTTATATGGCTAATAGGTCATGTTCTACTGACCTACTGCTCGTGCGACATGATTGGCTAATGTTTGACCTGGTGACCTTTATAAGCACGTGACTTTCTGTTTTTTCACACGCTTAGCCAAACGTTTTTGTTACTTGATCATGCATGTTAATTTAATTTTTTTTTTTTTTACACATTTGATTTAGTCCATGTTCTAATATTTCAAGAGCTGTTCCACTTTAATTTTGGAACTTCATTTAACCTTGGTTCATTGATTTTGGAAATTCTCCTTAACTGGTTTTCTTTTTAATACTTTTTCGTTTCGTAAGTCGAAGGGTACCAGCCTGGAAAATTTCCCATTTCTCAAAATTATATTTCATGTATCTGTAGATTTAATTTAATTATATATTACGGTAGGCTCTGTTTTTACCTGTACATATGACACATTTTATATAACCCATGTACATAGGAAAAAAAAAAAAAAAAAAAAATGTTTTTACAAATTGTAAATATTGCCTGCCCGTGTATTTATATGCCTGCGATTTACTTTATATTTCTGTATTTGTATATGATTACTGTATGTACATATTATACTGTAAATAAACATTTTCTAAGAGAAAAAAAAAATGACAAGTTTTTCTTGGTAGCAGCCAATGAACCCCTCATTTGAGGAAGTATATCAATAAATGAGTAAATATTTCATAATAAGATGTGGTAAAAAGAATGTTCAGAATGCAGTAAACGGAAGTAATATTCGAGAATATGTATCCGTACAAATAGATCAATATATTTTCAGCATTATGTAGGCGTTACCACATTCTTAACAGAGCATGTACAGTCTATAATTACCTACTCATAGTTTTAACCGGTCGTTGGTTTTCTAAGATGAATTCATGCCAGTTAATCTGAATAGCTTTTTTTCATATATTTTCTAGTTCCTGCACGGTGCGATTATGAAATTATTTGTTACGAAGTTCTGCAAATATAATTAAGAAAGAAATAGTTCCATTATATTAAAATGTTTCTGCATATTATATTGAGTGTACATATTTCAAATTCCACATTCTTCAAATTCGATCATTTTATTCCGCTGTAATGCTTATTTTTGTGCAATAATGTGCATCCGGTTGATTGAACGGTGCGGTTAGGTTCAAAGAGCACAGGTGCATAAACAAATGGGGTCACCAGTTAGTTTCACCAATTGGGGTCCTGGAACTTTTGAACTTGGGAACGTTGCATGATGATAATGGAGAGACAACAGGTTGGATTAGATATATTGAAGATCCAAAGGTGCAAGCCTCCCGTTTGAGAATAGAATCATGTATCCCCATTGGCCCCACTACTGTCCCAAACTATTCGAAGCTGTGTTACTTTTTTTCATAGCCGTAGGAGGGGGCAGTTGAACCCCCCCCCCCCCCCCCAATATTATGTTTTCGGGTAAAAAATCACCCAAATCGGACAAAATATCATTAAAATTCGGCAATAAGTCGGTTTGCTCCCCCGCTGAGTCGTGGGCCCCTACGGCTATGCTTTTTTTAAACCTGAAAGCTAGCTATGTTGGCAATTGCAATAGATACTACAGCAAATCTCATATCTCAGCTGATATCGGCCTCGTGTGTATTATATATACCTATATTGTTATCAACTACTAAAGTCAATCTACCTTGAGACTAGGCCCATACCATCTGTTACACACAATGTTACATAGAATACCCTCACGTTCCTAGCACGAGCACTGGAGAACGAACGAACGAGCTAGAGAGAGGGAACAGAAGACACATGACAGATCGATTAAGCCATAGTTTAGTTTTATTAAGATGTCATTACATAGTAGGCATTATAGAGATTTGATAGGCTATCATTGGTTGTGGAATGGTGCGTTTGAAACTCGACTGCTAGGAATATAGTAATATATATATGAATTCCATGTCGTGTATTAACTGTATTGTATTAGGATGCTAAGAATACCTGTATCTTACTGAAGGCTAATAACAAGACTGACATAAAACTAAAGTGAAAGTAAGAAGTTGATGTGTAGAAGGAATAGCTAATGGTATATTATAGCCGACTGTCTCAAGTTATTAAGCTAATCTACCATGCAAAGCTTTATATAGTCTATCAGTGTTTCAGTTTTATTGGTGTTATGGGATATAGCTTTTTATGTTTCAAGGCTACAAGCCACGTAACATCTTGTACCGGGACTTAATCCAACGGTGTTTAACAATATACAAGCTTTTTTAGATTTTGCATGGAAACATTCTACGTCGTATAGTCAAAACGTGTGTCAATTTCAGTGTGTGTTATATGGGATAAAATACCGTACAAGCAAAACAATTCGTTAATCAAAATCGCATTTTAAAACATGGCAAAATCGAGAACAATAGTTGTATAGCAGAGAAAAGATACTTCTTCTGAAAGTGATACAATGCTTCAAGCAACTTAATCTTGGTGTTTTTCTAAATATACAAGCTTTGAAAGACGTCGCAAGGAAACATTTGTCTGCCTAGTGTTTTGTCATTTTGTATGTGAGCCAAGCCAATCAAGAACTGAAATTTCATGAACACATTAGCGTACGCTGTTCAGCCTTAATAATGTGCTACTGTTATAAGAGATACATGTTTACAAATGATTCAAGCTTAAGAACTTTTCGCCAAATCAATGCTGTGATGCATACAAGTTATGTACGATCTTACATGTAAATGACACTCTGTTTGTCTGAAAGCAATGTGTTAAACTTTGGCGCGGGTGCCGTGGTGATCTTTCAATAATAGCTAGAAGACATTTTAGTTTGGACCAAAGTGTCACAAAACACATGATGCTTTGATGAATAAGAAGCCTTTGACAGGTCACAAGATTTGTCGATCAGATTATTTGAAGGATGTGATTTCATCTGAAGTGCTATAAAATAGAATTGTGCTTGAAGTAGACTGTTTTTATTCCCCAAGTGTGTTCAATTCATTTCATAATCTTTATGTAACTTTTCACTCGTAAGACGTGTGTTGTATCAAGATACTCTCAATAGAGACAGTAACATAACAAGCTTTGTTGGATTTGCTTAGCATAGAATTCTCTTTACATAATTCAGCAACTCCTAAGACGTGTGTTGTACCAAGATTATCTCAAGCGAGTCAATAGCTTTCAGAACATAACAAGCTTTGTTGAATTTGCTAAGTGTGGAACTAAGTTTACAGAAGTTGAACAGAAGTTCGTTTTCTATGACAATAACATGTTTACTGTGTTCTGCTACAACAAGTTCTGATATGCCTCTTTAAACCTGCGTGGATGTGATATCTAGATAGTGCTAACTACTCTACGGCAGTTGGACCATCACAGATATACATTGACAATTTTGCACAGGTGTGCACCCATTTTATTAGGGCACTTATGCTTTCTAATCATCTACGGTACGTAAACCGTGTATAGCTAAATTCGTCACAGCTATTGGAAACTCGATGCCTATTTGAAAAGCAAATGTTTAAAAGAATGTGTGCAATTTTTTGCCAGTTCCAGTAAATCTGAAGACTACTTACATAAATTCAAGGCTCAAATCCATCCTGGAAAATGCTGAACATTCCCCTTTAAGTGAGTAAATATCAATAACAAATGTAAGGAACAAAATCATAATCCTATAAAGTCAACAGCTTGATTTGAGTGACAAAACATCAATTTTATAATTCTCGAGATAATTTGTGTTTGACTCAAAAGGCGACATTAGTCTTCTAGTTAAATTACCGTTTGAATTATACATACGGTTTATTTTATTGGATTCCTTTTGTACTATAAACATATTTTATTGGAAAAACATGGTAACTAAACAAAAACTTTACAAATTACCGTAATGCTATATTGGTAGAGAGTTATAACTATACAATAGAAATGATTATCACTATCAGTTCCTGCTGACATACTCAGTGTAAACAGTTCGGCGTGTTACAAGCTGTGATACAGAATACCACTGGGCTAATAACTCCAGTTTTCTTTGAACGGAATTACTTTTTAGTTAAGAATCATTCAGGAGGATAATTGTAACTGAAGTTTTTTGGATCAGCTGCTGCTTGCTTGAGTAGGTGGATATTTTTCAGTTATTTTTGTGAGATACCGGAAGCTAATTTTTTGTCGCTAATGATTTGTTCCGTGTGATAAAATTTACTAGTCAGTTTACTGTCATCGAGTGTTCAGTGTTTTAAGCGTAATACGTCGTATTAGGGTGATTGAAAGATAAAAGTTACTTTTCAACAGAGGGGCAAATAGATGTACCAGAGATCCACAAGAGATCTTATTGAATAAAAATAGATCAAAATTCTAGTGTTAAAAGTTAAACATAGTGTGACATGACTGTAATAGTGGTTTTGGTGGTTGAAAGATAACATGTTACTATAAAACAAACACACTGGCATTCAGTCATTTATAACATTACCTGTGTACCGGAAGCAAATTTTTTTCAGTATTTGTTATAAAAAAGTTACCTTTGTTGTCACCAGCATTCTAGTGTCGAGAGTAACAAAGTGTGACTAGGTAATAAGTTAGTATTTTTACAGAAGATACTGGAATATGAAGTGACCCAACGCATTTTGGAACACCGGAAGTGATATATCTCGTTTAAAATTTCTACAAAGATGCTGAAAATGTTGATTTGGATTTCTTTTGGATTGTAATCTCATTAATACTTTTCTCTGAGACAACATAATAGTCAATAATTTTACTAACAGATGCTTAAAATGTGGATTTGGATATTTGTTTAATTAAATCACTGTTACCATTCTGTGAACAGACGTACGATAGACAGTATGCAGGTTGTCTACAGTGGAGGGTCCGGGACCCCTACGCCATCTCCCCGTTTACAGAGAAAACAGATGCAGGGGTATGGACGCCCGGTGTTACCCGGGTACCTCACTGGTCCCCCTCCGGTCACATCACATCATAGATCTAAAGAGGAAGTTCATAAAAGCGAGGGAGATAAGAGTCTCCGAGACTCGATACCTGCCATGTCCAAACCATTAGCAGTAATGTGTCTAATCTTTAATATAATTCTACCAGGATTAGGTAAGTCAATTGTTATTATTGTGTTATATTTCGCAATCGCTTTGACATACTAGTAAAATGTAGGCTACCAGACTGTTTGGTAGGTGTTCACACTCTGTATAGGCCCTATAGTATTGTCGTTTTCTTACGTGGATATTTTCATGTAATAGTTTTCGACTTGCACATTTATATTTATGATAACGAATTCGTAACTTCTTTCTAATCTGTTTGACATAAAGTTGCGCAAAACTCATTCTCACGGGTGGTGGTGCAGAATTCAGGCCTTAGGGTTGGCTGCCCCTCCCTATATAAAGCAATTTTACTAGCCCTAACAACATACCACCAAGTTCTTGTTATATGTTAAAAATGAAAGAATTTTCAGTGCTGTAATATCCCAAATGCCCCCCCCCCCCCTCCCACCCTTGTTCCTACGGGCCTGTGTGGAAGTATATAGCTTAGATATCGATGTAAAATTACAAAAATTCATTTGCCCTTTCCTAAAAAGCAGTAAATCACAAGTAATATAGGTATAC
The DNA here is from genome assembly GCA_029955415.1 of Lottia scabra. NCBI lineage: Eukaryota > Metazoa > Mollusca > Gastropoda > Lottiidae > Lottia > Lottia scabra. The sequence continues at coordinate 3,045,416 of JARJEI010000010.1, forward strand.
GTGTGTAACATTTGGATGTTGACTAACAAAACAATTAAATGCAGTTTTCGTAATGGTTAACAAATAATATACCAATTAGTTCATTATGCAATTAACAATTAACAAGCAATTAGTCTAATTAAATCGTCATTGTTCACCACATACATGTATTTACCCAAATTGAATAGCTGAGAAGGTTATGTCAAGAGGATCTGCTAAATTCTCAGCAGTTGGAAACCGAAGGTGGATTGTAATGGCACAATCTGGTCAGAAATCCAGATTCCAAACTTTTTTAACCCTTCAAACGTTGTATCCAGACACTCATTAAACAAAAAGCAGAACCAAAATGGGAAGATACAGGGGATGGAGGGGAGGGGGGCATGGATGCCACTGATAGCACACTTGTTAAAAAAGGTTTGGCAACGTACTTAAGGGTTAGGGTGTTGTTTAACAAGATCTGAACCTTGAAACTTTTAAGCAGTACATGTATCAAACCCTTGGCTTATCAGAAAAAAAAAACATGTGTCTTCGAAAAACCCTTTTTTTTTTTGGAGGAGTCCACTCTTTATTTTGGTGTTTTTTAGAGATTTTGATTAACACCAATGTTTTGCTTGTTCGAATTGTTTTAATGCAATCATAGATATGTTCTATTGTTCCGTTTCTCAGGACATATTACGTTATATTCAGGTGTAGTTTCATTAATTAATTATTTTTAATTAAAACTGAACCCAGCCCTACTGATTAAATAATGACGTCTTGTGATAATTCTACACCTGGACCAGTCAATAAATAGTTTCTATTTCTAATCAAATTGCTTATTTTCAGTAAATTCTTTCTTCATTTTTATTATTTGTTTGTATTAAAAAAAGCGTTCAAAGACATGCTTTAAGATGGGTTTATTCTGGTAGTCTGATTTCAGGGAAAGGTATTCGTATTCGTGAATGATTTTTAAATCATGCTTCAGATGTGGACCATAGAGGCAGTACCAGGTTGCCCGAGATTCTGCCAGATTGATCTTGTAAATGTTTAGTATCCATTTATTACAAAGCAGAGTGGAATGCCGACTGCAGTCTCTATGCTCCTAGGGTAATAAAAAACTCCGATTGCAATGCTCTTTTATCAATTAGGCTACAGGTAGGCTGGTGTGGGGTCTCAGAGCTGATCAATCTGCTCTTTTACATTCGTGTTGGAGTCTTTATAATATATTGTCTGCAATATATGAAAATACCATCACATTGTAGTTTGTTTTGTGTATGTTTTAAAGCTAGAACGGATGTGGTGCCAGGCAGGGTATGCTTACTCTTCTAGACACCTGATACCATTTTTCATTATGAAATACTTACTCATGTATGATTGATATAATTTAAATGAAAAGTTCATTTACTGCTACCAATGTCTTACCAATGTGTTCACATGGAATTGAGAGTTGTTCTATGGTTGGGATTGTTTTTTTTTATTGAATAACATTTCACACCAATCGTTGGTTCTCTCAGACATATTTTCTTAGATTCGATTTGAAATTTCCTCACAATGGTTCATCAATATCTCTCAAACAATAGGTAATTGTTTCTTTCTAAATAGATAAATATAAAGAATTGACTGAGTATAATTAATGTTGGAAGAGATCAGATAAATAATTCATAGTTAAAATCAATCTATAGACACAGATCGATAGATCACACTTCCACAGCCTTTTGACACTGGTGGTACAGATAGGGCAGAGACCCTGATTTTCTAGGACAGGGGCAGCACATTCTGGAACTAGATGCAAACAGGGGAGAGACTGGTTATTTGGGGTAAAGGCCGGTCCGGACTCCTGGAACTGGGGGCATAGATATGGGTCCAACTGATTGCGGACAGAGTCGGCTGTAGTCTTCTTGAATGAGGGTTCAAAGGGGGCTGACTGCTCCAGCCTCCTGGAACCAGGGACACAAACAGGAACCAGACTGTTTATTTGGGACAAATGCCGATCCAGCCTTTCTGAAACTGTGAGTACAAATAGGGGGCATATTGATTAAGGACAGTGGCGACATAAGCCTTCTATAACTCGGGGTACAAACAGAGGGTGAACCGTCTGGATTAAAAGTACAAGAAATGAAAAGCCAATGACACATGCCTGTCATGGAGGTTCTAAGTAGTTCTCCCAGAAACAGTTTGGAAACTAGATTTGATTTGGTACATTTTGACACATGTTTGGGCACCTAAAGGTCATACATTATAATATTTTGAAATTTCCTAAACAAAAATAAAGAGGGGTGCAAATGGGTTTCCTATGGAGAAGGGGTGTGGGACAAATGCCACTTCCGAATTTCCACTGGTGCCGCCACCACCACTGCAAATCACCACTTGTTTAAATCTATAAATTTCTATAGAGCTATATTAAGCATCATGATGAAAGAATAGATTGATTCAGCCCAGGGTCATATTGACTCGGAAATCTTTGATCTAAATATATTCAGTCTCCTCCAAGTGAAAACATGTAACTTAAAAAGGTATTGTAACTTGTAGTGGCGCTCGCCATGATTACACCTGAGGGTACTAGTCTTCGGAGGAGTCAATACGACAAATCTGTTTCTTGCATTTTGGCGGATTTGTTAAGTCAGGCATGAATTGATCTCGATGCACCTCATGATTTTTATCTGTAAAGTAGTGGCGGGTGTCCCGCGCGAAGCAGACCATGCTTACACATTTTGAAACATAAAATGGACGAGATTTTTGATTAACGGATTTTGGTTTGCTTGTACGTTTTTTTTTTTTTTTAACACAACCTTAATCTACAGGGTGTAATTTTAGCTATTGCTCTTTTAAGTGGAAAAAAAAATACGAAAAAAATGTTTTTTTTCCAAGCATGTCACTACAGGCGTCGTATTGCAATGTATTCACCTAACAAGCATATTACTCAATGAGAATTTCCGGCTACAGTTTGACAGTTGGAAGTTGAAAACAGATTGCCACTTAAAAAGTTGTTTTTCGGATCAGAATGTCTTATTTTTTCTAAAAGAAGAAACACTCCTGCAAAACACTCACACCTGAGCCAATTAATATGTCCTTGATGAAGTAAAACTTGGAGAGATGTTTTTTTTTTTTTTTTTCTGACAGCGGTTTCTGGCACCCTAAAGCATCAAGTATATAATTCTTCAAGATGTTAAGGAAATAGCACTTCAAATTCGGAACAGATTTAAGTGCAAATTTCTATTTCTATTTCTACTGGAAAAGTTTGAAGCCGATAAACATTCCTGAATATACCCGGACAGATCTCTGGACAGGCTTGCTACTGTTAAACTGAGTCCTATGAAACTGAAAGGAAGTCAAATCATTTTGTAAAAACAAAATTATTTTCAAAACAACAAACCGACACTGAAGCAGCATATCTGAATGACTGTCATTTTGTTTTCGACATTTTTGGAAGAGGATTCTTCAATTCCAGATATAAATAAGCACTACCAAACACTTTTAACAAATGGGTAACGCACTGCCCCAGTAAATCTATGCGTTCATAAAGGACCTCTGACTCATATTGTAATATTGTAATTGATCCGGACCGAGACCACATCTTCAGTAGAACTCGGCGCAATTAAAAAAAGCATTAGGTCGAACCATTTCTTTCTGCCGTACCATACTCTGTCAGAGACTCGGTTCGGATAACTTGTTGCTGTCCAAAATCGCTTAATAAGGGTCTGTGACTCATTTTGTATTAATGTGATTCACCAGAATCATACCTAATATTGTCAGGTATACAGAAAGTAAAAGTATCATTTTGTTTATAATATTCACCATCAACTCTTGGTTCATCACATAATACGAGATGGTTGTTTACATTTCAACATTGAGAAGAATTCCTCGAGAGTTGTTATGTTTACACGAATTACCTTTCAAACTTGTCTTTAGATTACATTTTCTCTTAAATATTACATTCTTTGTCGAGGTAGGTGGTTTGTAGTTGGCTGTTAACTGTCATTGTTCTCGACTATTATTTCTAAATGTTTTGTTTTGAACTCGTGTGAGGCCAAAGGTGTTAATATTATTATTATATGATAATCAAAGTTTGGAAATATCAAATGATTAAGATTAGGTCATTGCACTGTTCCATACAGAACTTCTGGTTCTATTGACCGATTGGATCTGTACGTCCCACTTTCTCATGTTCCTGATTAAACTCATGAAGACGAACAAAGTCATGTAATGTGTCATGTAGCAAATTGGTCGAGACTGGGCTTTATCCACCGATTGGCTGTTGCTTTTAAACACCACTGACGTAACCAAAAGAGTTGGTGTAGGTCGGGCTCTCCCATTTGGAACCCTTGCCAAAAAAAATCAATCGGATGCAGAACTTGGATTGTCTTAGGAGCCTCCCCCAATTTCAAGTTACTAGCCCTTCTTGACCTATCCCCCACCCCCTCAAAAATTCAGTTAGTCCAGTTACGCCATTGGGAATCAGGAACTAGCAGGGAAACGAACAACGATCGAGTGCCTTTTCATGCTCTGAAAATTCCAACCATCGAGAAATCAGAAACATTAACAGAACTCATGGCCTCGATTTATTGTTCTATTCCATGTAGACAAAAGGTGTAATGAATCCGCAATGAAAAATGTTTAACCCTTCCTATGGAATCACAATTAATTTGAAATCATAACCTCAATTGATTTTAAACTGTGTCACCTGTTACCGTGAGATGTAACGAGAATCATTAATTAAACATATTGGTTAAATAGTTTAAAATCTGAAGAGGAAATTAGTTGAATGTTTAAAAGGTAACATCTGGTATCATTCGGCTCAACCATCGTCATTTTGTTTAAGACTAGATAATGACTCGGTCATGATAGGCTGCCATCTTGCCCAGTAAATGGGCAGGAAAAGACAACTCTTGTTCGGAGATTGATTTTAATTGGTTGTTTTTACCGCGAAAGATGACGATACTTTCTGAAGAATGATTGTGATTGGTTGAACTATAATTTATTCAATATGGCGACTACCGTATAGTATAAAAGGTTATCTAGCCACTTGTCTAGTTCCGAAGTAGATGCGAGTGATCTGGTATGTGTTATATTTAAATATATAATTATACACACCAGGTAAACTAGCTGTTAACATTTATTCTATTATCAAGTGTAATCATCAAGTACAATATGATCTAACGTTTATCAATGCCAATTGTCAAGGTATGGTGTCGGAGGTTTTGTCTTGCGCGTTGTCCAATGCATGCTTATTGAAACACATGGAAATTTGGTGTAATCATCAAGTACAGGTCGATCTCAAAGCTCCAATCGCAAAAAGATGACTGTGTTTGACGCGATGTACGGTGTTGGATCATCGATACAGAAGAAGCGAGTACCTGGGGTATGGTCAGCCGAGATGCGGACACCGCATAGCTAGAAACTAAAAGTTTGTTTACCAGTTGACAAGTTGACGATTGCTTCTGTTAAACCTTTATCTTATAAAATGTCTAGCTTAAGGTGGATATAGACGAAGTACGGTGCGGAATCAATCAGATTGCTCTAAATATATAGAGATCACTCTATTGTAAAGAACTATAGAAAATGATTCTTTGGTGCATCGCCAAAAAATTGACAAAATCAAAGCATTGAAATTGACAGAGCTAACTGTATTGTAGACTATGCTTGTTTGGTGCATCGCTTTGTTGTGATTGTAAAAAATTCACAAAACCAAAGCGAAAAATGTAGATTTGCATTGAAATAGACCGAGCTTACTATATTGAATAGAACTGTTAGACAATGATTCTTTGATGCTTCACTTTGTTAAAATCGTAAAAAATTCACAAAACCAAAATAAAAGATTTCGATTTGCATTGGAAAAGACCGAGCTGACTTTAATGTATAGAACTGTAGACAATGATTCTTTGATGCATTGCTTTGTCGTGATAGTAAAACATTGACTAAACCTAAACAAAAGATTTAAATTTGCATTGAAATTGACAGAGTTAACTGTATTGTAGACTATGCTTGTTTGGTGCATCGCTTTGTTATGATAGTAAAATATTGACTAAACAAGAACGAGAAATTTAGATTTACATTGAAATATACCTAGCTTACTATATTGTATAGAACTGTGAGACAATTGTTAGAAATTGTGTGATGTATTCCTCTAGTGTACATAATCCCCGTACGGAATGAACTATATTTAACTATGGTTTTACCAGTAACAAGCTATTCTATTTGTTTATAAACTGACAATAATTGATGTAAAATGCCATAAACACTGATTATTATTGACGTCTTCTTTTGATCGTCATGATCGATCTCGTCTGAACATTATCAATAACAATACAAAGGGTATACATCGATTACTCACTGCTGATCAGTGACTGCCTCGCCACCATTCAGATGGAAATCTATTGTTTATAAGACATGTAGACATAGGTATAGGTAAATAAGCGCAAGATATATTGATATATATCATTTCTGACATATTTTAACTCAATGTTTTCATGGATAGGGGCAATAAAAATGACTGAAGCAATAAAAATCAGGGCCAGTAAAATCAAAATTGCTTTATATAGGAAGGAGCAAGCTTAAATTTTGCACCATCAACTTTGAGAATAAGTTTTTGCACAACATGCACCCGACCCCTCCCCCAATATGAAATTGCTTCCTACGGGCTGTAACTGTAACAGTACAACTGTGTAACATGAATGGAGAATACATTATCTACACCAGTAATTAGGTCACTGTGAGAAATATTAGTATTACCTATCTGACTCCATTCCAATAAAAACATACATAGTTTACACTCATAGAAAACATAATAAAAACAAAACAATATTTCACCTTAAATACTGTTTGTATACATGTATATTCATATCTTCTGGTTATTAGTTTGAAATTAAAGCCCCAGTTGTGGTTTTTCCCAAAAAATGTGAGAAATATTTTGCCTGATGTCTCTGACTCCATTCCAATAAAAACATTTATAGAAAATATGATAAAAACAAAATAATATGTCATCGAAAAATTCATTTTGTAAATTTAGATTGTAAGCATTTATTCTGGTACATGTACATTATGTAAAGTATGTGAAACAAAGAACTTCTTGATAAGTCCAGTGCAATATATCTATTAGGCGAATAACATAAAACAAATTTTCTTTATGCCTATCAAACCAGAGAAGTCATTTTGCACTTTTATACTTATGCTTATCCGAAAATTGTCAACCGTTTTAATATGCATGAAATCATGATCCAGTACAAGAAATACGTAACGGAACATTGCAGCCTCTGCCAAGACAATGGTATCACCGTCCCGTGGAAAGATCTTGAACTTTCATAACTTGGTTCCCATCCGCATGACAAGACATAGAAACGATGGAGATGACATTCTATTTATGATGGTTTTGATCAATAGAGGAATAATAATCAAATATTTATCTTTATTATATTACTTTGTCCTCGTCTTGTTGATTACCTTTCTTCTCTAGTACCACCATGATATTGTATGTGGCGGCTTCAGTAGGGGTATAGGGATGGGAAAGGAAGGGGGATTCATGTGCGCTCCTAGAAAAATAGGTTGTACCCTATTTGCATTCCCACTTTATTTTCCGGAAAATGGCCTACAATGAAGTTGTCCGAACCATGTTTGCTCCGCGTGGAACACACAAACGGTAATAAACCAGTCTATCATTCAAAATCTGCTTTATTTACCTAAATATATTGGTTAGACTAAATACTTGGCCGTTTTCGAGGCAAAGAATGGCGCCGAATTTCTATTTCAATTTTGAACCCAAAATTAGTGTCCTCCCTTCTCATTTTTCTTATCACCGTATAACAATATTTAAAAAAAAATATATAACTACGAGCCCCTGTGGTTTTAGTACCATTGATATAGTTAGTTACTATAAAACTACATGCTCGTCTTGCACTTTTATCTCTTCTACATTTTGTTTTTGACCCTCTCCAATATGTACCCCCATTTCCTGGTGCCGCCGCTGGCTTGTTGATTACCTTTCTGTTCTAGTACCATTGATATAGTTAGTATAAAACCTAGTGGACCATTCTGATAACTAATCTGTTTACTGGTAGAACTATTTACTGTTACTCACTACTTGATGATACGTGATGGTATTTCTCATCTTTTAGTCTTATAGAGATTGTAAAGAGGTTTTTTAAACTTTGTATGTGAATCGGGGACACTGATAGTATCAATTTGCGTTCCAATTTCCATACCGACGTCTGTGGTTCTTGTAATTCCACTAAAACTAACGCATTCACTAATATTGATCTACCGGAAGCTACTATTGTTATCTATGCAGATCACTATTAGTTACGTCATAAAACGCGTTAGTTTTAGTGGAATTGCAAGAAGCACAGACGTCGAAATGTAAATTGGAATGGCGCAAATTGATGCTATCAGTGTCCCCGATACACATACAAAGTTAAAAAAACCTCTTTACAATCCCTTTAAAGTTACCCAGGTACCATCAGCAGACCATGGTATTACCAGGATCGTTAGTGTTAGACCATGCTTACTCTTTTCTAAACACACGATGTTACATCATTATGGTGGTGTTTTTGATGAGATTTTGAATAACGGAATTATTTTACCAATGTAGTTACCATTTAATAATATTCTGGATCCTGAAAGATTCAGACAAAAAACCCTTTACCCGTTGCCCTTACACTCATTACCATCTTGAATGATCCAGTAATGAATCTAAAAAGTGATTTTCTCAGTTAATGCTCACACAATGTCATTTATGTTTTTCTTAGGTGGGGGTGAGAGTTGGATTTTGAAATCTTTTAACAAAGCCCTTCCCCCCACTTCCAGGAACGCTCCTCGGCCTCTGCATAACAGTAACTTTCTGATGAACTTGCATAAAATCAAGGTCACAACCAACGATACCATTGTGTTCAAACCACACCTCCATTTGCCATATCATGCAATGATAATACCTGAATGATTTGGCAAACAAGTCAATTATATTTCTAAATCGATGGCATCCCAAGAGCAATATTCCTATTTAAAATGCCGTCAGTTGAACGTCAATTTGAAAATTAATAATAAAGTATATTCCCGAGGGTCCTTACACAACAAAATTTATAAAAGACGATCACTCCTTCCGTGTGAAAGTTTAATTCGTACCTTTCATTAGAGGCGATGAGGGAAATCTATTCACAAAGAAATTCAAAATGTCTACATTGTTTGGTATGTTCTCGTGTTCCCCATAGTATTAATTAGAGTTGATTTTTTCTTCCTGTTTGAATCGAGCTTCAATGTAAGTTGTATTTGTAGAAAGTCGAGGACTAAATACAGATACCATTCGTCAATGAGATCAATGAGGCCGACTAAAGCTGTGAAAACTTTTCCAATGTTTCTTAAAACTTGCAGCATAGTCCGAGTTCCTGATGTTTGAACAATTGTGATCCAAAGCTTGAGAAGGCACAAGTTAAGTTCAACTCTAAGACTATATTTGGAAGATGCTAATGGCGGAATTAGCCCTGTAAAATCGGATTCGGTTTACAGATACAGATAATTCAATACTCTATTATAATCTTACAGTACATGACCCATATTGGATTTGCATCCCAGTCTGATTTGCATCCCCAAATTCATATAACAAATTCCTTGATATTGTGAAAAATAGAAGTAATTTCTGGCTCTCGCACTATTAAGGTCCAAGCAATGTCTGGAAGCCATATAAATGTCCATCTCTCGGACTATATTCAGAGAAACCCATCGACTTCTATCGGATTTCGCTTCCTGAAAACCATTTTTAACTAATTGTCTTTAAATAGTTTTAATCCCTCACTGTTCCTAGAATTCGTCTTGTGTTGAAGACCGAGTGTGACCATCAATAAATCAACCGTCTTGATTGTGTTTCACAATCGTTAATTTAGCCATAAATAACTTAGTCAGGCCTTCTCAATTAATTTTTGTAAAGGGCCAAATTCATTTTATGATTGAAATAAAAGGGCAAAATAAGGCATAGCTAGTGAAGCTAGCGGAGATTTTTAGCGGGTGAAGGCCAAGAAGTTTTAAGACTTTACACAGTTTTGACACTAATTTTGCATCAAAAAAACATAGAATTATATTTTTTAGTAGTAATGTCTGTGGGCCATTCTTGGGTGCGTTGTGGTCTTGCGGACCGGTTTTGGCCTTAGGATCGCCATTTGAGAAGGCCTTACTTAGACGTTCTATAGCGATTATCAAAAAATAAATATGTGATGTAACAGGCAAGACGATTGAAAGAGTTCTATGAAGGTTGAGATTGTGGCCTTAGGTTGGGTGGGGTACGTTTATGTCGCCCAGATATCAGATCATACGACAAATCGCAGCCGAATCATTTGGCCGCATTTCTACATTGAGACACAGTTCCAGGCAGATTCAACATACATATTATATAAGCACTTGTTTGTTTGTCTGGTGTAAACATAATCAAAGAAAACAATGTAACAAAATCAACATTATTTACTTTCTTTCTTCTCTTATGATCATCTTAATTTGCCAAACTCTGAGAGCTAATAAACCAAACCTTGGCGTCAACAATTGTTTTTTGATAGCAGAAAGGTTTGGTACTTTGACTTCATGATAATCATAATGATCTTTCAGAGCCAATAAACCAACTCTATGGCGTCTGTAATAACATCATTATGTACATTATTGTTTCATGGTAATAGATTCATTTGGCAAGGCGTTGTACTGCACAATTATCATAATAATCATAATTTAAGGCAGTGGCGTAGCCAGGTTTTCGAAACTGCAATGGTAAAGATGAACCAAAAGAATATATTGACATTGCGAGCGGTGCGAATAAATGGTGGGATCCAGAGGCCCGCCTGAAAGAGGTGGGGGTTCAGAGGGCAAAGCCCCTGGACGCTCTGGTGTTTAAGCTATCTGAAACACTGCAGGACGGCTAATTGAAGCTATATTTTTGGATTTTATTTATGTTTCAGCCGACGGATACCAATAATGGCGGGGGTGGGCATTGGTCCCCCGCCACCCCCCCCCCCCCCCTCAGTGCCTCGTATAAGGAATTGTTACTGGGCGGCAGTTTGAACAGGCGAAGTTGAAAACTAGATCGCAGGAAATGCAATCAGTGAAACAGACATCAAATAGTCTCTATGAAATGCGGCGATATTTGATATTTATTTGAAACTAAACACGACGAAAAAAACAACAGAAGAATTATTCCGAAACATTTATTCAAGAGAACCAGAACATCATCATCGCCGTCATCACAAATCTCAAATGTTCATAGCTTAGAAATTATGAACTGCCTCACAGAACGCACACCCCCAAGAAAATTTTGAAAATTAGAGTTGATTTCCTTGCATCTGATGCCTTTCCGAACAGAATTCTCTCTTGAATGACCTCTCATTTGAAGAGGGTTTGGAGGCATTATAAGCCAACCGAGTTCCTTGCATCTAATGCCTTTCCGAACAGAATTCTCGTTGAGAACGCACACCTCATTGGGAAATTGTATCACAAGACCTTTCCGAACAGCAGGCGATTTGGACCGATTGAACCGTATGAAGATTTTGAAAAATAGAATTAAATTCCTTGCATCTGAGACCTTTCCTGATCTCGTTGACAACGCTTGACTCTTGAGTAGTATTTATTTGGGATAACAAGACAATTTTGAAAAAAAGAGCTGATTTCCTTGCATTTGAGGGATTGTGCTCTAAGAAAATTTTCAAAATTAAGGTTGATTACCTTACATCGGATTCCTTTCCTGACAGGTATCTCGTTGAATATTATATGGTGCGAGACTGAATGAAGCATCTGTTGGAGGATTCATGGAGACACCCTAAGAAAATTTTGAAAATTAGGATTAATGTCCTCGCCTCTGAGACAATTCCGGGCAGCATTTACGTTTTATCTTACAGACGATAAAAATGTCGTGTTAATGTTTGCTACATGGCAAAATTCTGGGGAAGTGGGGGGGTTGGGGGGTAAAGCAGTTATCTGTCTACACACCTAGAAAAATAGTTTGGATCATCCAGGTGATTTGAAGGTTACCATAGAACAAGTTGTTGTGTGCACTAGGGATACATATTACCATGCCGTTGTTGACAACAACATATTATTCTTATTTCTGTTATGTTGTGTAATATGTTAATTATATTTTACATTAAAGAATTTCGATTGTTAGCGATATTTTAACAATATTGCACTGCCGACCGGCACTGACTTTTGTGTTCACTGGGCGGCAGAATACCGCCACTGGGCGGCAGCGTTGCCGCCTAGTCACAGTGTTAGTCGAGGCACTGCCCCCCCTCTAGCTACGCCACCGATTTGGGGCCTATTTATGATAATAAAGCCCAAGTTAAATGGAGGAAGTCAATTCAAGCATGCTTACTTTCAGGTCCGCGTGTACTAATTTCGGGCAAAATGCTTTTTTCATTTGTTCTAGAATTGCAAAAGATGACTGTTCTTTTCGTGGTAAACTTATATATTAATAGCTCTTCAAAATTTAATTGGGTTTCTATTCGTTTTATAAGTTTGTTTAGATTAAATACATGTTCTGGTGTAATTAAAGAATGTTTTATTTTAATTTTCCCTTCATCTTATCACTCAAACATGTATATATCTTTAATTCACTGTTAACTATAACTGATAAATTTATTTACTGTTATTAGTTCTTGCTTTTACTTTCCTTTATCATCCAAAACTGGCTGCCACAGGAGATATCTCTTGGGTGAGATCAAGCGATATCTACACTGTAGATATTGCATCAAGTGATATCTACACAGTGTAGATATCGCTTTTCTGAATCACTGATTGGCCAATATGGTCACATGATAAGCATTTCGCCCAATGACGTCTGAATAACAATGACGTCATGACGTCTATAATAATTACACGTCATTGATTTCGCCCTTCGAAAGTTCTTTCAATAATCTGCAGTTCACCCCTCCAAAGTTGTTGTTTCGCATATTTCGATTTTAGAATGATATTGGATGATAAATAAAATCTCACCCTTGTGTCTTTTGATATCAGATATCAAAGCTTCGGAGTTTTTCCACTTTATCAACTTGTGTTGATATATCTCATATCAAAAGACACTCGGGTGAGATTCTCTCTATATATATATATCGGGTGTCGCAATAAAAACGTCCCCAAGTTTGACGGTAAGTATCTCAGCTGTTGGTGAACCGATCTCTTTCACAATTCTCCTTGTCCGACTCTGAAAATATGAAAGTTATCGAATAAAAATTGTACAAGAACTGCCTCGAATAAAATAGCATGTAAAAAAATTCAATATCAGAGCATACTACACATTTCGACCTGTGTTTATTGTGCTTTCACCCCATCGACCACCAATATCATTCATCTTCCATCCTGAAATGCTCTCACCGATCTCATTTTAAGGTAATTTCTCCCAAAAAAAGCACTCATCCTGCCTTTCAGTTTCTGTTCATCCAGTTTATTCCACTGGTGGCGGTAATGACTCCGGGAAGTATGGGGATCTCTTTAGGAATAGGTGTAGAAGGACACGCTCACTGAACAGGGAATGCAGGATAGTCGCTTCTTGAGTGGACAGTGGTACCTTTAGATGAGATCCCTGAGAGTTTATCAGGAAGAAAATGGTTGATATCGATGGTCGATGTGATGAAGGCACAATGAACACAAATTCAAATATATGTAATTAGCTCTGATATTGAATTTTTTGACATGCTATTTTGTTCGAGGCAGTACTTGTAGAATTTTTATTCGATGACTTTCATATTTTCAGGGTCTGACAAGGACATGTTAAAGTAAATCTCTGAGAATTTTGAAAGAGATTGGTTCATCAGCAGCTTAGATACTTCCCGTCAAAGTTGGGGACGTTTTTTTTGGGACACCCGATATATGCACTAATGACGGACGTGGTGGCAAGCAGGGTATGCTAACTCTTCTAGAATCCACATGACCATCTGAACATAGTTTCGGTAAACAATGGCTACCAATAAATACTGTGATGTGTTGAATAGCTCTATCGCATTCGTTCAAACTGTGGCCCAAATTCATGAAATTTACAACTGACAAAGTTTTTGTTTGGCAGTTCCAGTAAACTGAAGGCTATTTACATAAATTCAAGGCCCAAATCTATCCTCGTCGAGGATCATCGGGCAAAATATCATTAAAATTCGGGCAATATGTCAATCTGCCCCCCTGTTGAGTCGTGGGCCCCTACGGCTATGATCCTCGAAAATGCTGAACATTTCCCTTTAAGGTTGAATTGGTTATTGAGCAATCTGCGGATCTGGTTGGGTTGAATGGAGTGGTAGGTGATGTGTAGTGATTGTTTGCTTGATAAAATTGTTTTGTTATACCTTTTCTAAATTGTTCAAGTTATTGATTATATTCTACTATTAAGCCTGTTTGTGACTATTATGATTATTTTATTATCATTGATCATTTAATCATAGTTGATTTTATCACCGTTTATAGCTGATTCCTTTTAAAATCTCCAGTATATTCACGCTCTGATAGTTTGAATCCTGTTTTATTATTGATGATAGATTTCGCTTTTGAAATAACTCTGCATTTTGTTGAAAATTTCAAAAGTCTGCTCGAACTAATGGAGACGTCTCAAAATATAATCAGATGCTTCATTTTTGCATGGCAGATGTTTTACTCTCTTATTAACGCTCAAAGAAAGAAAGAACCATTTGTTTTATAGGAACAAAGGTCATTTCCAGCAGCTGGTCCTAGCTCTTCTACGTACCGTACCCGTCATTTACAATAGTGAGGAAATATCATTCATTTAGGGTCACCAGCCGACCAATATTGGAACCCATACCACTATGAAGCAATTGAATTCATGTAAAGATCCCAACGCTTTTGTGGAAATAATTCTATAAACTATAGTGTAATAATACAGCGCTCTGACCGATAAAGCTACATCCCGTCCTCGTCTGATTTTTAATTGGTGATCGATATATGGTTAACAAGCTCAATATGTAACTTTATCCCACAATCCGGTTATAATTCAATCATCGTCCATTGACATTTCAATTAATTGTTCCTGACATTTCATTTATCAAACTTATATTAGTTTCATTATGTGGCCACTATTCATATTTTAACATCCAATTGGTATTAGCTAATGAAAACTTGGGGAAAGACAAATGACATGTCAGTTTTCTATAGGATTCGTCCGATTAGATATTGTATTTGTTTATTATCAATTATTGGAAACAATGGGAACCAGATGACCGACTTCTGTATCCCGTTGTCACTGATTTCAGTGTAGTATTTGATTTCAGCACTTGATACATACAACTGTTCCGATCTGTTCATGGGATTGTAAAGAGATATTCTAACTTTGTATGTGTATCTGGGACACTGATAGCATCAATTTGCGCTATTCCAATTTCCATTCTGTGGTTTTTGCAATTCTACTCAAACTAACGCGTTTTATGACGTCACTACCAGTGATCTGCATAGATATCAATAGTACCTTCCGGTAGATCAATGGGGTGACGTCATAAAACACGTTAGTTTTAGTGGAATAGCAAGAACCACAGACGTCAGAATGGAAATTGGAATGGTGCAAATACACATACACATGTTTAGAGAATCTCTTTACAATCCCTTTAACGATCCTTGGATCCTGCATCCTGCTTCACTCTGGTTGGCATCATCCCACTCGAAGCCTGGATCTTCACGTTGGCGAACGTCGAACCCACCAAGCCTCGCTACCCCTTCACATTATTAGCTTATTAAGATTCCTATTAATTGGTCGTGATCAGTCTGTACATCTATTATTACAATAATTATATATAATATCATTTACATAATTTATAGATCTCTATAAATATCAAATCTTAGATAACCAGTTCTTGATTAATTCTGCTATATTTTGATATAGTCAGTTTGGCATTTATGTTGATCAATGTGTCTGCAATAATCAGTCAGTTTGCTTTAACATATTGTATATTGTTACATGAAATACGTAAAATACATGAAATAGTCATCCAATATAGATCTGATGTCTGTATTATCAAAGACATCTGAAGTTTTTTTTAATATATTCCACTATATCTCTCTATATAATATATTGGCATGTAGGATATCTAGTCAACCCAGCTGTAAATAGGCAAGGATAATCCAGGAAAGATCAATGCCAAAAGGGTTTTGCCAAGGAGCAGCTAGAAAGGAGAAGTTTCTTAAATTTATGCTAAGATGTTTCGGAACGAGACTAATGGTAGACAACCTTGTTTACTATAAGGTAGTCACCATATAGAATAAATTATAGTTCAGCCAATCACAATCATTCTTCAGAGAGTGTCGTATTCCTTCGCGTTAAAAACAGCCAATCAAATTCAATCTCGAAACAAGTTATCTTTCATTGCCATTTACCGGGCAAAATGGCCACCTATCATGGCCGAGTCATTACATAGTCTCGAACAAAGGTTGAGCCGAATGACTGGTATTGGTGATTCGGAAGAATAAGCATCACATTCTTTATACCACAAAGAAATTCATGTGAAGTCTGGAAACCGCTAGACAAAATCTCATTAGTAAAAGTAGTCCCATGACCGTAGAGGATTAACCAGTAAATCTCGACATCTATAAGGTGTTGATCCCACATTAACTTGGTGAATGGTGAGGATTAACACTTCAGTCTAACTCGAGAGAAATCACACTGTACTTTCATTATCAGGGATTACACCGTACACGAACAAGTTTGACATCTGTGACATGTCAGAGAAACATCTAAGCTATCTTGAAGTACATGTACAGCGTTTATAGAAAATTGGATTGGTGCAAATGTACGGTTTTTATGTTACCGATAGACATAGAAAGTTGGATAACTTCTTTACATTGGTATTTGCTTGGAAATTTGGTTCATTCAAACCTGGATGCACGAATTAGAAACAATACTACACACACGTACCCGGTGCTTAAATGAATTGGAGCATTTGACCATCATAGAAATAAAACTCATTATATCAGTGTGGTTAAGAAAAACCTTATAGGTCTTTGCTGTTCGGAAAATAAAAGACACCGACAAGAGCTGTTAAATTCGAAAGAGCGAGCCTGCTGTATTTAAAGCAGGCTTTCTCAATTAATTTTTGTCCAAATAATGCTTAGCTTGAAAAGCGAGCAGAGCGTTTGAGATAAGGGGCCACTCTTGAGGGCGTCGCGGGCCGGATTTGACCCACAGGCCGCCATTTGAGAAGGCCTGATTTAAAGAATGCAATAACGCTCTCGACTCAGATAGAAATGAATATAAGTATAAAGGTTTTGATCGCTCACTTTTTGTACCAATCAGATTTCATAGAGTAGAAGTAGTTATGATGGTCGTGAAGTATGAATTTAAAGGTCAACAGTTCCAACCATGACAAAAACCGAGCAACAATGCCTCCTGGCAATTGAACTTAGAGAGTGTTATATAGGTCAATAATGGCATCTACTCTTATGATAACCACTTCAATTACATTTCAGTTTCTTTACCATGAATTCCATCACAGACCATTGAAGGAATAACGCCACCCAGAAATATCCCAGGAAATTTGGTTTACAATTTACATCGACCAATTTCTTAATGTAATCTTTGATTTGGATAGGTGTTTCTTTGGGGCATCTAACTGCACAATATATTTGCATTGCTTTCTGAAACATTGGAACAATGAAATATTTGGACGTTTTGCCTAAGCCGTCTTCAGAGAAACGCGACAAACTATTGCATTCATATGGTTGGTAACGGGTAATACGGTTAGGCAAGATGTCTCAGAAAATTGTGTACTATTCAGAACACAAAATAATATGATTGCCAAAGACTAATGATTTCATTATCGCATTATCATGTTCACTCTCTTTTCGGAGCCCCTGAAAGTCCACCACTATACAACTATTTCTGTAGATTTTGTCATGTTTTGGATACGATTTTGATTAATGTAATTGTTTTGATTGTAAGAATTTACCTTATTGGTCAAATAGTCCGACAATGTCCTATTCTCTTGAGAGCGATTATAAGCGATCTATATCAGTGTCTGTGCGTATTACACGAGAAATTGATGAAGTCTTGTCGGTCTATTTCCATCAGTCTCTTGTGATTTATTCCATTATGTCTTCCGTATATTATCTACCACCGCTGTCACAACAAATCTTCTTATAGACAGCATAATATTGACAAACGATACGACAGCGTCTTAAGCTAGCTTTACACTACAATAGATCCGTTTTCAATACCGGATAAGCCGGATCATAGATCGCTACTGTTATTCATTGTATGTTATTAATAGTTTGTCATTCATTAATGCAAAGATAAACATAGCTCGTATGAAAAATTGAGAATTGACTACTGTAGGCTACTACATTACAATGTACAATAGATCCGTTTTCAATACCGGATAAGTCGGATCGTAGATCGTTACTGTTATTCATATCAACATGATTAATTGCATTGTTATGCATTTAAGAATAGCTCGTAAGAAAAATTGAGAATTAAATAATGTGGTCTGGAGTATTTATTATGTAGCCTTAAGCTAGTATTTCACTACAATAGATCCGTTTTCAATACCGGATAAGCCGGATCATAGATCGCTACTGTTATTCATTATATATTATTAATAGATTGTTATACATTAATGCAAAGATAAACATAGCTCATAGGAAAAATTGAGAATTGACTACTGTACTACACAATGTACAATAGATCCGTTTTCAATACCGGATCATCCGGATCGTAGATTGCTAATGTTTGTATTAACATAATAATGATTAATAACATTGTTATGAATTTGAAAAATTGAGAATTGACTACTGTGGTCCAGCGTATTTATTATGTAGCCTTCAGTCAGTATTACATTACAATAAATCCGTAGGTCTTAATGGTGTTCGTATTAACATGATTAATTGTATCGTTATTCATTTATAATTAGATTGAATGACATATTAAGAATTGACAACAATATGCCAGCAAATATATACTTGTTTACATCCGGTCCGTTTTCAATACCGGATCACTTTGATCGTAGATTTTTAAACACTGCATTTTTAATTAGACTGTCATATTAACGTGATTAATTGCATTGTTAATCTATTAAGAAATAGATATACATGCAGATCCGTAGGAACAGTGGGGGCAGGGGGGAGCAATAAATCAAAATTGCTTTATATATAGGCTCCTGCAGCATTGAATTTAGCAGCACTACCCTTGAGAATGAGTTTTTGCACAATTTGCCGCCCCCCAATATAAAATTGCTTCCTACGGGCCTGACATGTACACATGCGGATGTCAAGATTTAATTGCGTTTGAGCATCTTTAATGATAGTTGATCAGCTTATAATGCTATAAGTACCAACACTGCCATCGATATGTTTGCTTACTCTTTTCGAAATACCTGATGGTACTTCTCGTATGGGAAGTCCACTACTATATAATTATGCACCCGATTTTGTCTTGCTCTGGACGAGATTTTTGATTAACGGAATTGTTTTGCTTGTACGGATTTTTATTATTCTGAAGAAAATTTACATAAACCAGATAGGCCTAATGCTTATCAGTGACTTCTGTGTACTCAAGTTAATTACAAAGCGGTCACAAGGGATAAGTCATTCATCTTCGCCAAATATAGGATTTCATTTTAAATAGTGTTGTGTAATCCGAGCTTAATTCTATTCTCCGACCATTACTCCCAGTAGAGATGTGATCATCCAATGCCCATGAAGAGTATATCATCAATATTGTCAGTTATACTCTCACTGCGGAAATTAACAATACGGTCATAAATCTGTACGGTGCTTGATGAATTACATTATCGCCCACTTCATGAAAGCCAATCTCATTTGAACTCGAATATGGAAAACAAACAAACATGACGTCAACACAAGTATTGATGACGTTTTAGTTAGTTGCGATAGATCAATGGATTTTTGGATCAATGCTTGGGATTTAATTAGAATAACCAGTGGCTCAATGCCTCCTCTTCCTTCGGGACGAAATTGTTCACTTGTATGCTCATGCCGGCAACTCTTCAACTTTTCGCGCCATATTTTAGCCTACTTCCGGTTGGTCGGTTGATCGTTTGGGATAGGGTCTATATGCTGGTTCAAGATGAACCTTAGACATAAGATTTTAGATCTTATCTATTTCTTGAAACTAAGACCAACCAAAATGAGGTCAATCCTGTTCATTTGTAGCTGGGTTGGCTTGATATTTTATTCAACATATCACTTCCTTTTATAAAACAACCTTGATAATTCGAGATAAAATAGAATTGACGTACAGTTGACAAGACAGATTCCAAATGCTAATAAACCAACAAATCTCGCTACAGCTACAAGACAGTCGGTTAATTATTGAAGACAATATGGCGTGACTAGAATTTTAAATTGATTTTGTACGTTGACGAGAATTTTATAGAAACCAATAGCAACAATCACACACAACAATACTTAATGGTATAGTCTCATAAAGACATATTTTAAAGACACTTTTGTTTACCAGAATTTTTATTTGAATCGATTTAAAGCAGATTTTTTTTAATTGTGAGCTGTCTGGAAATTTAACATTCGGCAACCTTCGACAGTTTCCGTGAAGTTTCTGTCAATTGTTAGTGGTTAGGTTATAATACTACGACGTGGATATATTTGAATACAAAGGCCTATCTTTCGGTTTGATTTCATGTGCTTCAGGCTTTCCATGATATAGAAATCGAAACAAGAGAAAGCTTATGTTGCTCTTCTGATTTCCATTCCTACGTCCATGATTCTTGCAATTCCACTAACGTGATTTATGATCTCACTGACAGTGTTTTGCATAGATTTCAAAAGTAGCTTCAAGTGTCACCGATACACATACAAATTTTAGAAAACCACTTTACAATCCCTTTAAGCAAAATACGCATGCGCATTAATTATCAATCAAGAACAATATTCTTTTTTGAAAAAATCATTTTGTAACTAATTGTGCGATAATATCTTATGACAACTAACAAGTTTGCTATGTAAACAGTGTATTTTGTCGGACATGTCTGTTATCATTAATCATTAAATATGCTGCTTGTAGTGCGATAATAAATATTATATTTTTATTGATATAAAGATAACGGATACAAGATGTTTTTAAAAAAAAAAATGTAAATTCCTTACACAGCACGATTGACATATTGATTGATAATTTCAAAGGGATGCAGGTATCTAAATATGTTGTCACCATGATGTCGCCATCTTAATATGTTATGTACAGAGTAAAAGAGCACAATATTCAGCTATCTGTATGGTCTCCTAAACCACAAAATGAAACTTAAAATGAAAATTAAACAAAATTAAACTAACATATTGGCAAGAAATTGGTAGCCACTGATAAATATAGTATCAGCTAATAAAAGACATTAAGGTATGAATTGAAAATAAATATCATATATTCATGTGCAGTGACATACCTCATTCACCAGCTTATGGCATGCACGTTTAACAATGTCTATTACAGCGACGTTTCAACTAGATTTCTCTACTCATCTTTGATAATAATTTTATATTCAGCTGTCTCTTTTGAGTGACATCCCTTAGAAATCTTCACCATCAGAATAATCTATATGATACAACTTTTTTCTGCAACCCACGTCTCCAAGACCAACATGTAAACAAACGAAACTTTTGACAATAAGATGCAACTCTGTGGCATTAATTCATTGATAATATACGTAGAAAGGAAATGAAATGACATTCTGCACCAAATTGACCTAATAAAGGATGAGAAAAGAGGAATATTTGTATTTAAAACACATAGGACCACGGTTTATTGTCGCGTCCAAACGACTTTAGAGACTCTACCGACCTGCATCACCTGGGGCCCTAGTCTCAAAAACTTAACTTAGATAAAATCCAGGTTTTAAGAAATTCTGATTTGATAATAATACTAAATATAAAATCGAGTTTAGTAACTGACCATACAAATAACTGGATCACTAAAATCACCTTAAGTTTTTAAGAAAAAGGCTCCTGGTTGAAAAATCCAAAGGTAATATCTTTATCCTTTAAGCCTTCAGGTAGCGATAAAGAATCAAACTCATTGGTCCACCGAGGACCAGTGGCGTTTCTAGGAATCCTCAAGATAGGGAATAAGTCATCTTAACTCATAATTCCAGTCCACCCAGCTGTAAATGGGTACGGATGATCCGGGAAAGATCAATGCCAAGAGGTTTGACCAAGGACCAGCTTGGTGAAAGGATCCGCACGGAACCTAAGTTGCTACCAGCACCAGCACCGGGTCCCGTTTGTAAGACCGGGTCAGCCTAAATTCTGGAGGAAGGGAGGTGGCATGGACCCCAATCCATTCTATAGAATCGGTAGATAAAGTGATTTGGGTGAGTTTATTTATAAATCTGTACACAAAGATAGAACCAAATTATCGAACCA
The DNA here is from genome assembly GCA_029955415.1 of Lottia scabra. Taxonomy (NCBI): domain Eukaryota; kingdom Metazoa; phylum Mollusca; class Gastropoda; family Lottiidae; genus Lottia; species Lottia scabra. The sequence goes on from JARJEI010000010.1 coordinate 3,067,700, forward strand.
CCTTGAGCATACTCGCCCACTCTTTTCAAACAAATATTGGCATTTTGTGTTGCAAAGGTTAACATTCGTTATGTTTGACATTTCCTCGTCCCGGAGGCTAAGGTAGACTAAAAATGAAATCTAAGAATCCACATGATTGTTTAGTCTGGGAAGAACGATAGTTCCTAACATATCTTTTAAATCAAAACCAGTAGTTTTCCATCGCCCACTACATTACTGGCATAGTATGGGTTCCTGATCTAAATGAAAGGGAAATGAAATACAATGGAATGGAGTTTTACGTGCTGCATCTCTGCACCTGTAGGTTAATGAGAACGGGCAAACGCCATACAGTGTATACTGAGGAAAATGTTGACTTTCTTGTTTTTCGATTCCAACTGTCGTGCACATCTACACGAAAGGGCAAACATATTGCTCTGGGATGTAATATTGGTATGCCAGGACGGACTGAGGGGCTAGATCACAGGACTGGGGCCCAACGACTCTGGTAACAGTATTTTTGGGGGTAACCCATCAATATATCTTACTCTAATTAGGCATGGTTTGGGTTTGCGCACGTTAGGAAATCATAGTCCGAAGATCCTCAGTTGTTCATTCTGGATATAATACTATTCTAGATAATAATGCTATAATGGTATGTTAGATCAAAACGCTATAATGATAGGCCAATGCTCGATTGGAATGTTATAATGACACAATCAGGTCATGTTGACCCAGAACAAAGATTTTTATGAATGAAATCGAAAGATAATGATGACGTCATTATGAATGAAACTAAGAAAGAGAGCCAGAATACCGAGCGTGCCAAGAAAAACTCCAAACATATGGTCAAAGATTATTGAATCGTGTCAGATGGTTGAATACCTTTAAGAACTGTACACACTGACCACCATTTTCGGCAACATGTTAGGCAAATGCAATCGCAAATATGTCGGCCATTCTCGCTACGCCTGACAATAACCTTGTATGCAGCTGGTGGATAAAGCGCACTACTTTTAAGTCTCCATTGTTGACTTCTGACTAGTCTCTGACAACCAGACATCTCCTGTCTACGAAAGATAGTGTACAAGGGAGGTAACTAGCATGAGCTGAGGAACTATTTTTTATCGCGTATTCTACTCCCGTCCAATAATCTTGTAATGTTTTCTTCTATGTGCATACGAGGTTATTGTTAGACAATGGCCGCCGTATATACGATTGAGGCAAATTGTTCATAAGATGCAATTTTTGTCAAAAAATGCAAATGATGTTTAGTTTCATCCAATTGGAATCAAACCACCAACAATGAATGGAAACAATTTGCCCAACATCTTGTCATACTTTTGTTATACAAGAACCAAATATAAGTTTGCGGATTTGTTGCCGAGATGTTGCCAAACATGTAACCGACAATGTTGTCAGTGTGTACATAGCTTTAGTCTTTACCCAGAACAGTCAGGGATATATTGGTAGCATCTGGTATGCTAGGATACAGTCAATATCAGAAATAGATACACGCATATTATATAGGTCTTCTTGTTATGCAACCACATGAAGCCAATAAGACGAAACAGCTTTCTAAATAACCATTCTGTGGCATAAGTTTATTATAGATAATTACTTCGGAAAAAATATCTTTAACGTTTCAATGTGGTCCTCACACCATCATTATATTCCCGATGATGGTGAACCACGGTATATAAAAATAAGTATTCGATAATGTCATTATATTCCCTATGATAGCACGAGAACCACATTGAAACGTTAAATAATACATATTTTATAAATATTTCATTACTAATGATGGCGTGGGAACCACTTTAAAACGAATGATTAATATTCTAGAAGTATATATTTTTTATTACAGATTTTATGATTTATAGATTGTATAATATATATGTATTTGCGAATAGGCGCCGTGTTGGTTTCATGGTACTTTTGTGAAAGTGTTCTTAACAGGGGCGGACTGGGGCCGTATCGTGGCCATGTTTTTTTCCACTGACCGGCCCACTTAAGTCAAAGCACGACCCCGAGCGTAGGGGTCTGAATAGGGGCTGGAATAGGGGCTGATCCACGTTTTTCCAAAGGTGGGGGGGTGTAGATGCAAATGTTGGCCGAGCGAAGCGAGGTGAAAAATTTTTTGACCTTTTTTTGGCTTAAAAACTTAGATTAAGTAAAAATTGTACTAATTTAACGGTTTTTGACGTGGACCATGTATGTTTTATAGTAAACGTTAATGGGTTAGACATTTTTGATTTCGTATTCTCCCCATTCTTAAAATAAAAAAAAGACAAAGTAAATGGGGGGGGGGGGGGGGGCGTACGCCCTCTACGCCCCCCGGATCCGCCACTGCTTAAGGGGTCCTCCCCCCAAAAAATTTGAAAAATGACTGCCATAAACGTGATTTCCGAGCTCCTCCAGCGGATTTCGGCCACTTTCTTTTGAAATTTTGAGTAGACCTATAAGTCCAATTTCTTTTTTTTTCAAAATATAAATATTTTTTTTGTCATTTTTCACAAACCGGCCCCGTGCACACCGGCCCGCATGGCTTTAGCCATGTGGCCATGCGGCCCAGTTCCTGGTTCTTAATATCTTCCAGCAGGGTTAGATCCGTAAAGGCATTTGCTTATTATACGTAATTCTGTATACGTGAGAAAGCTTCATTGGACCTGTTTCACAAAATCTTAACTTGTGACAGTCAAGTGACATAATCCAAATATGGATTCAGACCACCCATCCATCTGACATGTATCACGAACGAACACAGTCACACAATAACAGTAGACTCGTAAATGTAACACACCAAAGATCATTCGTAAAACCCATACTAAAAAATTCATAACTTTTGACAGACTTCTTGCACTTGGAATCCCTAATACGGAGTTTACCTTCTTCAGGCCACCCATTCATCTGGCATGTATCATGAATAACACCATAACAGTAAACCGGCCAAATAACTGTGGCATAACAACGTTCATTCATAAACCTGAACTATAATAATATTTCAGAGATGATTTATTTGATCCCAAGGTCGCATTCCTGTCAGTTATGACGTCAGAAACTTCCCGTATGCTTAATTGAATTTCTGTTACATAAATTAAGCTGTTACCTATTATATTTTTCTGTAAACTTGTTGTTGTTTCTTTTCATAGACTGAATTTCTGTTACATATTAAGGGTGTTAATTGGGCTATTTCACGTTATGAAAAAATGGAATAAGTATATGAAATAATGATTTCTTGAGACTTGTTGTGCATTTGTTGATGATTTGGGGTCCTTCTCGATAGTTTAAGGTTGATTTCATGTCAATCAGATGTTTTTTAATGAGTTGACAGCCCTTTCAAACATGTCATAAAAATAGGACATTTTAAACCTTTGATACAAGTTTAAAAAAATGTGAATGGATCAATCTACATCAAACTTGGCATAAATGTAGACAATTACATTGCCGAGAAACGTACAGAGCGATTTTCAAAAAAAAAATATTATTTTGGTGGTTACCATGGAAATACGAAAATTTACGAAAATTTACTCGTAGGTACGGCAAACATTTTTTAGGGGCCAAACTGATTAGAATTTTTGAAAAAACTCTCTGTACGTTTCATGCTTATTGAATAAGCTATCAATCAAGACCAAGATCGTAATTTTCCAATAAAAAATGGCTGAGAAATCTTGTACCAACCGGGACACATTTTGCTACTTTTTCCTAATTTTTTAGCAAAAACTAACGAAATACCTAATTTCTTTTCGGTTTTTTTCATTCTATATAGTTTACAAATAAAGTAATAATAATTATCTACAATCTGAGCCCAAAAATAATAAGTAATTTGCAAAACTTCCATCTCGTGTTTTTTTTCTCGAACGCTAGCCCAATCAATACCCTTAAAGGGGAATGTTTAGAATTTTCGAGAGTCGATTGGTGCCATGAATATATGTAAATAGGCTCAAGACGTACTAGAACTGTACAAAATTTCCCAATCCCTTTAATTATAGCTTTACCTAAACATTTATCTTTCATTTTCTATTAATGTGTTTTCTATAATAAGCCATAGTCTTACTAAACAACGAGTCGTATTTATGACTACACTGGCATTTGAAGGCTTACTTTTCGAGAGAGATTTGTGAACATTATTATGTAATAGAATAGCTATACAATTCCAGGTTCTGAGACAAAAATTTGTTGGTCGAACAGTTAATGAACATATCCCTTTAAGTTGTTATCTATTATGTTTTTCTGTAAACATGTTGTTGTTTTTTTCGTCTAGACTCTGCCTACACTAAATTCTTCAAAAATGTTTATTGCTAGCTTCTTTAAATGGCGATATGATTACTAATTTCTTGTTTGTTAATCGGCTTGTTTATTTGTTTACACTGGATTCAAGAACCATCATCTTGGTTGAGTCAGCCATATTTGATTAAACAATGGGCTTACAGTAGTTTGCGAAATTTGCACTTTGCGAAACGAAACGAAATAATCTGCACTTTGCGAAACGAAACGAAATATCAGCACTTTGCGAAATAAATATTTCGCAAATCAGTACTTTGCGAAATATATTTTTCGCAAAGTGCAGTGATTAGCACTTTGCGAAATATATATTTCGCAAAGTGCAGTAATCAGCACTTTGCGAAATCAGCACTTTGCGAAATATTTGAATTGAATGGTCATACAGGGATGTAAAATATAATTCTAAAAAATGACATCCGGGCAGTGATTTTTATACGCTCACATGAAATGTGGAGCGTATATTGCCGTCACCCATGTCCGTCGGTCCGTCGGTCCGTCCGACCTCCGTCCGTCCGTCCACAATTGCTTGTTAACACTCTACAAGTAAAAATTCTTTACGGATTTTGACGAAACTTGCTGAAATTGTTCATTATCGCCCAAGGATGAACCCTATTTAAAATCAAAAGAATCGGAAAATATTTAATATGAATTATTGCCCTTGTTCTTTAAAAAACGTTCGATTTTTAGCTTGTTAACACTCTACAAGTCACAATTCTTTACGGGTTTTGACGAAACTTTCTGAAATTGTTTATTATCACCCAAGGATGAACCCTATTGAAAATCAAAAGAATCGGAAAATATTTAATATGAATTATTGCCCTTGTTCTTTAAAAGGCGTTGATTTTTAGGTTGTTAACACTCTACAAGTCCCAATTCTTTACGGATTTTGACGAAACTTGCTGAAATTGTTTATTATCAACAAAGGATGAACTCTATTTAAAATCAAAAGAATCGAATAATATTTAATATGAATTATTGCCCTTGTTCTTTAAAACGCGTTCGATTTTTAGCTCGTTAACACTCTACAGGTCACAATTCTTTACGAGTTTTGATGAAACTTTCTGAAATTGTTTATTATCACCCAAGGATAAACCCTATTTAGAATCGCAAGAGTCGGAAAATATTTGATATGAATTATTGCCCTTGTTCTTTAAAACGCGTTCGATTTTTAGCTCGTTAACACTCTACAAGTCACAATTCTTTACGGATTTTGACGAAACTTGTTGAAATTGTTTATTATCACCCAAGGATGAACCCTATTTAAAATCAAAAGAATCGGAAAATATTTTATATGAATTATTGCCCTTGTTCTTTAAACGCGTTCGATTTTTTAGCTCGTTAACACTCTACAAGTCACAATTCTTTACAGATTTTGACGAAACTTGCTGAAATTGTTTATCACCTAAGGATGAACCCTATTTAAAATCCATAGAATCGAAAAATATTTGATCTGAATTATTGCCCTTGTTCTTTAAAACGCGTTCGATTTTTAGCTTGTTAACACTCTACAAATCACAATTCTTTACAGATTTTGACGAAACGTGCTGAAATTGTTTATTTTCACCCTAGGATGAACCCTATATAAAATCAAAAGAATCGAATAATATTTGATATGAATTATTGTCGTTCTTCTTCCAAATACGTTCATACAAGGCTAAACTTGATGAATGAGTTCTGAATGAAATGTATGTTTATGACTACAGGTTGAATATTTCATGCTTGTGATGGTTGCTGTTTTCTGTCAAATTTACTTTTTCAAATAAAGCTGCCAGTGGGCGTATATTACCTTGTCTGGCAAGCTATCTTAATTCTCCATTTCATGTTTTAGGTTTATACGCCCACATAGAAATGTGGACGTATATATTGCCGTCCGTCGGTCCGTCCGTCAACAATTTCTTGTGTACGCGATAGAGACCAGAGTTTTTATCCGATTTGGATTAAACTTGGTATATATGCGTATTTATCTTAATGATATCTCGGATGAGTTCGAAAATGGCGCGATTCCAATAATCGGTTTATGAATTATTGCCCCTAACTTAGTGAAAAATCGTTGTGTTTATCCGATTTTGATGAAATTTGGTATGTGCATTTATATTGGTAATATCTCGGATGAGTTCGAAAATGGCGGGATTCCAATAATCGGTTTATGAATTATTGCCCTTGACTTATTGAAAAACGTTAAAATCAACTTGTGTAGGCTACGCGATAGAAGCTAGAGTTTTCATCCGATTGGAATGAAATTTGGTATGTGCATTCATTTTGATAATATCTCGGATGAGTTTGTAAATGGCGCGATCTAGTCATCGGTTTATGAATTATTGCCCTTGATTTAGTGAAAAAACGTTAAAATTCACTTGTGTGCGCAATAGAAGCTAGAGTTTTCATTCGATTTAAATAAAACTTGTATGTGCATTCATCTTGATAATATCTCGGATCAGTTTGAAAATTGCCCGATTTGAATGCAACTTGGAATGTATATTCATCATGTAGGCTAATAACTGGGATGAGATAGAAAATTGTAAAATTTCAGTTGTCGGTTTATGAGTTATTGCCATTGACTTAGTGAAAAAGCTTGAAAATTAACTTGACTTGTGTATGTGATAAATACTAAAGTTTTCATATGCCCACATGAAATTCAACATGGAATATTCAAATTGCTGAAGTGGGCGTATGTTACCTTGCCTGGCAAGCTATGTTTTCTATATAATGTAATAACTCATATCAGTCTATATTTCAATTTTCAAATGCATACAATTATGTTTACAAATGGATTTGATGGCTCATGTCAATACTGAGCTGTAAATGCCATTACTGAATAGCGTTGCTAAAACCTTCACATTTCTTATGATCATTACACAGAAATACCGACTGTTTACCTTTAAACCAGGCTTGTAAATACCGTAGCACTTAAGTTTCATTATAAATTTTGAACTTGTATTTTTATTTCTTTCATGAACGCAGCCCCACCCCCATAAAAAAAACAGGGGAAATGATATTTTATGCTTTCCTTTCCGTTAATAGCTAAGCTTGTTCAGGCTCGTAGCAAGCCAAGTACTTTTGGGGAGGCAAACGGCCATTCAAGGGGGCGAGGTATCCACCCCTTTGTAAGGAAGGCTTCTGCAATGCAATGCTGCGCCATTAGATTAGAGTTATTTCTATCTTTATTTGTGTAATAGGTAGCCTGGAAATGGGACTCTATTCAAATGGGCACCCGATTTACTGAAACAAACTTTTCCCATTTTTCAGGACTTTCCCTCGAAATTTAGGTTTTAAGGTTATTTGATCAAAGCCTGATATTGAGAAAATTTTGAGAATTCAACACGTCCAAAAGCCCTCCCAAGACCGCCCCCATTACCCCCCCCCCCCCCTCGACTTGGCTACGGGCCTGAGCTTGGTTGAGGCACAATTTGTCAGGCATTAGAATGTAACTGTTCTCTGATGTTTCGTCCATTAAAGAAACTACTCCTCCAAGCCATGCCCGTAGCTTGCTAAATATTTTTAAAGGCGAAGTTTTAATGAAGGGATGGTTCCCTCTATTGTCGTATGTTAAGTTTATTGCTTCAAGGATACCAATTTGAAGTCAGAAAAAGTCTGTGAAATCCTCTTTTCATGGTTAATTTGAATAGGAACTGTAGTGCCACAATAAAAATTTTGGAAAATTAGACGTCTGTAAACCCAAATTCCCCATATTTCCCCGCAAATTTGATGCCCCTGCGGACCAAAAGCAGGCACTGAGTCGTTTGGGTTCCCTGTGTGACCATTCAATTCAAATATTTCGCAAAGTGCTAATTTCGCAAAGTGCTGATTACTGCACTTTGCGAAATATATATTTCGCAAAGTGCTAATCACTGCACTTTGCGAAAAATATATTTCGCAAAGTACTGATTTGCGAAATATTTATTTCGCAAAGTGCTGATATTTCGTTTCGTTTCGCAAAGTGCAGATTATTTCGTTTCGTTTCGCAAACTGCAAATTTCGCAAACTACTGTAAGCCTAAACAATGTGATGAATGAATTTTGGTTTCAAAAAAGGTTACAACGGTGGATAAGCTACATAAGAACTTGGGTTTCACATGTCCCCGAGTACACATCAGTTACCATGTTATACCATGAATATTTCTCGCAAAATCTTAGTCAATAGATAACCATGTGCTGGCGTGGTTAAGATGAAAATTGAGGTTCAGATATATAGAGTTGTTGCGGGCCTTAAGCTCAGTTTGTTGTTTTATGGAAAATGTCGAAATGCCCCAAGCATGGGATATGTCCCCCAAGTTGAAAGCGCAGGTATAAGAAGAAATCTTAAAGATGTTAAATAAGAAATGATATTTATGCGATGAGCTATGATGGACAATTATGTATTCGATGATTTTTGTAACGCATTAAATAAGCAGTCAACACAAAATGAATTTTATCTAAACGGGTGTAATCGAACTTTAAAATAATTTCTATCCTATTTTATGGTCATTATTGAATTTTATGAACTACTCTCGACCATTAACCTATACATCTTGTTTGAATGGCATGCAGTTAATTACACTATTTATTTTACTGCATTATAATGATTAATGACTATCGAAGGTGTATCGATGTCTGGAATTTTAATAGATTTAAATGTCTACGTGTTTTCGGTACCTGATGGATCCACGTGCTGAACTCACGTCAAGTCCTCGTTGTTCTTCAATAACCCCTGTATCCACGTCATATGTTTCAAGTGGTTCTTTAATGAATATAAACTATTTCTGACATTTATTAACTCAACGTTTCACATGCTCATACAGACAGTTTTATCAAGAGAACATTTACATGGTATACATCACATATGGAACAAGCTTAAAGAGGCATATTGCATAATAATGATTTTCCAATTTTCTGTATTTCAGGTACATTTATAGCCGGCCTGTCGATATTGTGTTGCTCTCGTCTCCGACATAAAAATGGTACCAAGACGAACGTTGTTTGGGTGAATTCCTATGTGGCCTTGTTACAGTTTTTAACAACTTTCCTGTTCTTATTGGGCTGGATTTGGAGCATTATGTGGGGAGTTGCTTTCCTCTCAGTATCAGGTATGGTGTCATTGTCTTGCTCATGATGGTACCTCTCTTTAGAGGAGTCCACTACTATAAACCATTAGGCCTACTTTCGTTTTTGCCATTTGATTTGGACGAGATTTTTTGGTTAACGGAATTATGTTGCGTGTACGGATTTGATTAAGGAGATTGTAAAGCATTTTTCTAAATTGATATGTCTATCAAGGACACCGATAGCATCATTTTGCACCATTTGAAATTTTCAATCAAACATCTGTGGCTTCAATAATTCCACTTTTGGAAATAAAATTGCAATCAATGATAAGGACATTGAGGGATTAGAAGGTCATTTGAAACATCTAAGCGTGTTCCAATAACTACAGTAGTTACAGTAGCTCATATACTCCTTTGTCCATCATCAAAGCAAGGCTTCTTGTAAGGTTAGGCTAACGCAACGTATTAAAGAGCGGTCTGTGAGATTATCACTGAAATCTATGAAAAATTCCATTATAAAACAATCAGCTGTCGGAAACCGGGAACATGAGACAGGAAATAAACTGCTACAAGTATTTTGTTCTTTCTCAAAAGAGCAGGTGATTAACTTTAATTGAAATTCCAACGAAACCATTTTCTTTTTATCATTTCAGAATACTACCGACACAAAGACCTCGAACACGACAAGAAAAATCACAATCATCATCACCACCACCACGATAATCACCATCATCACGATAATCATCACCATCAGCATCACCTCAGCAAAATACCCTCCATTCCAGAAGATAGCCATACTGACTTGGTGGATACCGATACAAGTATTATACACAGTAATGGTACGAACAGTAGTAGTGCCCCACATCCCTACAATCACACTCACGAACTGTACGTCGCACCGGCACCGCCTGCAAACCAAACTCAGCCTATGATAGTTCTACAACACCCACCTGTCAATCATTCCGATAAACCCAAGAATGCTGACCCTCTTCTTGTAGCTCGCACACGACACCAAAAGATCATTCAGAGACAAATGTCAGATAACCAGTTATCTCCCTTTAATTTGACCCACCAACATCTGGAAGCCATTGTGATTCATGATGCTCCGATTACCCGGCTTCAGAGAACAGAAACAATCGACAGTACTAATTCTTCAACTGCTGCTGAGTCTAATGGCGTCGCTGTGTCTACGTGATTTCAATTGTCTGGTGTGTCCACTTGTTTTCAGTACCTGATGCATCCACGTGATATGAAATAACTTGCTGTTTACACGTGCTTAAAATGGTGTCGTGTGTCCACGTAATCGGTTATGAACTACTGTATCCAATGTTGTTGCTGTGTCCACGTGATTACAATAGCCTCTTGTGTCAAGTGTTTATCTTGTGTGTCTGTCCACGTATTTCGGTACCTTATGTATCCACGTGATATGAAATAACTTCCTGGTTACACGTGCTTAAACTGGCCACTTGTTCCCACGTGTTTTCCGTACCTTATCTATCTAATTTGTTTTAAAATAGCCTTGTGTTTTTACGTGCTTAAAATGGCGTCTGTGTCCACGTGCTCTTCACTGAACTATTTTGTGAAACATTTAATAAAGCAAAATAAGCTGATTTGGAGACAGCAGAAAAGGATATTATTGCTGAAAAACTTCACAACACGGGCTTTTTATACATTACACCCATTGCTTGGCGCCTTTTCATGCCTTTTGTATATAATCTTGGCACTGGTGCTTTCAAAGTATATTTGGTGCTGGTCCATTATCATGTTAAAACACAATCAGATATATTCAAAAGGCTCATAGAATTGAAACAAGGGTGTAACGCTGTTCAGAACAAATTATGGTTCGACGAGTGTGCGAAAAGGACAGTAAAAAATGTTTGGAAAGCGCAGGATACAAAATTGGTAGGGAACTTGAACCGTTGCTGCTTAGCCTAGCTTACGTTCAGACCATGCGCATCACGGAAGTTTTTTTTTTAAATAGACGACCATTTACACGCGATTGCTGATTTGGTCGTTTAGGGAAAGTAAAATATACTGAAATATATAATGTCCTCTGTAGCTACGGGGTTGGGAATGAAAACGAGAGCAATCGTGTATTTTATCACGTTAAGATAGCATATAAATGAATATTTGGAATGCCAAGACGAGAAAGAAGCGTCTTGACTAGGATTGCCAAATATTATTGTTCATTCACAAACCGATATTATAAACCTTTAAAATTACTAATACCCACACCCCTTATAATAACGCACAATTTCATTAATCAAGGACATTTTCAACATCAGCAATTCCATCTCATTTTATCTTTTGAAATAATTGGTTTTTGGCAATCGTTTATGAAAGATTAAAAGTGGTCGCATAAGGGGCTTGGGCTTATAGGCGCATTTTGAGTTAAAGAATGGCATGTTCTCATAATTATTTTTTAAGTTTCCTAATATTTTGGCCTTGGATTTTGTTATTTATGTTTGCCTAGTTCTTTACTTGCAACTTTACGTTGTCTCGACGGGGAACTCTATATATGATAAAATCTTGAAAATAAAGACAATGTTGGCAGACGTCATCGTCGTGGGCGAGACCAACAAGCCAAGATTCTTGAAAAATGTCATGCTTTCGTGATATTTAATGTGAGTTTTGCGTCACGACTACAGTATTTATGACTTTGTTTACATTTTGACAAAGATTCGATGTCTGCACCTATATTAATTGTTTCGTTTTCTGTTTGGGAGCCTTAAATTTTCTGGAACAAGAAACGAAACAATGTCTCATAAATCTATATATATATCTATATCTATTTACAATGCGATCATGTTACAATAATTTTATTTTTATGTTTGTTCTGTTGTGATTCATAAATAAATATTTTCTACTCATGAATTTTTTTTTTTTAATCAAAGAGCGGTTAATTCGAAACTCTGAATGAAAATAAACAAAATGCCTTCTTCGTTAGCAACTAGTGTGTTTATTGGTAACCCCTGTGACCTTCTGGAACTGGGGGGTACAAATACGGGGGAAGACTTATAACAGGGATAGACTACAACTGGGATGTCCCCTCACTGGCGCTGCCACTGACCCTAAAGCGATTTATTCCAAATCAGAATCGGAATCAAGCTCCTTATCTTATAGGTGAGTAAAATAAAACGAGTTGAAACTGCCAATCAAGAACAAAAGTCATGTTGGATGTGATTCATACGGTTTCTAGAGTAAGAGAGATAACTCTTTTTCAATGAGAATTCACACTGAATGCAGACATAATGACTTCCATCACGACGTTCATATGCTAAACAATATTACTAGATAAAGGAGTTTTCTTCAGACTATATTAGATTGTTAGATATATTAGATTGTTAGATATGAATCAATACTTGAAAGATCCCAGAACGATACAGCAGAACTGCGTATGGAAAAATAAAACTCAAGTACGAACTATCTCAAACGAAAGGTTTTATTTACGAATGTTTCGGCCGACATGACCTTCTTCAGCAGGAAAGTTTAAAAGACATGTTACATATAACATGATGTGTCACGTTCTATTTCTCTTCACCTATTTGGACTAATGAGAACGGACTATATAGCGACATTAGTTTACTAGTGTGTTAACATAATAAGTTTCAAAAATGGCGTGGATTTGTCCAAAATTTTGTGAGGGATGAATCAGTATGGTTTAAAAAGTACAATTACGTCGCGAAATGCCAGAGGCTCTACTAGTAGGTCTTCTCTCTTGGTTAGTTGGTTGGTAGATGACAAGTTAACGTTCGCTTCCAGCAGCAGCTGATATCGCAAACTAGGTAGTTGTTGGTAGATGACAAGTTAACGTTCGCTTCCAGCAGCAGCTGATATCGCAAACTAGGTAGTTGTTGGTAGATGACAAGTTAACGTTCGCTTCCAGCAGCAGCTGATATTGCAAACTAGGTAGTTGTTGGTAGATGACAAGTTAACGTTCGCTTCCAGCAGCAGCTGATATCGCAAACTAGGTAGTTGTTGGTAGATGACAAGTTAACGTTCGCTTCCAGCAGCAGCTGATATCGCAAACTAGGTAGTTGTTGGTAGATGACAAGTTAACGTTCACTTCCAGCAGCAGCTGATATCGCAAACTAGGTAGTTGTTGGTAGATGACAAGTTAACGTTCACTTCCAGCAGCAGCTGATATCGCAAACTAGGTAGTTGTTGGTAGATGACAAGTTAACGTTCACTTCCAGCAGCAGCTGATATCGCAAACTAGGTAGTTGTTGGTAGATGACAAGTTAACGTTCGCTTCCAGCAGCAGCTGATATCGCAAACTAGGTAGTTGTTGGAAGATGACAAGTTAACGTTCGCTTCCAGCAGCAGCTGATATCGCAAACTAGGTTCGCTCCGTAGAGAAAAAAATGGAATAGCTCCGGTGGATTTGTCAAAAATTTTGGGCGGACGAACCAGGATGGTTTATAGAGTACAAGTACAACTCTAAGTGCCAGAGACACGAGCCCCATCAGGAGGTCCTCTCTATAGAGACAAAATGAAAGTGTTACAGATGTGTTGCATTCTGAGGCATATTTCGGGGTTAGGATGTTGGAAATCAAGATTTTCCACTGTGATTAAAACTTCCTTACCAACCAAATTATGTGGAGGACCAAGACCCTTTCGTACCCAACTTCTGCCCCCCAAACGACCCCTCCCCTCCCCCCCCCCCCCCCCCCCGTTAAGATCCACGACCTTGAGTTTCAAGGGCACCATTCGATATTGCCAAAAACACACCCATCCACCTTTGTCTATTTGCGTTGGTGTCATTTTGAACAAAGTCTAATTGATATCAAATTTACATATTTATTGTGTAGATAGAAAATGGCCGTCAAGTTAACGGCCAGGGAATCGTTCCACAAACAATTCTGCGACTAGTTTTAATCGTAAGCTGATCGTAAGTGTAAGACTAATTAAGGTGTTACAGAAAAAAAAATCTTAATTTACGTTGACAATAAAAACAAGACTTAACTTTACGATAGAGTCCAAGGCGATAGCAAACGGTTTCCATGAAAGTTACGCTGAAACTATCGAGGATTGCGATTGAGGCGACAGTCGTAAATTCGAAGTCGCAATCGTAAACGTAAGGAATTTCCGTTGAACAATACGCTGATTTCTCCATTCTAAAAATAGATTATGACTCATGAAAAATTCTCTTCGAGTAGACAATCGATTATTTCGCAATACTTTCTGCTTTATTTGATTAAGAGATATTCGATCTGCCTTTGATTTCATCACTAGCACATGTGCATGAACACATAGATATCGAGGGGTATTATTTCAAGATGCATCATTATTGCTTGTTTACTTTTGAAAGCGGCAAGACCGTATAGATTGCAATCAATATACCGAAAAGCAAAACAACGTCTAAAGCATGGCAAGATTGGGCGCAAAATTTATATTTAGTGGTCTTCCCATACGAGAAGTACCATCAGGTGTTTCGAAAAGAGTAAGCATGGTCTGCTTCGCGCGCAAACCAGGTGGTGCAACCAGATCTATTCATGTCTGACATCTGACTAAACAAATCTGCCAAATTCATAACTTGATATTTAATTTTCTTCAAGTGACATTTAGTCCTGTCCCGCGGTGTTAAATAACACTGCCCACAAAAAGTATAAGTGTTGCGCCACTTTCACCCGCTATCCAATCAACAGTCGATATTCGATGTTCAAAATTCTCAGTGGACTAGTCTCATTAAACTGTAACGTGACAATTAATTTACATGTGTAATCAGCATATAAGCGTCCAGCAAATTTATTATCGACAATCAAAGCAAGATGCCCTATCAGACGTATCATTGGTTTGTAAAATAGCTGTAGGAGTAGCAGTAATGGCTGTGTTGTTTGACGTCGTGTCACTTTCTACCAATAACTGGTCGGTTTTCACTGGTTCGTATTTTACTATTTACTATTTGAATTTGATATATTTCAACAGTGGAGTATTAAGTTGGAGCAGTGCCTCGTCTAAGGAATTGTTACTGGGCGGCAGTTAATTGAACAGGCGAAGTTGAAAACTAGATCGCCGGAAATGCAATCAGTGAAACAGACATCCAATAGTCTCTATGAAATGCGGCGATACTTGATATTTATTTGAAACTAAACATGGCGAAAAAAACAACAGAAGAATTATTCCAAAACTACGGAGCCCCTAACACGCAGTGGAAATACTTTTTTAAAGAGTTAATTCGTTTAAACGAAATAATTAATTCGTTTAAACGATATAATTTAAATCGTTTAAACGAAATAGTCAAATTAATTCGTTTAAACGAAATAATTAATTCGTTTAAAAGAAATAATTAATTCGTTTAAACGAAATAATTTAAATCGTGTTAACGAAATAGTCAAAATAATTATTTCGTTTAAACGAAATAAATGCTATTATTTCGTTTAATCGAAATAATTATTTCGTTTAAACGAATTAATTATTTCGATTAAACGAATTAATTTGACTATTTCGTTTAAACGATTTAAATTATATCGTTTAAACGAATTAATTATTTCTTTTAAACGAATTAATTATTTCATTAAACGAATTAACTCTTTAAAAAAGTATTTCCACTGCGTGTTAGGGGCAGAAACCACATATTATCCTTATTTCTGTTATGTTATGTTAGTTATACTGTATTTAGAATTTCGATTGCTACCGATATTTTAAAAATATAGGACTGCCGACCGATCCGCGGCTGACTTTTGTGTTGACTGGGCGGCAGAATTGTCACAGTGCTAGTCGAGGCACTGAGTTGGAGGGGTGAAGGTGCTGGGGGGGGGGGGGGGGGGGGTGGTACAGGTTGCCATTAAAGCTCGTGCCCTCGCCTACCTTGGCCCCCTTTTGATTTTTTTTTCGCTACGCCACTGTATTTGAGGGACTGATTGGCAGCCGGGTCTTATACAGCACGTAAGGGGTCCCACCCTCAAGAGAACAATTCCATTCCAGACGTCATGTGAAATCTCCAACCCGCATTTTCAAGGGTTGAGTTGGGCCTTGAATAGATATAAATAGCCTCCAGAAGAAGATGGAGACTGAGATGTATCCATACTTATGAGTTTTCATATTTTCGGAGACTGAAGGCTTAACCCCCTTTCTTGATTGAATGAACAATAAAATTTCTGAAATTTGAAGTGACAGAGATCCTTTCGCCCCCCCCCCCCCTTTTTTTTTTCTAGTGACATTGTGATTCCTTTCCCGCGGTACTAAATAACACTGCCCACAAAAATATAATATTAGTTTCACCCGCTATCCAATCAATAGTCGATATTCGATGTTCAAAATTCTCAGAGATCCTTTCGCCCCCCCCCCCCTTCTGAGTTCACGCCACCACCCCCACACCCCCGCCCCCTAAATCAACGCTCTTGAACTCAAGGGATCTCTCGACAGTTACAAATCTTAACTTAGTATATTAATGCTGTTGTCCTGGCAATATCTCCCTTATTTCCCTCGAATGGCGTTTTTTTCGGCCTCATTAATTAGTCCAAAGAGTTTCAGAAAACTAAGACGTAAAACTCATTTCATTGTATTATTTTCAGGGGAGTCAAATTCTGGATTATGGTCAGTTTGTTCTAAAGATATATGTGTAGCAGTACCAGGAACTTTCGGTTAGTATAATTATATTACATTTTACTTTACAACATTTTGATTTTGAGTTATTGCCCTTTATACGTTCAAGAGTCCGGAAATCAACCGGAAGTGCAACAAAACATTTTTAAACCACAGGGGCTCGTAGTTATATTTTTTTTTAAGATATTGTTATACGGTGGTAAGAGACAATATTTAAAAAAATATATATAACTACGAGCCCCTGTGATGAAAACAGGATTTAGAACACATTCCATGGTCTGTGCCTGAATAAAAGTATGTTTAGACTGAATTTGATCAAACTCACAAATTGATAGTCCCAAACTTGCCGACTATATTCTCAGCCTTTGATGATTATTTGGACAGATATGGCAGATGAGGAGAGTAAAAACCAAGCCACGGAGAATGTAGATTGAGCAATCTTTGCGGTTGCTGTTGTTTTAAAGCGATACAACCTCTTAGAATGAACAAAAAAATTAAGTTCTCAAACTTGGTCAATCAGAGTGTCCAAAGTATACAAACAGAATGCAAAAACCCATGAAACTATGTAAATTTACATATTCTAACAGGTTATAATTGATAAACGCCTTAAATTTGATTAGGGTTTTACATTTATTGTATATAAACAGTGTTTTCTGGATTTATCAGATTATTTAGGTAATCTGTTTTATAGTTATAACACCAGGTTAGTCCCTTGATGAATATAATATACTCCTATTCACCAAATTTAAAAATTTAGATTTTTTGTTCATTCTAAGAGGTTGCATTCCTTTAAGCGTATTTATATATCTTGAATCCACTAAACCTTGATATATTTGGAAAGATGGATATTTGTGTATTTCATTCATACCATCCTTCTACCTACCTTATGCATGCGAAATCTGTGGTTCAAGTTTTTTTTTCCAAGAAATGGTCGCATGTTTTGTGACTTGGTTTTTCTGACTCTTCCCAAGCCATATCTGTGCAAATAGTCGTCAGTCTTACCAATCAAGTGAAATTAAGTCATTCGGCTGAACCTTCGTCATTGTTCGAGACTATGTTCGAGACTATATAATGACTCGGATATGATAAGCTGCCATCTTGCCCGGTATTTGGACAGGAAAAGATAACTATTGTTTCAAGGTTGATTTTGATTGGCTGCGAAAGATGATGATACATTCTGAAGAATAATTGTGATTGGTTGAACTATAATTTATTCAACATGGCAAACTACCGTATAGTATACGAGGTTATCTAGCATGTCTAGTTCCGAAGTTGATACGATTGCTACTAAGTCGTTGACAATGTTTTCATATTTCAGTCGGTTCAGCTTTTAAAGCCACGAGAGCCTTTATTTTGTTGGGATTCTTTGCTGGTATTGGCTGTATAGTATCCCTGAATTTGTTTATTTTCAAAACTCACAACCGAATGGTCAGACTTATTGCCTTAATTTCTTCGATTTTAGCAGGTAAAAACATAATTTCATTCAACTTTATATAAAACTTGGGGAGTTTGTCACAGTTGATGTCCACAAGCAGAGACGGCACCTAATATTGTTTAAGGTTTAGCTAATGACCAGTAGCGTATTGGCGAATGGCAGGATTGGAAATCGCCAAAATTGATCATTTTCATGCCTATGACAGCCCCCCCCCCCTAAAATTGTCTTGCTTCCCATCGTTCCTTAAATTAAGCATAGAGCAACATTTAAGTCTATTTATAAGCACACCTAGTTTTATTTTCATCTTAATAATTATAATGATCAGCATGTAGTTAAAATGTATGAAATTATGTTCAGTCATTTTCCTGAAGGTCATCAGCATTTGATTGGCTGTCATTGGAAATTGGATTTGATTGGACGTCACAGAGGTCATGACCTGTCAAAACGATTCACTTCCGATAGGGACATTATTTTACCCCAAAGTTTCTTATCATTGCTGCCCTATTCACCCATTCACTGTGACCAATGACCCTTATATGGTACCACCACCCTTTAGTACCCCTTATAAAGTATTATAAAGCTAAGAAAATCTCAGTGGTCACTTTCAGAGCTCTTCCATTCCCACCATTTACTGCAAATGCAAAGTGTAATAAATATAAGAAAATCTTATGAAATTTTTGTTTTGTTTCAGTTTTGTTCACCATGATTGGAATTGGTTTATATAGATCTACCGGTGAGCGATGTACGAAGCTTAAATCACCAATACCGTAGGTCGTATCAAAGAGCTACGAGATTTTGTGATGAATAGCTAATTTGTATAAGAAGAAGTATTCTCACAATAGTTCGAATTGTTCATACCTGCAGTTTTGGTGTAATATCCAAATAAATTTTGGACTCTTTGATGTCTTACGCGTAGGGTGAAAACGAAGTAATACGGCCATATTCCAATGATAACGTCAATATACGACGCCTTCCACGGCTAATAATAAACACCAAATCATTTGATTGGTTGACCTCTTGGGTTTCCCAAACGTTTCCACCAATCAACGACGATCACGCGGGAAATGTTATAAACAACATTGCATTGAATGGATGAACGTTATGTGACTACAGAGTTTTTATCGATATTTTCTGCATATTTTACGGAAAAATAAGCTGAATTGAGGTGTGTGTATTTGGATTACATGGTTCATTATAAGCTGCAGAGAATAGTGTCTTAGAAACAAAGTGTTTTGAGTAGAACGAAGTGTAGAAATTTTAATAGTTTTGAGTAACGGAACGGTCTATTCACACTTATTGTGGAGCTTCCAAATCTTATCATAATCATTTTTGTAGCTGCCCTTGAGGGTATTCAAATCATTTGCCGTTTGTAAGGCAAATCTAAGGCATACACATTATTTTCTTCAGAAATGAAATGAAATGAATTGAGTTTGACGTCCTACTTTTCTGCACCTAAATGGGCTAATTGAGGACGGGCAAACGCCATGTAGTGTGCAATGAGGGAAATTTTGTCAGGACAGTGGTATTAGCCTTCTCTTATTTTCGATTTCCAACTGTCGCGGGATCTTTAACGTACACAGCCAATAGCACACGGGGCCTCGGTTTATTGTCCCATCCGAACGACTAGACGCTTTTCCATGTCAGCCCCTCCGACCTGCATCACCGACTGTGGGAGACCGGTCGAAAATTCCGAAGGTATCATCTCGACCCATGTCGGGATTGAACCCTGGACCTTCAGGTTAGCGAGCAAGCATCTAACTCACTGAGCCACCGCGGCTCCCTATTTTCTCCAGAAGATAATGCAATGGAACAATCAACAAATAAACATCATTAAAATTTTAATGAATAAATTGCAATATATCGTAAGTATCAAAAATAACATGAAATATGGGCCTATTTACGACAAAATCAATATATTATACATGTAACATAACATATACTTCAACAAACCAAAAAAAAAAAACACTTCCCCAGTCGGTGATGCAGGTCGGAGGGGCTGACAATGGATGGGACAATAAACCGAGGCCCCGAGTGCTATTGGCTGTGTACGTTAAAGATCCCGCGACAGTTGGAAATCGAAAATAAGAGAAGGCTAATACCACTGTCCTGACAAAATTTCCCTCATTGCACACTACATGGCGTTTGCCCGTCCTCAATTAGCCCATTTAGGTGCAGAAAAGTAGGACGTCAAACTCAATTCATTTCATTTCATTTCTGGAGAAAATAATGTGTATGCCTTAGATTTGCCTTACAAACGGCAAATGATTTGAATACCCTCAAGGGCAGCTACAAAAATGATTATGATAAGATTTGGAAGCTCCACAATAAGTGTGAATAGACCGTTCCGTTACTCAAAACTATTAAAATTTCTACACTTCGTTCTACTCAAAACACTTTGTTTCTAAGACACTATTCTCTGCAGCTTATAATGAACCATGTAATCCAAATACACACACCTCAATTCAGCTTATTTTTCCGTAAAATATGCAGAAAATATCGATAAAAACTCTGTAGTCACATAACGTTCATCCATTCAATGCAATGTTGTTTATAACATTTCCCGCGTGATCGTCGTTGATTGGTGGAAACGTTTGGGAAACCCAAGAGGTCAACCAATCAAATGATTTGGTGTTTATTATTAGCCGTGGAAGGCGTCGTATATTGACGTTATCATTGGAATATGGCCGTATTACTTCGTTTTCACCCTACGCGTAAGACATCA
Organism: Lottia scabra; assembly: GCA_029955415.1. Taxonomy (NCBI): domain Eukaryota; kingdom Metazoa; phylum Mollusca; class Gastropoda; family Lottiidae; genus Lottia; species Lottia scabra. Next base: position 3,088,688 of record JARJEI010000010.1, read on the forward strand.
AAGAGTCCAAAATTTATTTGGATATTACACCAAAACTGCAGGTATGAACAATTCGAACTATTGTGAGAATACTTCTTCTTATATAAATTAGCTATTCATCACAAAATCTCGTAGCTCTTTGATACGACCTACGACAAATCGACTTTTTCTCACTCACCGGTAGATCTAATATGCAAGTCAGATCTTACAACCAAGTTATGTTCTAGGCTACTCCTTCTATTTGAATGGTTTATGTATTGTATTGTATATTGGTGTTCTAGTCTGTATTATATTGGACATAGTGAAAAATCCGGTGCAGGCTTAATCACCTCACCTCATTAGTTTAAGAAATATTTTTAAAATAAGCATCGACTTCAAGTTATTTCCCCTTGGAGTGTGCTGTTATTTAAAAAAAACATCTTTTTTATTGCCCTAGAAAGTTACATTTTCATTTTATATTTAAAGTTTTGTTTTGTTTATGGTTTTCTATTCTTTTACTACACAATTTAGTATTTATAAAATCACATTTTGCATTTTGTATGAATTAAAATATCACCTGTAAAAATTATACTGAGAGTCTTAGATTGTGTTTGGGTTGATAAAATAACCAACAAATGGTCAGTGGCCTAGCGAGAATTGTTTTCAGGTGGGAAGAGAGGGGGCAAAGGGGGGAGGTTTTGCAATTTTTAAGTGAAAATAAAGCAATTTCAGGTACAAAGGGGGAGGGGCATGGCGCCACTGCTAATGGAAATGAATGAAACGATACATATAAATATTTACTTCGATATCCTCGATGTAAGATATATACCTATATATCTATTTAACCCTTCAAACACATGTGTACCCACAAATATCGGCGTTTGAATGTCAAAAAACCGACTCGCCGTTTAGTAAGACTATGACTTATATAGAAAACACATATACAGAAAATGAAGAATAAATGTTAAGGTAAGGATATAATTGAAGGAACTATATGATTTTCGTGCATTAGTATACTGTACGTCTGAAGGCTATTTGCATATATTCAAAGCCCAAATCGACCCTAAAAAATGTTGAACATTCCCCTTTAATTAGATTGGTGTCTGCTTCGCGAGGGACGTAGACTCTACAAACTATTCCAGTTCATCCCAAACAAAATTTTGGATTTCGAAGAGTGACACTTAAGGCTGAAGTTATTTATGTTGAGAAAACCCAGTTACAACGAATTAGGTAGGGAAGGCTACTTAGAAACCTACTTAAGGTGTTCGAGGAAGTATTTCTAATCACGAGATCATTGACGGATAAAATATGATACCTCCTATAAGCTACACGTGTGACGGTATATAAGTTCCACTATAATAACTGTTCCAAAGAACATTTGTTATGTAATATTTGTTCCATTTGGAACATTTATTATATAAAACTAGACCTAACCCTAACCCTAACCCAGATATTAAATGATAAGAGTTCCTGGGATCATTTATTATAATAATGTTTGTTCCATGTGGAATATTTATTATGAGGAACAAATATACAGTCACACATGGACTAAATTTCAAAATGGTCCGGAGTCATTTTGGAATTACGAACAGTTCATCAACGATCAAATCAACTCTCAAATTGCCGACTTTTCGGAAGCTGATATGGGCCTTGAATGTGCGTAAAAAATCTCCAGAAAAATTAAAACTGTACGAAAATGATTCCTTAATATCTATAACTAGGAATTTTGGTATTTTTCTTGCGCTAATTTTTAGAAAATAAAGTAACCCCAAACAGTGTACAATAAGGAAACCGCTGGGAATGAAAAATGAAAATGAAATAAATCGAGTTTTACGTCCTGCTTTTCTGCTCCTATGTGGGCTAATTGAGGACGAACAGACGCCATGTAGTGTGCAATGAGGGAAATTTTGCCAGGACAGCGGCATTAGCCTGCTCTTATTTTCAATTTCCAACTGTCGAGGGATCTTTAAACGTGCAAAATCATAACTAAACCATTCTGCCTCATGACGGAGTTTGCAAAAGGACAATCGTCAATTAACATTTACACACGAATAATTATGGTTACACGTGGATTTGTCTCAAATTTCAATAGTTTTCCTTGTAAACTATTAGGCCTAAAGATAAGCTTAATTTAACAATTTACACATCTGAAAGCAAGGAGTGATTGTTCCTCGAAAATGATCTCTTACTTACTGCTTAAATATTGGGTTTTCAACTTGGGGGACATGTCCCAGACTGAGGACATTTGGACATTTTCCTAGGGACACAAACTGAGCTAGAAGTCTGAAAAAAATGTAATATTGTGTATCATCTGGTGGATATGCATGTATAGTCCACTGTCAACAACATATTAATAAGCAAAGTGCTGTGACTATCATGTTTCAAAATTGTTTTCAATGACTTCCTCAGACAATTCAGGGAACATTTCCTTGTGATTAATCGGGGACACGTGAGAAAACCAGTTGAAAACCCGGGGCTAGCCATTACCGATGCTGGAATTTTGTTCAGTTTTTTACTTACATACAAGAAGGTGGACTGAAAAGGTCATTGTGCAAAAGTGGGCATCTGAATTCAAGAAGGAGGGTATTGTAGATGACCCACGGAGCCAAACGTTATCCATATTCATAAGATGGTTCTGTTTCCCTCATTGCACACTGAATGGCGTTTGCCCATATTAGCCCATTAGTCCATTCATTTAATTTTTGTTTTCGGTGCAACATCGAATTTGATGTATAGCAAGTTTCATTTCCTTGGGATAAATCCTCCCGAGCCAACTTTTGAATTTTTCAGACAACCCTCGTAGCTTTATCAACTTCCCAAACGAAAATTTAGACAATTATACACCTTTAATAAGCGTAATAATATATCATTTTATCTTAGTTGTTATTTCCCCGTGAAAAAGTCGTTCGTGTTACAGCAAGAAAAATCGCAGATATGATCTTGTATCAAATGTACTTAAAGGGGACCAATCTTCATTTTTATTGGTTGATTTGGGTCTTGAATATACTTAAGTATCCTTCAGAAGCACTAGAAATGTAGGAAAATTGCATATTTCCTTCAAATATATCTTAAATTAGACATTTCTCCTTCTATTTCTATAAATGACTTTTCTATATATTGCATAGTATCGATAATGTGTAGTAGGGCATTATAACTTTCAAATGCCAATAATTATGGATGCACATGGATTTGAAGACACAAATTTCAATGGTGAGTTGTGATAACCAGTACGAAATTGCTGAGCTAAAAAAGTCCCCGTTTCTGAGACTTGGAAAAATGGACACACGAAAATGAAGCCTGTGCCACTTTAAAGGGATATGTTCACTAACTGTTCGACCAATAAATTTTTAGTCTCAGAACCTGGATATTTTTTAGGTATTCTAATCCATAATTATGTTCACAACTCTTCCTCGATATATAAGCCTTCAAATAACTGTTGCCATAATTATGAGCGTATGAAAGTTAAAAATACGACTCGCTGTTTAGCAAGACTATGAATTATATAGAAAACACATACACAGAAAATAAAAGATAATTGTATAGGTAGGGATATAATTGAAGGGATTATGCAATTTCTGTTTAGTTTTAGTACTTCTGGAGGCTATTTACATATATTTAAGGCTAAAATCGACCCTCGAAAATGCTGAACATTCCCCTTTAACGACAGATTTCAAGGCACGTCTGGAATGGAATTGTTCACTTGAGGGTGGGACCCCTCACGTGCTGTATACTCGTTAAGCCAGTCCCTGAAATACAGTGGAGTAGATAGAAATATTTCATGCGGGGCCAAGATGGGCAGTGGTACGACATGAACATGCTTAAATAGAAACTAAGTCTTGTACCCCCCTACCCCCCAGCACATTTAACCCTCCACCTAAAACAGTAAACAGATATCGCATACATAACAGGTAGTTGTTGGTAGATGACAAGTTAACGTCTGCTTCCAGTAATCTGATATCACAAACTACATGTAGATAGTTATTGTATTGACGAGTTTGATTCTTGCCCCATGGTTTTGCCCTCAAACCGCAAACTGGTACAGATCATAAGCAGCAGTTGTAGTCGATGGTAGTAGGCCAATGTGGGAATCTGTTTACGAAGGGAAATGTAAGATTGTACACCCCCCTCTAAACTATTAACAAATGTATATTAAATATGCTAAGTGGCCTGACCCATTTGTTATCAATCAGGATAAAAACGCCCAGCAATTGTTACGGTACACCAGTAAAGTTTAGCAACTACGAACAAAACAGAATGGGACTATCTGACGTATCGAAGTGGTGTCAAGCAGCTATTGAGATAATAGGTTTTGCTGTGGGAACTAATGTTGTGGCAATTTCAACTATTAACTGGTATCATTATTATGGTTCGTATTTTTTAGTTATTTTGACTTGGTGGTGGCTGAACCCTTTTGAGCCGATTATGAATACAGTTGAAAATTAAAAGTCGTGTTCTAATCGTACTTGTGTATTCGTTTCTTGTTTACTATTGTATCCCGTTCCGTATACGGAGCCCCTAAAACGCAGTGAAAATACTTTTATAAAAAGTTATTTCGTTTAAACAACATAATTAATTCGTTTAAACGAAAAAATAAAAATAATAGAAATACAAGTAAAAATTTATTTCGTTTAATCAAAATAATTATTTCGTTTAAACGAAATAAATGCTATTATTTCGTTTAATCGAATTAATTATTTCGTTTAAACGAATTAATTATTTCGATTAAACGAAATAATAAAAAAAATATTTACACTGTGTTCGGCAATTCTCCGCAGTTTCCGTAATCAATAATCTGCAATCGGCAATCCTCGTCAGTTTTCGCAAACCATAATCCAAACGGTTACGCTAGCGCTCTGCAACATATTAACACGGTAATTGTATTGTATTGTATTGTATTGTATTGTATGGTTTAGTTTAAGGAAACTTACGAGGATTGCCGATTGACCATAATCCTAATTCATAATTTTCAAGGAGACCGTTTGCATAAAATCTGTTGCAGGGCGCTGGAGTAACTGTCTCGGAGAAAGACAATCGGCAATCCTCGGCAGTTTCCGTAAACCGTAATCTGTCTCGGTAATGAATGGTGTTTTTCGTTGTGTTTTCATGCGCGAGACTCTTTAATTTGACGTTTTACCACTCGCTTGTAACGTCGCGACATAGATATAGTTCATAGCAATAGAATCTGTGGAGGAATTTTCTGACAACTGCTCGTGCATTTAATGCTACGTAGTGACTATCTGTTCACCATTTACGCATTTTATCATCATTTTAAATACATATCTGTTTGTTTTCGTGTTATTTGTTTACCAATACTTTTAGCCTCGAATGACCCGTCTCTGATGCTTGAACTACCAGAATCACAAGATTACGTGATAACATTGATGTAGTCCGGTCAAATGGCCGCCGTTCATTACCGTGATATTGTTGCAGAGCGCTAGCGTAACTTTCACGGAGACCGTTTGGGAGAAAGAGTTTGTTCCAGTATGGCCAAAATAAAATCATACGATTTTATTATCGAAGTTTTGTTTTTGGTTAAAGAGTTCTGAGGGTCCAAAATATAGATCTTCAGTTTAGAATTGCAAGTGGAGAGGTTTATTATTGGTTAAATTCAATTTCAGCATCTAGCTCAATTTCGGTTGGATTATGGTCAATTTGTATAGACGATAAATGCCACTCAATAACAACTGCTGAAGGTTGGTATAATTTCACTATTGCCCTTAATCTTTGTAATTTCCTATACAATAACTGTAATTAAATTGTAATTATTACATTTTATAACTCTTAAACGCTTAAAATACTTTTTTCAATTATTGTATATTAACATATAGTTTTCTGGATTTATCAGATTATTTAGGTAATCTGTTGTATAGTAGGTAAATCCGCTAAAGAATATATATATTCAAATTGACCAAGTTTGAAAATTTATATTTTTTGTTCATTCTAAGAGGTTGTATTCCTTTAAAAAAGGTTGCTTTTTTTCTCGAGTTACTGCCCTTAAAAGAAACATTTCCTTTTGATCATAGAAATGTAAAGTCTATTGAACTTCCGTTTAAATTTATGATTGACCGAATTTCTACTTAGAGACATTCTGTTAACTTCCGGTGCAGTGTAAAAATAGTTAAGGTAAACAATAACAAAAGAAGTTAATTTGAAAATTATCACAGAAAATCTAATTTTACAACATTTTTACAACTGTAATTTTATGATTTGATATGTATACAGTATTTCTAAATGATATAAGCCTATGTTACTGTAGAAATCATGTAATTATCAAATTTAAGCATGCCAACCTGTTATGCCATGGCTTAAATTTAGACCTACCATGCAGTGAGTTTTACCGGGCTGAAGGTAACATAATCTAAGCCAGTAAACAATACGCAATATGGTCGAAAAATGTTTAAGAAATGTTTTTAAATTTTAAACATGATTTCTCAAACTAGTCCATCCATCTTCCAAATAAAACACTATCTTAGCCTTTCTCCCACGTTCGCACTGTGTAAACATCAATACTCCCCTTTTACACTGAGTTGAGGCGCAGTCGGTAGCCAGTTCAATTGTCTGTTAGGCAATTGGATGCCATTTTGCAGAAACCGGAAGTTATGGGCATCCTTTAAATTCAGAACATGCGTGCCAACATAGAAATATAGGTAGGGAATGCCAAGAAGGACAAATAAATAGTTTATGCTTGGCACGCATGCGCTGAATTTACGGGTTTCCTCATAACTTCCGGTTTCTGCAAAATGGCACCTAATTGCCTAACAGACATCAATTCAACTGGCTACCGACTAACGCCTCGGCGTTAAATGGTAGTACATGTATTGATGTTTACACAGTGCGAATGTGAGAGAAAGGCTAATAGATCTACCGGTGAGCGATGTACGAAGCTTAAATCACCAATACCGTAGGTCGTATCAAAGAGCTACGAGATTTTGTGATGAATAGCTAATTTGTATAAGAAGAAGTATTCTCACAATAGTTCGAATTGTTCATACCTGCAGTTTTGGTGTAATATCCAAATAAATTTTGGACTCTTTGATGTCTTACGCGTAGGGTGAAAACGAAGTAATACGGCCATATTCCAATGATAACGTCAATATACGACGCCTTCCACGGCTAATAATAAACACCAAATCATTTGATTGGTTGACCTCTTGGGTTTCCCAAACGTTTCCACCAATCAACGACGATCACGCGGGAAATGTTATAAACAACATTGCATTGAATGGATGAACGTTATGTGACTACAGAGTTTTTATCGATATTTTCTGCATATTTTACGGAAAAATAAGCTGAATTGAGGTGTGTGTATTTGGATTACATGGTTCATTATAAGCTGCAGAGAATAGTGTCTTAGAAACAAAGTGTTTTGAGTAGAACGAAGTGTAGAAATTTTAATAGTTTTGAGTAACGGAACGGTCTATTCACACTTATTGTGGAGCTTCCAAATCTTATCATAATCATTTTTGTAGCTGCCCTTGAGGGTATTCAAATCATTTGCCGTTTGTAAGGCAAATCTAAGGCATACACATTATTTTCTTCAGAAATGAAATGAAATGAATTGAGTTTGACGTCCTACTTTTCTGCACCTAAATGGGCTAATTGAGGACGGGCAAACGCCATGTAGTGTGCAATGAGGGAAATTTTGTCAGGACAGTGGTATTAGCCTTCTCTTATTTTCGATTTCCAACTGTCGCGGGATCTTTAACGTACACAGCCAATAGCACACGGGGCCTCGGTTTATTGTCCCATCCGAACGACTAGACGCTTTTCCATGTCAGCCCCTCCGACCTGCATCACCGACTGTGGGAGACCGGTCGAAAATTCCGAAGGTATCATCTCGACCCATGTCGGGATTGAACCCTGGACCTTCAGGTTAGCGAGCAAGCATCTAACTCACTGAGCCACCGCGGCTCCCTATTTTCTCCAGAAGATAATGCAATGGAACAATCAACAAATAAACATCATTAAAATTTTAATGAATAAATTGCAATATATCGTAAGTATCAAAAATAACATGAAATATGGGCCTATTTACGACAAAATCAATATATTATACATGTAACATAACATATACTTCAACAAACCAAAAAAAAAAAACACTTCCCCAGTCGGTGATGCAGGTCGGAGGGGCTGACAATGGATGGGACAATAAACCGAGGCCCCGAGTGCTATTGGCTGTGTACGTTAAAGATCCCGCGACAGTTGGAAATCGAAAATAAGAGAAGGCTAATACCACTGTCCTGACAAAATTTCCCTCATTGCACACTACATGGCGTTTGCCCGTCCTCAATTAGCCCATTTAGGTGCAGAAAAGTAGGACGTCAAACTCAATTCATTTCATTTCATTTCTGGAGAAAATAATGTGTATGCCTTAGATTTGCCTTACAAACGGCAAATGATTTGAATACCCTCAAGGGCAGCTACAAAAATGATTATGATAAGATTTGGAAGCTCCACAATAAGTGTGAATAGACCGTTCCGTTACTCAAAACTATTAAAATTTCTACACTTCGTTCTACTCAAAACACTTTGTTTCTAAGACACTATTCTCTGCAGCTTATAATGAACCATGTAATCCAAATACACACACCTCAATTCAGCTTATTTTTCCGTAAAATATGCAGAAAATATCGATAAAAACTCTGTAGTCACATAACGTTCATCCATTCAATGCAATGTTGTTTATAACATTTCCCGCGTGATCGTCGTTGATTGGTGGAAACGTTTGGGAAACCCAAGAGGTCAACCAATCAAATGATTTGGTGTTTATTATTAGCCGTGGAAGGCGTCGTATATTGACGTTATCATTGGAATATGGCCGTATTACTTCGTTTTCACCCTACGCGTAAGACATCAAAGAGTCCAAAATTTATTTGGATATTACACCAAAACTGCAGGTATGAACAATTCGAACTATTGTGAGAATACTTCTTCTTATATAAATTAGCTATTCATCACAAAATCTCGTAGCTCTTTGATACGACCTACGACAAATCGACTTTTTCTCACTCACCGGTAGATCTATAAGATAGTGTTTTATTTGGAAGATGGACTAGTTTGAGATTTGACATGTTTAAAATTTGAAACATTTTTCGACCATATTGCGTATTGTTTGCTGGCTTAGTGTTTGCCGGCCTAGTGTCTGCTACCTTCAGTCCGGTAAACCTCACTGCATGGTAGGTCTGAATTTAAGCCATGGCAGAACATGTTTTCATGCTTAAATTTAATAATTACATTATTTCTACAGTAACATAGGCCTATAACATTTAGAAATATATATACTTATCATTACATATCAAATCATAAAATTAGAGTTGTAAAAATCTTGTTAAATTAGATTTTCTGTGATAATTTTCAAATTAACTTCTTTTGTTATTGTTTACCTTAACTATTTTTACCCTACACCGGAAGTTAACAGCAATCCCCCAAGTAGAAATTCGGTCAACCACAAATTTAAACGGAAGTTCAATAGACTATGAGTTTACTGAGACTTCCTGTCTTATACATTTCTATGGTGCCAAGCATAAACTGTTTATGAATCGTCTCTTGGCATTCCCTACCTTATATTTATTTCTATGATTTGATAAATGACAATGTCGTTGGCATTTTGTTTCACATTTCAGCTAGTTCAGCTTTATTAACATCAAGAGCCTTTGCTTTGTTGGGATTTTTTGCTGGTATTGGCTGTATAGTAGCCCTGATTTTGTTTATATTCAAAACTCAAACCGAACGAGTCAGAATAATAGCGTTCATTTGTTCAATATTGGCAGGTAAATGATATTTTTTACTAACCTTTATCACTTGTTATTTGAAAAATATCAGATCCTCGTCACAGGCATATATTCCATATTCCATATTTGGGATTTTACCCCCGACAGTTATTTGTTTCCCCATCCTGGAAGCTGCACTGTATACCCCATCAGATATACTTGCCCACTCTGAACAATCAAGTATAATTGTCTGACACCATTTTCAACCTTACGAAAATTCTTCTTTTTTTCCAGCTTTATGTACTATAATTGGAATAGTGGTATTCTCTAATCAAGTCCCATTCCCGAAGATAAGGCCTGGATACTCGACATACTTAATAGATTTAAGTGCTTGCTTGTATATATGTGTTTCAATCGCTGTTTTAATAGATATAGTAAAACATCCGGTGCAACCACAAGATAACCAAAATTGATACAATGAAGTCATGCTCATTTTCTCATAAAGCTTATTTTACATTAAAGGAGTTGTAAAGAGGTTTTCTAGACTTTGTTTGTGTATCAGGGACACTGATAGCATCAATTGGCGCCATTCTAATTCCCATTCTTATGACGTCTGTGGTTCTTGCAATGCCACTAAAACAAACGCATTTTATGACGTCACTAATATTTATCCGCATAGATATCAATTCAAGGAGAGGGTACTATAGGCGAAAGCCTGTTCCCTAATCCTATCTAAATAAATATTGTTTATACAAAAAAAATATCAATTGTAGCTTCCGGTAGATCACTGTCAGTGACACAGAAGTCGGAATGGAAATTGGAATGGCGCAAACTGTTGCTGTCAGTGCTCCCGATACACATACAACGTTTAGAAAACCTCCTCACAATCCCTTTAAGTGGCTACTTATTTATTGAAGAGATTCAGGCTTCGACCCACTGTACACTTCTTATAGTTGCTATTTTTTTTTCCTTAGCCAGACGTTGCTTGCCCACTTGGATTTTTAGCCATAAATAATTCCCGAGTTGGTTGAAATCTTTTTATTTATTTATTATAAAATTATGATTATAGAATAAATAATTTATGTAAATAATATGTGCATGTCATTATAAAGAATGTGAATATATAATTAAATAAAATAACGTCGACAATGTTTATGTAAACAATAAATAGAAGGAATACTACCTCTTAGAATAAACATAAATATTAATTCTCAAACGTGGCCAATAAATGTATATTATATGCATTTATGGGTTTACCTGATGCCATTACTATACAATATAATCCTTGTTTATCCATTAAACTTAGTATTAGTAATTATTAAAAAATTGTTAAATTTTTTAAGCGTTTTTCAATAATTGCTTGAAGTTTAATGGATAATTGTTTAGGTTTATTGGTCTATTTGAGTCTGTTGTATATTTATAACACCAAATAAGTCAACCTTTGATATAAATCTATTAAATTTTTTAAGCGTTTTTCAATAATTGATTGAAGTTTTGTGGAGAATTATTTACGTTTGTTGATCTATCTGAGTCTGTTGTACATTTATAAAACCAAGCCAAGTAAGTCAACTGAGAATTTTGATATAAAGTTTGAGAATTTCATTTTAAGAGGTAATATCCCTTTAAAGGTATTAAAACTTATAATATATTAAATAGGAGGATGATATATCGTTAAAGCTGTAACCAAAGGGCTTATAATATATAGACTACTAACATATGATTTTAACCAACAATATTACATTCTAGAAATTAGACTAAAAGAAATTTAAATTCTGTTCAGAACTGAGTTAGTGATAACAATTGGGTGTGTAATGTGGGAAAGGACATAGAAAGGGGTCTTTAATGTACACATATTGAACAAAAAGACTAAACGTATTTCTATGCCAGCACTAGAAAAATCATAAACCAACAAAATTACCATATTTTGTAAAAAAAATAAGACCCATAATGAAAACAATAATGGATGGAACAGAGCAAATGAAATTTAGTAATTTTGATTCAAATTTTATACAATTACAATGCTGTATTACATTTTCCTTTAGCAGCGGTGTACGAAATTCATCAGATGATAAAAGGACGTACATTGTTGCTAAAGGACCATGGTTCTCTTGCTATTGTTGAATAAGCTCCATCATTAAGAAGACGGTGTGGTAGATTTCTGTACATCAACTACTAAGACCAGACCAGCCAGAACATACAGTATACCGCCAACGATGGTCAGAGCGAAGGAGTAGCCGTATTCGTAACCTGTAGGTTTATCTGTAGCAAATACTATAATACCAATAAACACCAATAAACCTAGAAATATACAACAATATAACGGTAACAGCTAAATTATCAAACAGTTTGGTGCTTCATGAGTCTGAATTCCCATGAAACAGTAACACCAGAACGTGTCCAGTCAAAACATTTTATACAATATCACCCACCTTAAAGGATTGTAAAGTGATTTCCTAAACACTATAAGCACATATGGGACACTGATAGCATGCATTTTCAATTTGAAGTCTCTGGCGCACTTACTAAAACATGAACCGACCAGAACCGTCCGGATCGCGTCTCCGGGGTTTTTGAAAATCCACTAAAACCAGAAGCTGCTAATAATATATACGAATTATAAGAGAATCAAAATCAGCGCTCTCTATTTCCTAGAAGTTTACGAGGTTTGGCCACTTATTAATTCTGAATGCCGAAATAACTATGGTGTAATATTTCGCGATCCCATCACATGACCCTTTGTGAAAAACATTGCTTAATAATGCCCACTGAAATTGACAATTCCACTCACCAGCACAGAAAGACGATCCATTGGTTAAAATCCTAATGATTTTCTTCTGTTTCAAGAAAACCGACAACAACTGTAGGACGACACTAGCGAACCCAACAATAAACGCCATGGTTTCAAAGGCTCGTGTTGTCTTTAATTCTAAGGCTGGAAAAGAAGATTCAAATTGTAAAATACCTTGCCTTTTAGATCGCTTTTAAAACTCTAGTAACGGTAGAGTTTTTCTATTTCAAAGTCCAGGAATGTCACAGTAAGTTTTCTTTTGATAAATTGAATATTTCAAAAAGAATCAGATATCAGAAGGAATAGGCACTACCCTCAAGTGTAGCACAACTGAATCAAACTACAACACTCAACACTCAACACGACCTTTTGTAATTTCAAACCATTGAAAGAACGGACAATAAATAAATGGTTTTGTCGAGCACCAGATTTGGAGGTACGCAAGAGTTTTAGCCATTGAACCAAGTCCATGCACAAAGGGATTGCCGTACCAGCGCCCAGCCTTTTTTGAGAAATGGTTTTCAATATAGTATTGATATATATTACTTGCCCTCCTGAACAATTAAATTGTCTACGGGCCTGCATTGAAAAGGCCCAGATCATGCAACTGTAGAATTAAAAAGAACTTACTGGAAGCAGATTGCGGAATGTCCATACATCCTTCAGTGTAGTTGGTGCTGGTACACAGTCTCCATAGACCCTGGTTATATCTGTACTTATATAGAGCTAATGGTCGGTCGTAACTCTCCCAATAATCTGTCGAATACCCGATTATCTGAACGATCAACGCAACAACCGTAACAACCAAACCAACTTTTACAAAAACTGTGGTGTCTTTGATCGCCATATTGGTTATCAACGCTCTGTAAACTTCAAACTTTCCCGCCAAATCTTGCTTCAAAACCGTACAAAAACACGTCCCCGAACCTCACATCACAACCAAAATTTCAAGAATGAACGTCTCAGCAAAATTAAAGTATATTAATCAAAAGAAACGGAAGTAAATATAAGTTTAAAAATTCTATATAAACAGTTTATATGGGGGGAATACTAATATATATTCTAAGTCAGAGAATTAAATGAGATCTGCAGACCTTATTGAGAATTATTTTAACAAACCTAACAGGAAATTCGTTTGGTGAATGAATATCGTTTTTAAACAATTTTTTTAATTCAAGGCTACAAAATGAAAAGGAGGTTGTTGCCATTTGTTGCTATATTTTTTGATACATGTACCACTTTTCATTATGAAATACTTACTCATGTATGATTGATATAATTCTTTATGTGAAAAGTTCATAAGCTGTTACCTATGTTTCGACAAAATGTCTTTTTGGATTTCGAGTTTCGTTTTGCGGTTCAGATCGTTGTGAAAGTCCGATGACCTTGAATAAGTCATCTTCACTCATAATTCCAGTCAACCCAGCTGTAAATGGGTAGGGAAAATCCGGTAAAGATCAATGCCAAGAGGTTTGGCCAAGGACCAGCTGTGAGAATCCTTATAAAATATAGATGTTTCTTTCTTTTTTCTTTGCTACATAGTCAAATGTCAACTCCAGTATCAGCAATTTACCGATGAAGCCCAAAAGGACGAAACAATACTGTTCGCAGTTATTTTTATAGGTCATTTATCAGTCGTGGTCTTTTAGGCAATTCTGTGGCACGATTCGATTCCCTTAGTATGGTTTGAAGAATTTCTGATTCCTTCATTCTAATGGGTGCTAGCCAGATTGATTCATTCGATCAACTGTTATTGAGTTGTCGCCCTTACTCAGTAAAACAATTTAGCACCAAATTTAGCAATAGATTAAAGAGTTGTTCTTTTAGTTCTCTCGTTTCCAAAAATATGATTTTAGATAAAAAAAAAATGTACTTGGTGTCCGTTTTGTGTATGATTTATAATGTTAAAGATTAACCAGATACTACTCCAGAAAATTATATAAAAGATAAGACTGATTATCTTTCCGATTTTTCAAGTAAATCCAGCACTCGTATCAACTTGGGAACTAGACTAGTGGCTAGATAACCTCGTATACTAATGAAGGAATTATAGTTCAGCTAAACACAATCATTCAGAAGTGTCGTCTTCTTTCGCGGTAAAAACAGCCAATCAAAATCAATCTCTGAACAAGAGTTTTTCCCCTTGTCCATTTACCAGACAAGATGGCCGCCTATCATAACCGAGTCATTAGAGAGTCTCGAACAAATTGACGAAGGTTGAGACGAATGATAGATGGAAAATACATAACAAGATGATAGATCCAAAAAAAACTAATTTGTAATTCTTGTAAAAAAAATTCCCCCTTTTCCTTTTCCATAAATCAAATGAAATTGCGGAGTCTTTCCATTTGATGCATATTTTGAGATTTGATGCTTTTAAAACGACTCAAATTACAAACAATTTTAGCCTTCAAATCCCCGTATATAGATAAATATCACCGTTTGAAAGCCATACAAAATATATATACATATACAAACAAATGAATGATATTTGTTAAGGTAGGGATTATAATTGCAGGGATAGTGCAATTTTTTGACAATTTCAGTAAATCTGAAGGCTATTTACATAAATTCGTGGACGAAATTGACCCTCGAAAATGCTGAACAATCCCCTTTAAAGTTTCAAAGAAATTGATAATGTAAATCGTGAACTAAAGGTCAAAGGTTATGTATGATGGCCACATTACTTAGATTACGGGGAATAACCAACTATTCAGTTTAAAGAGATTGGGGTTGGCATTATTTTATATGTGATACTCACAATTCGTAAAACTATTAGCGCAGCGAAAAATTTTCTCAGGGGTCGAGAAAGGGACCATGCATGAAAATGGTAAAAAAAGGCAATTTTAAAGCGACAGTTGAGCAGAATTTTCGGTCTAGGGGGAAGCCCTCACATAAATACGCCACTGCAAAACAAAAAATGATGGTATTTTCAACGAAAAAAAAAAATTCCATATCTTTAGAAACATATTCCTGTCATAGATCCTCTTATATTCATTTGCATTGAATTGTAACCGGATCTACGATTTATTACCATGAACGTGGACCAAAAGACTGCTCAGGGTCAGGGTCCATTTGCCCCTATTTTGAATGATTTAGGACCGAAACGACTAATGAGCAATAGCTCAAAAGCTGGTAACACGTAGCAATGTAATCATTTAAAAAAATATACTCTTTCTGACCAGTGTCCGTCATTTATAAGAAATAAATGACCTTATTCAATTCTATATTTGGTTGTCATTTTTAACCATCATGTAACAAGCACAACACAGGGGATAAAAATACTCTTTCTGACCAAGTTTGAGGTGGTATCACTTTAACAAACACCTTGAAAACGTTGAAAATGTAATCTTAAAGGTCAAATCCGTTTAACCAAACTAGATGTTATAAATATAGTTTACACTAAAGTTGCGACCCATTATATTGTAGTGTTTTGACCATAGTCTGTTATAGTAGTCTGTAATCGGATGTCTAAATCTAAAGAGATAAGATGATCAGGACAATGTTTATTCTTGCCGTTGCTGCAATAACCTTGATGGTTCGCAACGTGGCTTGTGTATGTAATGCGGATACGGGTCCGGTCGGCGATCGAGAGTGTATACAGAATCCAAACGGTAACGGCTACCAATGGCAAACGTGTGTAAGCGACACATACATCAAAGTTACCACCAACGGAAGTCGAGGATGTGATGGTGCTAAATCGTTTTGTTATTATCCGTGTACGGCCGAAAAATCTCAGACGACTAATGATGTCGTTTCGGGGGAATGTTCCTGTAAGCCCGGGGAAAGGGCACAGCCTCAGAATTTAACCCTGTCACCCGACTGTTACAACCCTACCGGTGTGGACTGTAAGTGGTATGCGGAATGCCTCGAGAAGAAATTCCCTTGTACTGATGATGAGGATGATTATGGTATTTTATTTGCTCACAAATATTGTAAGAAATTTGGAGATCGGTACAGCAAATTTACCAAAATGGGACAACAATGGATTGATCTAGCGAGGAGATGTTTACAAGAGAAGTTAGTTCCCTTGCTTCACTTAACAACTGCACCGTCCTGTAGTCATCTTAAAGATTTGGCATTCAAATCACACATACCGTGCTACATTCAGCCATCTCAACAATCACCGGAAGTGTCAATATGCAAATTCGGTGTCTCCGATTTCTTCAAACTATTTTGGACATTGAAAGAAACTTTAGTAACGTCTGTTGAACTTTCATTTACTACTATCACTAGTTTTTTCAAAATACTTAAAAATTGTTGATGTTTTGAATAGTATAATAAAATGTTGTTTTTTCAAGGACGGTATTCTTGAAAGTCAATTCAGAAAGGAGGGGGGGGGGGGGGGGCGGGGGGTCGAAGGGTCTTTTTCCCATGCCCATAATTTGATTAGTAAAATGGATTTTTTGAAGAATCAAAATCGATCACATGAAAATCAGAGTAGGAAGTCCCTATTATCAACTCAATCTGTCAGATTGCACGAAATTGATGCAATTTTCCATATGTTTCTCTAGGGTTAGGACCATATGTTTGGGCTTGCGGTTGCGGCGCTTCGCGACATACTTGGAATCTACATACAATCAAGATACACTGTCTTAACTTTCATGTTAGTATTATTTGATAGAGTTGTTTCCCTTCAATATTCCACCAGATGAACTAGTCAAAATGAAAGTAGACCTCTACCGGATATCAACAACAAGTTGACTTGGACTGCTCACATATCGACTATTTTTAGAAATAGCCTTCCGCCTATAGATGTCTTATTATCTCACTAAATATGAAAGAAAATGCAATTTAAGACATCAAATTCCAAATCTTGACCAAAAATTAATCAAAAATGGGCATGCAAAAACCCAAAAAGGAAAGGAGAAATTAGTGGGGTGGGTCCAGATTGTTCAAGCTTAGTTTGTGTCATTAGCTGCCTAATAGAATATATAACATTAAATGATTAGATGGTGCTGTTGCTCACACTTTTATATGCGAGTATCAAGGGATTGGACCACCTGTCACGCTCTAAGGGCTCAAAGACGTCAAGGGGCAATGCGAGTCTAGTTGGTCATTGGGAGTGGCGCTCATAAGAACTACTTGTAGACAGGGAATCAGGGGAGGGGGGGGGGGTGCTGCTGCCCTCCCAAATATTATGTTTCCGGGCATAAAATCCACAAAATCGGGCAAAATATCATATAAATTCGGGCAATAAGTCGATCTGCCCCCCTGTTGAGTTGTGGGCCCCTACGGCTATGTTCTTGAATGCAAACCTGGGGCCTGTTTCTCAAAAAATCTTACGATAAATTTTGTCGTAAGTTTAGCATTTTGCAATGATTTATTTCACACTTAAGACAATTTTTAATCGTTTATTTTTGAGAAATAGGCCCTTGGTGTTAAGTTCTATTATATTTTTCATTATTGTCAAAATTAAACTTGGATAACGTCTAGAAGCAGTGCCAGTAGGGTGGGACCACCTTCTGCACCTAGTTGGATGGGAGTTGCGTTCGTGGGGACTTACTTAAAAGGTTCTTTCATTCGATCTACGGATGGTTTGTCAAAATGAAACATGGTTAACGGTTAGCTCTGCTAGACGATTGATAGTCAATGTTTCGAATAACCCCGAGACAGTAGTGGTGCCAGTGGGGTTCTAGGGTAGAATGATGTTTATACGTTGTTATCTCAAATAATATGTGTCTGAATGCAGCATATTAATTCTATTTTTCCAAATTTTTACCAACAATTGTCCCCCCATTTGTCAGTCTCCCCCCAATTTGTACTCCAGGATCCAGAATTCTGGAGTTGTGACTATCCCCAGGGCAGGTGTCATTTGCCCATTTGATTTTTTTTTTAACACGATAGAAAAAAATCTAACCGATTATGGTTATGGTCATTTTGAATATCAGTAGAGAATTTTATTTTCTTAATACTTTGGTTCAATGGATCAATATATCTTGTGCATGTTTTCGAAAAGGGATTGTATAGAGCATCAATTTGTACCATTCCAATTTTCATCTAGACGTCTGTGGTTTCAGCCATTCCACAAAGCGTTCTATAACGTCACTATTACAGCAGGGCCAAGTCGTGTGCTATAGTGCGATAGTCATTAAACGCTTAATTTTAATGGAACCTCTTTACAATCCATTAAATAAATTCCAGGTCTCTTTCCTGTGTCGTCAATCCTTCTTATATCATAGTCTAGTACACAGTTGGAAGCTTCAGTTAATGTCCGCATCACAATGGAAATTACCATTGGTAATATTCACCAACGTAAATAACTGCAGAATAATGAAGAGATGATATAAGGCAAATTAGCATGTTAAGAGACTCTTACATTGGTCAATGATAACTACACGAC
Organism: Lottia scabra; assembly: GCA_029955415.1. Classification (NCBI taxonomy): domain Eukaryota; kingdom Metazoa; phylum Mollusca; class Gastropoda; family Lottiidae; genus Lottia; species Lottia scabra. The sequence goes on from JARJEI010000010.1 coordinate 3,107,487, forward strand.
TCTTATTTCCATTCCAACCAATAGCGCTATGTCGTTACAATGTGACAACCCTATCATATACCAATGATTGGAAATAACTTACTGATAAACATCGTCTGCTGTATATTCTGTCATTTATATCTTCACCGCATTGCCAGATCAATTATAAGTGATATTTGAAAGACTGCGCTGTATATTTCTAATATTATGGCGTCAAGACATTTCTCGAAATTCTACTTGTGTTTTTTCGCCTGTTATAAAGTTATTTTGTGTTTGAATCAGAATTGTTGGTTGTCTGGGTTCACCAGAGATTCTGTGACGTGTCGTGGTTGGAATTTTACACAGATTCCTGATAACCTGCCTTCAAACATTACTAAATTGTAAGTAACTTTTGTATTTTTCACTTTTAAAAAAAATCGTAATCTCAGATCCACTGCTTCAAAGGCTGCTAGTGTTTGAGCAACGTCAAGAATACTTTTATAAGAATTTGGAAAATCAGACTTGACATGGTACAGAAAATCTTGGAATGTCTTTGCGGTTATATAAATATACAATTTGTTTTAATATCGGACAATCGAAATTTTGGATTTTTTTGTTAAAATTGTAGGGAGAAAAATATATTTTTATCTAATTTAAACAGACAAAAACTGAAACATTCTACATGTACTTTGTTAAAATGGTTTTGTACATTCAATTTAAGATTTGATACATTTTGTCACAAGTTGCCTTGTTGTCTTTGGAACTTTGTAAAAATGATGGACTGTCAATGTTGTAGAGTTTTAACGTTGACTGATTGCTAATTGTCTGAAAATTTCTTAGAAAAACACTCGATCACATTGATCTGCTTAAATATGTTTTTTCTCAGATATAATCTGTAATATCTGAGGTCAAACAGTCAACTTCAAAATAAGCAGCTTTACTCCGTTGCTTCCAAGATACAAAAACACACAATCACGTATATAACAGTGGCGAATTTAGAAGTGTTCTTTATTTCACATGAATAGCGCAATATTTAGGCATAGAAATACTCCCATCTTCAAAAATTTCTCGCTTAGCCACTGTACACTAATCTGTTCCTTTGATTCAAGAAATTTTTTAATCAACTCTTTTAAGTGTAATAATAGTACAATATAATAAATACTTTAATTAACAAAAATAAGGCCCGATACCACAAAGTGACACGGTCCTGTCTCACATTCAGCCCATGGGGACAAACATAGACTCTTTATTTTACATGGGTCAGAAATAGGCCCAATACCACAAGTAACACGGTCCTGTCTCACATTCAGCCCATGGGGACAAACAAACTCTTTATTTTACATGGGTCAGAAATAGGCCCAATACCACAAGTAACACGGTCCTGTCTCACATTCAGCCCATGGGGACAATCATAGATACAATGAATAACACTAAGAGATAGTGATAGTCACACTCTGAATTAACTTTTTAACATAATAACCATAACATTTTTTGTGAACACTGCTTCAACCCTGCTCCAGTGCCTTCTGTTGAATAGTAACTTGTTGCTTTCAACCACTCTAACCACTAAGAGAAGAAAAATAGGAAATGGTCAGAATGTCGGGAACATCAATTTGTACCATCAAATTTTCAGTCATACGTTGTGATTCATTTGAACATTCAACGAGTATTTACAATGTTAAATTTGATTGTCTGTCAACGGTCTTCAAACTATTAGAGAGCAGATTAGAGACAGTACCTCTTTGATTGATTAAAATATCATTTTTTCCGATGGAAAGATTACAATCTTTTATTGTAAAACCAAACTTTGGTCCTGCTAGATTTCAAGAACTCCGAAACTGGTTTGGTATATCAGATTCGTGTTGCAAACGAGTGCAATTTACAAGAAATCTGAAACCGGTTTGAGATATCAGATAAGTTTTGTGGCATTATACCTTTGGTAGAATACAAATTTCGAATTTCGAAAGACGCCATGTTGAATCTGACGAATCCGTCCAAGGAGGCAGATTCACAGATTCGATATCCGGATTCAGATTCAGGGCAAACCGTTGTAAACGAGTGACATGGATTCGGAACCCAGGTTGGTTGTAAACGAGTAGGACCTATAACGGTAATTTATGTTTTAACTGATTCATAGTAACGTCAAATCACTGAACCAGAATATTTTGAAATTTGCATCTGACTGACTCACAAACGTCTGAAAAAAATTTATCAGCCATGTAAGTCAACAATTAAAAATATCATTAAATTAACTTGAAAGATTTAAAACAAATCAAGATCTATTCTCTTTTATTATTTCCATCAATGGCGAAATCTTTAACATACATTCCTACTTTGTCTTACCAGTGTTAATCTCTCAGGGGAACATTCAACAAAACCTGAAAAGAATCGTAAAAATCTTTTCTTGGTTTTTACATTAATGGATTTGCACCATTTTTTTTCCAAAGAGACTTTCGTCCAATTTCACTAAAACTGGGAGTTTTATGACACCACTCTCGCAAGGTTTTTTCTAATCATATCTAAAAAAAGTAGAACATGCTTACACTTTTCAAACACCTGATGGTATTTCTTTGGAAGACTCCAATACTATACAACTATTACTCTCGATTTTGTCATCTTTTTGATGCATTTTGATTAACACAATTGTTTTGCTTGTACGGATTTTTGTTCATATCTAAAGGCTTTTTAAAAAGTTACGTCGTAAAACGTTTAGTTTTAATGAAATGGCAAGACAGGCGTCTGACAGATAATTGGACTCTTTCAGCTACGTAAATGCACATAAAATTTTCTTTTGAGCGTTTAGAAGTGGTCTGAATCTGTGCAAATATAAAAAGCTTTTTGCAATTCCTTTAAAATTGTATTATAACCCATTTGTAAGTGACAGTTAAAAATCTTGATTCGTATTGAAAACTGATCATCTTTCAATCATTTTTTAAATTCCATTACGATTTGATATCTCGGCAGTGACGCTCATCAGAAAAATATATTTTGTTTCTTTCAAAGACGAGATATATGCCTTACCACCAATAGAGTGTCAATTCTTGGCAGAGAACCAATGTATAATGTTCAACCTTGATATCTTAAGTGGGCCACTGGGGCAGAGCTAGTTTTACACGTGCTTCAATTACGACAAGGAAGAATTTTCATACTGACAAAACAGCAAATTGTCATCCTGACAAGGACGAATTTTCATTCATTCTGACAAGGGTGAATTTTCATTCGGACTAGGGCAAATTTTCGTTCTGACAAGGGGGAATTTTCATTCTGACAATGGCGAATTTTCATTCTGACAATGACGAATTTTCATTCTGGCAAGGACGAATTTTCATTTTGACAAGGGTGAATTTTCATTCTGACAAGGACAAATTTTCATTCCGAAAAGGGCGAAATTTCATATCTGACAAGGACGAATTTTCCTTCTGGCAAGGACGAATTTTCATTCTGACAATGACGAATTTTCATTCTGACAAGGGCGAATTTTCATTCTGACAAGGACGAATTTTCATTCTGACAAGGACAAATCTTGGATTTCTTGAAGTATCTATCCATTAAATCGTCTATCTTGTGCGTCCAATATTCCACCGAAGGAACATTAGTTGTAGTGGTCACCTCAAGGGCCATCAGGTGTTCGAAAAGAGAAAGTATGTTTTGCGTTCGAAACCTGCAACTAAGAAGTGCCGAAATAACAATTCTAATGCTTGAGAGGTGGTATTTTACTGTTGTCTTGTTATTAAGTCCAAGTCTGGATTGGTGACAGTTTTCACCAATAACCTTTCGTTATTATTGTCCCTTTCCGATATTTACACAAAAACCAAGCAAGTATATGTCAAATTAGAGTCATTGGTGTGGAAACTCGGTGTCTACGACATACTAAATTAGTGACAATTTGGCATCTGAAGAAAATATAAAAACTGTTAAGATCAACAAATCAAATAGCAGAGACTGGATGTTCCGGTTTAATTAGATAGCTTTTAAATTATATGACTTCTGCAGAAACCGGAAGTTAAGTGAGTCGCTAAAATTAAACGCATGCGTGCCAAGCATAAATCTTGTGTTATTATTCCCTACCTTTCAGTTCTATGGTTTAATTGACTCTTGATTTGGAACCTGTTCAGAGCCCACCAATCGAATGCCACCTTATATTAATCTGTAGTGTCAATTGAGGTTGAACAACAAGTTCTACTGTTATAAAGGGTACCATTAGATGATGAGAGTAATTCTCAAGGGGTCAATTTCCACTAAAATTATACCAGAAATGATTACTATCTATTAAAGCTACTACTATCATAATTTGAATTTATTCCTGAAGGGCCAGCTTCTTTAATGAAGGATTTACAAGTCCCTGAAGTCTCCGTCAGATACAGTCGTCTAACTATTCATTTACCAGCTGATACAAATTTCAGTATCATATAGCACTGTTCAGATTAAAAATTCGACATACAGCAATCAACAGAACATTTGAAACATTGAAATTGCCGAGAGCAAACTTCATGACATACAGGGTACACCCATTGCGATTGGTAAAACGAATGTGTCGAACTTACAGAGTGCTTTCAAGAAGAGTTAGCACTGGTATATTTTGAAATTTGTAAAACCTTGAAATAGCGCAGAATCAGAATTGCTTAACATCCAGATCTAGGATACCCAGTTCCATTCTTCACCCAATGGATATCTAAATCTAGTATACGTCCCATGGATTAAATTCCTTAAGGTTGAAGTATGCACTGATTACTTGATTTAAAAACATTTTGTACACCTAAATAAAATAACCACGTTATTTACAATCACGACCACGACAAAATGATAACTCCGGGATATTTGATATTTGCATGTGCGGACAAACGATTTACAAAAAAAAACAAAACAACAAAACAATGGAAAAAATGAAATGAAATGAATGGAGTTTTACGTCCTACTTTTCTGCACCTATAAGGACTAATATTGAGGACGGTCAAAACCCATGCAGTGTGCAATGAGGGAAATTTTGCCAGGACAGCGGCATTAGCCTGCTCTTATTTTTGATTTCCAACTGTCGAGGGATCTTTAACGTGCACAGCCAATAGCACACGTGGCCTCTGTTTATTGTCCCATCTGAACGACTAGACGCTTTTCCATGTCAGCCCCTCCGACCTGCATCACTGACAGGGGGAAACCGAACAAAACAATGGAGACTATGTAGGTGAAACGAGTCGGGTTCAATGTACGTTTTTCTATATATAATCTTGTATGAAATTTGTAATTAGATTTGTATATTAGTGAAGTAAACAAGAAGGTGTCGGAATATACAGTGTAATATACACTAACTAACTAATTTAAGTAAGTAATTTGTCTACTTTATAATGAGTGTCATCTGTAGTCACTATAATACAATCACCTCGGTTTTTATCAATTAACCTACTTCTATAGTCTAATTAATTAATATATAGAACTATTTATGAGGAGGCTAGAGCCTTGACCAAGCTCTTAAAGCAGCTTCAATTCAGTCTTAGCAGTATCATTTTGCAAAATTTAAAATTGATAATTCTGTTGGATCGTAATACAAATGTTAAAGGTCGTCTCACTGTATTGTAATTGTCACCAGAAATGACAAAAGAATAATAAAAAGAAGTAAACAGGGTGTTCAAAGTTGGATCTGATTGTATAAATATGAAAAATTAAATCCGTACATGGCCAATTAATAAGGGCATCTTGAGTCCTTGTATGACAGTCGGTTGAGTTTTCAAGATCCGGTACCAATATTGATGTCAAATTCTTTGGCATACCGTACTATATCGGAAGGTTGTTGTGCAGGTGTAAGGCTTCCCCAACACCAACACTGATTCAAGACCCAAATGTACTCTCGAAGTGCTGAACATTCCCCTTTAATTTAAACCAGTATGCCTTCAAATCATCAAGAAAACCATCAAGCATTTTCTGAAAGTCTCTCTCTAAGACATGAAAACATATTATTTGCTTTAAAGTAATTACATTTCTTTTAAAATGTTCATTCCACAATTCTAGAATGTGACAAATATTGCTATTTATTTTCTCCAGATAATGTCAAAGTCTATAACTTTAATATTGAAATTTGAAAAACACACAAAATGTGTTGCTTGAACATTATTTATTTCAGACATTTATTTTAAAACAAAGAGATTGATTGTTAATATTGTTATGAATGCGAAATAGCTCTACAATTGACATATTGAGGACTATATAGCTCTACAATTGATATATTGAGCACTATTTCAACAGTGGTAATTCTTTATAGCTCTACAATTAGAACTATTTTTACAAATAAAACATTGTGTTCTTGGATGGGAAGTGATATACAGTTAATCTAAAACATGACTGATCTTGATTAAACCAATATAACTGACAACGATTTATTCTGTGACAATGAGAATTTCGCTGAGAGCTGAGGATAAATGTTAAAAAATGGGTTATGGAAAAAGATTATGTGGGCAATTCCAGGGCCAAATTGTGTCTGGAAGTAACACTATTTTGCTGAAAACCCCAAATTGTCAGTGGGATAAATGCATGTTGCTGATAACGGACTACCAATCGAGCAGTTAAGCCATTAGCAAGTCCAGTATCGATGAGCTCTATAATAGTTATTAAAGGGATTGTAAAGAGGTTTTCTAAACTTTGTAAGTGCATCGAGGACACTGATAGCATCAATTTCCGCCATTCCAATTTACATTCCGATGTCTGTGGTTCTTGCAATTCCATTTAAACTAATGTGTTTTATGACGTCACCCCCACTGATCTACCGGAAGCTACTCTTGATATCTATGCAGATCACTGTCAGCCAAATTTTACCAGACCCGAAACTAAATCATGTCAGTCACATACAGTTTCTAAATCGTTAGATTAACGTTCTACATATTCTTATACCTAATTCTCGTTAAATCTCGCTAATTCCTCGTGTCGTCTGCTCCAAGAACGTCTCAGTCTAAAACGAGGCTAATAAGTCAGGTCTGTGATATGATTGTCCTGTAATTGGTCAATTTCTGGACAAAGCAATTTGTATTGGGAGATATTTTTCACTATTCTGACGGAAATTGTCTTGAACAATGTCGCCTATTAAATTTGACCACAGGTTCGACCGACCATTCACCCATTTTTCACCCAATATATTATCTGGTCAGTTCTCGAACACGATACATCAGTCATTTTTCAACTTGGATTCAAATCTGCAAAACCTTTTTATCAGATAGTACCTAGTCAAAACGCTTAGCATGTGTCTAGAGCCGTTTTCTGTTACATGATGCCTGCAGGACATACAACGCAAAATAATTTTCGTTTTCATTTGTGTTTTAACATGCTTTTAGCTTTTACTAAAGTTCAAGGAAACTGCTCGGATGATGTTTATAGGCCATGTTACCATAAATAACCTGCAAAATCTTTCGGCGAGACAAATTGCAGATGGCGCCATAGGGTTTGTTTTTCACCCCCACAACCTTTCTTTTATTAGATATATTAACAAGAATCCTGATATGACCATCGGCAAGACATCAAATGTTTATCTGGCAGTAGACAAAGAATTATCTGAAGTAGGTCAACCATTGTCAGAATCCCTTCTAAATGAGAGAATCGGCAAATATCCATCAAGACCATTCTTTGATGTCATCTGGCGTTTCTTGCCAATTTTATTTATCTCTTTTTGTGATATATATTCATTGCTTCAGGTAGACATTTCTTCCTTACTTCAAGAACTACCGAGATAGCTTTGATTTTCATTCTTTGCTCTAGTTACCCGTTGTTTGCACTTGAGGCTCTTGTGCTTTTGTTAAGCATAGCTTGCACTTGCTCTTAAAGGGATTGTAAAGAGGTTTTCTAAACTTTGTATGTGTATCGGGGATACTGATAGCATCAATTTGCGCTATTCCAATTTCCATTACAACGTCTGTGGTTCTTGCAATTTCACTAAAACTAACACGTTTTATGACGTCACTAAAACGCAAGAATTGCAAGAACCACAGACGTCAGAAGGGAAATTGATGCTATCATTGTCCCCAATACACATACAAAGTTTAGAAAAACCACTTTGCAATCCCTTTAATTACCACTGTTTGCTAATGATTTCATAGTTTGCCCTTGTTAGCCATTTTCTGCTCTTGTTTGTTCTTGCTTGCACTTGTTTACACTTTTACGTTGAACCCGATATATAGAGATCCATTGATATTGAATAGACGAAATGGAAATCTTGTAATTTAATATTCACCTAGCGTTTATTGATGAATGTAATCTTAATATAGTTCAACAATTGATCACTTTTTTTATCATCTCTGGTAATATTAGCATTCTGAATTCAAACAGTTTAAAACATTCCAGAGTACTCCCTCCTGAACGGTGTTTCCGAATCTAATATGACGTTTAATAGCTGAATTTGTAATTAGTAACGATATTACGTATTCTTTTATTGTCCCTTGAGACATTACAATGACAAAACCAATATTTCATTTAAATATAATTTAGGAAAATACAAAAATAGTTAAAAACATACATGTGACTTGAATGAATTTACTTGCCACTAGTTGTTAGTAACTGTAATTGTTAAATAAAAATCATCCTTACAATCTTTGTGACAAAAGGTTATAGTGGGTTCTATTCACTAGTCGATGTGTAAAAGTCTTATGACCTTAAATAAATCACCTTTTCTCCTTATTACAATGCAAATAACCCTGGAAATATCAATTCTTAAAAGTTTGGCCAAGAACAACTTGATACGAAGGATTCTCGTCAACCAAAGTAGTTACCCTTGTAAAAAAAAAAGTGGTAGACCATCTTAAAAGGGGCACGAACCTAATCAAACCTAAGTTTTAGAGATGAGAATATTTTTAGCTAAGTTTTAGTTTACTGCTCTTCATCATAATTTCAGCCGACAAATTCACGTGTAACCGTTATCAATAGCGCTTTAAAGTTAAAGATACGACTCGTATTTTAAGTTGACTTAGCTTTACATAGACATAGATGTATATTGAATAGACTGTGAAATTGAAGTGTTATGTTTAATTCAAGAAATGGTGTGTTTTTGAGACATTTTTACATAAATTCGGGACCCAAATCAACCTAAAAAAAAATAGTGCCTTTATACTGTGGAATTGAAGTAATAGAGATAAATGAAGAGATTTGTAATTATTGCTCAGTTCTGATATTTCTGAAGATAAAAGCTAGACTCATAAATGCCGACTGTTCCCCTTTAAACAGTAGTGCTTTTCCATGTTCAGTAGAATGATACAATAGAAGTAATGATAATCGGTAAATTAACAAGTTATTACTCTTACTGTATTACACCACTATAATATCATGCTGTTAATTCTAATAATTAATCCCTTTATAACCTCCACACTCCTTTACACATTCGGTACGACCATCGTCTATGTTCGAGACTAACATTATGACTCGGTCTTGATAGGCGGCCATCTTGTCCGGTAAATGGGCAAGAGAAGATAACTCTTGTTCAGAGATTGATTTTGATTGACTGATTTTAGCGCACGAGAAAACAACTCTTTCAGGAAATTAATTTTGATTAGACGAATTATAATATATTCAATATGGCGATCACCATATAGTATACGAGGTTATCTAGAACACTAGTCTAGTTCCGAAGTTGAAAATAGAGTGTCCTTTTACATTGTCTTCGTCATGTTTATTGATTTATTGACTTTATCAATTTTTTACCAGCGTATCGATATCGTTATCTCCGTGTTTTATGTTTGATATAGAGCAGCAATAACAGGTGTGGTGCCAAGACATCGTTACCACTATTCTCAGTATGAGACACTTCCTCATTTAGATTGATCTTTTGTCATATGAATAGTGGGCATGAAAATGCTCAAATTTTGTGATTTTAAAGTAAAAGGGGGCATTGCGTTCGATCTAATAAGGGATGCATTGCACCCCAACCCCTTAATACGCCACTATAGTCATACTCATGTATGGAAGTAGCCATTTAACTCCATTTACAATGGTCATACACCGCCTACTACCATGAAGCAACTGGAAATCTCAGAAAGACGCTCACAGAACACTGGTAATGGACAACTTCCGGTCTGACCGGAAGTATCATGCTATATATGTCAATATGTTACTATAATAACCACACATGCGTCATTCTCTTCAGTCGAATGACGATAAACCGAGCTCGATGAAACTCTCACAGACCATTGGTGACAGCTCACGACCGGAAGTACCATGCTTTACCATGTCAATTCATAATATGTTACTGTAATAACCACTTCAGCCTATCGGTTCCTTATATAGACGATAAACCTCGTTTTATAAACAAGAAAAACTCTCACGGCCCAATGGTGACATTCCACTTCAGGTTCGACCGGAAGTACCATGCTTTATATGTCAATATATATGTTACTGTAATAACCACGCATGCATCATTCTCTTCAGTCTAATGACGATAAACCGAGCTTGATAAAGGTAGCAAAACCCTCACGGACCATTGGTGACAGTCCACTTCAGGTTCGACCGGAAGTACCATGCTTTATATGTCAATATATATGTTACTGTAATAACCACGCATGCATCATTCTCTTCAGTCTAATGACGATAAACCGAGCTTGATAAAGGTAGCAAAACCCTCACGGACCATTGGTGACAGTCCACTTCAGGTTCGACCGGAAGTACCATGCTTTATATGTCAATATATATGTTACTGTAATAACCACGCATCCATCATTCTCTTCAGTCTAGCGATTCTTTATATAAACGAAAAACCGTGCTTGATAAAGGAAGCAAAATTCTCACGGACCATTGGTGACAGTCCACTTCAGGTTCGACCGGAAGTACCATGCTATATCTATCAGTCTAATGATTCCTTATATAGATGATAAGCCTCGTTTTATAAAGAAGAAAAACTCTATAGACTCAAGTCGTCAAATGTAATTAAGAAAGTTGTGAGTATCATAATTGTGTAATACGTCACAAAACATGATGAAAAGGTCATCACTTAATGAGTACTGACAAGGAGATTAGTTGTTAATTTCGTGATTACTGATTTCATTATGGGTTATTGTCCGAATCGTATTTTACTGTTTCTTGGCACACAAACACATATAGTCTGAAAAATACTCGTAGCTGGAACAATTCTTGTAAAGAGGTTTTCTAAACTTTTTATGTGTATCGGGAACACTGATAGCATCAATTTGCGACATTCCAATTTCCATTCCGACGTCCGTGGTTCTTGCAATGCCACTAAAACTAACACGTTTTATGACGTCACTGACAGTGATCTACCGGAAGTTACTATTGATATTTATGCAGACGTCATAAAGCGCGTTAGTTTTAGTGGAAGAAGCTACATTTTCCTAAGCGATTTGTGAACACTGAAATTTGGAAATATATACGCTTAGCATCTCTGTAACAGAGCTGGAACAATTCTTGTTAAACTAACATTTTCCAATATGATTTTTGAAGTCCGAAATGGGAGAAATTTTTCAGATATGCTTTACGCTTTAGCATCTTAGCATTGAGTTGAAATTTGACAAGTTAACTCCAGCTTCCAGTATTAAACTGATATCGTTTACAAGTTAGTAGTCTGTAAATTGTAATCTGTAAACTTCCGAACAGTTATTTACAGTTGTAACCCCAGTCTTTACACATGCAATCGTCGTTGAAGGAAATGTTTTACTTCAGGAAAACTTTTTATTACCTTTTAAGAATTTCAACTAGGGATCATTGATGGATTGATTTGCAGACTGTACTTAAACATTGACAGATTCTTCGCCTCTGATTCTTCCGTTACGTCATGGACCCTAATCTCACCACGGAAAATAAAACATTTTTTTACGACGTGGAAGAAACGAGAGCGGAAATCCACTGTGAGCCGTTTAATAACTTATATACTTCCTGGTTTGTGTGGAATCGCAAGAAGGATATTTTTGTCTTTGGACCTTGTAAATCATTTTCAAGACGTTGAAGAAACTAGAGCGGAAACCCAGTGTAATCTGCTAGTTATACTTCCCGATTGTTGTGGAATTGCAAGAACCACTGACATCTGACTGAAAATTAGAGTGGTGTAAATTGATGCCATCAGTGACCCCAATACACACGAAAAAGTTTGGTATTAGAAAAAACTCTATAACTCTTTTAACTGACACTATCTCCTCTCCGGAATCTTTAAAGAATCTTTTGTCTTTTGACCTAACAAACCATTTTTATGAAAGGAAAGAAACTAGAGCGGAAACCACCCTAATCTGCCTAATATTCTAGACACTTCCTGTTTGTTTGTTTTGGTTTTTTTTTTTTGGTTTTTTGTCGAATCGCAAGAACCACAAACATCTGACTGAAAATTTAAGTACACAATTTCTTTTTTATAAAAAAAACTGTTTTACAACCCTTTTCAACTGGCAGTATCTCCTCTCCGAAATCTTTGAAGAATCTTGTGTCTTTTGACCTATAAACCATTTTTACGAAAGAAAAGAAACTAGAGCGGAAACCACTCTAATCTGCCTAATATTCTAGACACTTCCTGTTTGTTTGGGTTTTTTGTCTTTTTTTTGTCGAATCGCAAGAACCACAGACATCTGACTGAAAATTTGAGTAAACAATTTTTAAT